>QJOB01000009.1:370622-540498 GCA_004155035.1 Monosporascus sp. 5C6A
GATTGGCATGACGGATGCCCAGATGAGCGCACGGTCTTGTTTGGTCTCTCCGTAAGGAGATTACAGTAACTGCAGCAACATGCCTTGGATACAATCTCTCGTGTGTCGCAATTGCCCTTCGTGATCACAATAGGGGCTGGCTTCCCGTGGTTTGGTAGTAGCTTCGATAAACGGATGTATTAAGCCCAGTAGATTCGCACCTTTTCGTGAGAGGTAAAAACAACGTAACGAGGCTCAGCTCGATATTATTTTTTACAACTTAGCCTAACAAGAACGATTACAGCCAGCGGTTACTGGGCTACCTATTCGGCGCCCAAACGTCAATACGCGCCCTTCGGTCCCGGCTTCTATTTAGGTTTAAGTGCAGTGCACCCTCATAAAAGTGGGTGCCCGAAAATGAAGCTGTTTCTAATGGTCATCCCGAGATTCGAACGCCAACGAAACATTGACGACACCCCGCCACCTCACTCCAGGACCTCGACCCAGTTGTTCTCCAGCTGCCGCCTCTCGTACCGGACCTCGGCCTCGCGGCGCATGACCCCCTCGGCCTCGAGCTTGTCCGCGGCCGCCGTGGCCGTCTCCTTAATCAAGACGCGGACCGCGCTCGTCAGGATCTTGTACCAGCCGGCGTGCGGCTTGCAGCGCTTCTTCTCGCACATGCCGCGGGTGGCCGGGTCTCCGGTGCCCTGACCCTGACCCTGCGCGGTGGTGGTGGTATTGTTGCTGTTGTCCTTCTTCTCCGACGATGGCGAGTCGAGCGGCGCGTCGAGTCTGCCCGACTTGAACGTCACCTGGCCCTCGGGCGTCTCGAGCCACGCGGCGAACTGGTGGCGCACCGAAACGGTGTCGAGTCGCCAGTCGTAGCCGCAGCTCTCCTTGGTGAACTTGCCGGCCTCGATGGCGGCCTGCCGGCGCTGGTTGGCCCAGTCGATGAGCTGCATCATCTTCTTGTACTGCACGATCTCGTTGCCCAGGGCGAGGCGCTCGGCCGCCGAGTTCTGCAGGAAGGCCTGCTCTTCCTCGCTCAGGACGTCCGGACGAGTCGGCAGGCCGTTGGACCATAGACCCTCTATGTTACCTGTAGCCGAGAGTTAGGGTCGAAAAAAGACATACTGAGCAATGCAGCTAAATGACAGGGTAAATCAAGAAGAGGAAGTGGAAGGCAGGTAGCAGGGAAGCGTTAGGCGGCTTCGAGTGGGAACTTACCGAATGGCTTATCGCCAAGCACCCAGCCACTTTGATCGGCAGATCTCGCTAATAGGCCCATGAAATCTTCTTGCGTGAGGACTTCTACCGCCATCTTGGAAGCTGCCTTCGTAGGTAGGGTGTTGATCATAGAAGTCCACCAGGCATCGCAATGCTCGCTGCTGCAGAAGACACTCCTATCCTTGATATTCTTGGAATAGAGCCGGGCAGCGTTCTTGCAGCCGGGCAGGGAGCAGGTCTTCTTGTACTTGGTATAGTTCTTCTTCCCGTCTGTGCAGTTGGGACATACGAAGCGTTCGACGAGCTTCTCGCCCGTCTCCTTGTCCAGTTTGACGCACTCGCCGTGAAACCAGTCCTCGCAGACATCACACCCTATCATCCACCTGTGGTCATCGGGGCCCCGGCAGATACAGTACGGACCGTTGTCGGTCTCATCATCCGAGCTCTCCCCGTTTGCCGCACCACCTGACGCCGTGGTTGCGGCTCCTTTCTTCGACCCTCTCGACGACTTGGGTGCCTTAGACTTCCTTGGGCCCTTTTTAGCGGCCGTTCCTTTCTTCTTGGGTGCTGACCTCATCTTGGTAGAGCTGACGGGAGATGAAGAAGGGAGTGGCTGATGTGTTTCATCTGGTTCCGACTTGAGCTCGAATGTGAGGGATGTGTGAGGTACGTCTGTTTGCTGCACTGAGCCCGTGACTTGGTTATGCACGTCCCCATCACCCTTGCCGTTTTCGACACCTGAGGTGGCATCCCCCATCTCGACGTCTCGGGATGACATCGCTGCCGGAGCGCGCAAGCAAATAGTATTCGACGCAAGAGCCAACCAAAGCTATTATGATGTTTGTGTTACTTTGATCGGCGATCCCGAAGCAGCCGTCATTTGCGCCGCCTGGTCTGGACACGACCCTGCATGCCAGGCCGGCCGCCACCACCACCAAGAGTAGATCTGAGGTCTAACTAAAAATGAAGGACAGCTCTTAGGCTATGTACAGAAGCTCATATCGCACTTTGTTACAGATAAAGGATCGCGCTGTGAAGTTTCTAATACCAAAAGATGAGGAGCGTTACTCGGAAAGTCACATCCATCTCCTTTATAGAGGGGCGTCCTAGACTTTCGGCATATTTGCATATCGATAAAGATAAGTGACTTTCTCTCCCTTGCAAGGATAAATTCTACGCCCCTTTAGCAACGCGTACATGCATACGGGGTATACAGGAATTACTCTGTAGGTACATAGTATATTCCTAAAATCGCACCCCTTCCTAGGTACTTTCCCACATGTCGATGTTCCACCCAACGTATCTGGCAGGCTCTTTTTAAGCATATATTTCACCGCAATCGTTGCTATATATTATCTGGACAGTTTCGAATATCTTCGAAGACTTCAGTATGCAGGAAAGAAATTGTGGCTTTATTGAGCTCACTGGTTTCATATCAAGAACATTGACACAAGGCAATCGTTGAGCAACAGGAGCATCAATCGCTAGGAAAATGGAAATATCAAGCCGTTCTCGCCCGGTCTCACTTGGTATCTTTCCCCGAAAACGCCAGACCCCCTTAATCGTTCGCGCCGCCACCCCATTAGCCCAGTCCCCCTATTTCCACTTTCCGGGGACGTGATCGCGTGATATTCACCTCAAGTAGATATACACCTATATATAATTTTATGTACGGCCACGCCCTCGCACACAGCCACGCATGCACGCTCCGGCCTCGGCTTCCCATTTTATATTTCTCTATTCTCGCGAACAGGCACACACACAGACATCCACACGCCGGCAACCACGCTCTCGACTAGTTAACTAGCTGTCTAGAGCGCGTAATTCTCGGTGTGCAGGAAGATCTCCTCGAGCATGTCGTCGCCCCAGATCTCGGCCTGCAGGCGGGCGACGGCGTTGGCGACGCCGACGCGCAAGCCCGCCGGCCCGCAGACGAAGACGGCGGTGCGGCGGCCGAGGATGCCGCGCCCATCGGCGCCGCCCGTCGCCCACTCGCGCAGCATGTACCCAAGGTCCGGCCGCCCGTACTCGACACTCCAGCCGCCGTCGATCTGGTGCGGCACGGGGAAGGCGAACCGCATCAGGTTTTTCTGGAACTCCGTCGGCGTCTGCGGGAACCCGAAGTCGAAGCCCGAAGGCGGGCCGAACGTCGACGTCGGCCGCGCCGCGCCCGTGGTGCCCGGCTGGCCCGGCAGGTTCGTCGTCCGCAGGTGCGCGAACTCCGGCGGCCGGAGCGCGTCCTTCGAGGTGCCACTGGGACATCCGGCGTCGTCGGGCAATGCCGGGGGGTTTGTTGGGTTAGGGAGTCTGCCTGGTGAGGGTGGTGCGTAGTTGAAGTGCGGCTGGAGATCGGGGCGAGTGTGCAGAGGGGGAAATTGGAATCCGCGCTTAGACTTATCTTCGGGATAATCCGACGTCGGCGCGGCCGGTGGTGCGTCTTCGCCATCGACGGCGTCGTTGTCTCGGCCCTCGAGTTTGCGCAACGACTCTTCTTGGGCTGATTGACGATTGACCTGTGGTGGCGCCTGAGGCGGGGCGACATGTGGTTGAAGGTATTTTTGTTGAGGCAACGCCGTGATCCTGTCCTCGTCCTCGGCGCGTAATTCCCGCTCGTAGTCAGGGTTGCCGTGGGCCTCGTCTCGAATCATCGCCGAGTTACGCTTCGAGGCGATGCCCGCGACGAACCCGTCCAGTTTGTCACGGAAGGCATTGCTGAGGGGTCGTGGTCCCCGCTCACGGTTCGCAGGAACTCGGGATTGCCTAACCGCGGAGGTGACGAAGAACTTGCATGTTACACTCTCTGGCGGTGCCGAGTCGCGGCAGATGCGCAGTTCTTCCCGGAACCAGTCCATCGCCTCAAGTCGCTTCAGGGCCCAAACGACTACTACTTTCTTAGTGATCGCCTTGCCATCCCTCATTCGCTTGATAAGGTTCAGCAACTGTGACATCAAGGACGTAATACCGCTGCCACCTGCGATGAGGATGCACGTGTCGAATGCGGCAAGCTCCCGGCGCATGCCGCCATACGGTCCGTCGAGATAGGCTCGATAGGTGTGAAAGGGACCCTTCTCAATGGCTGTCTCTAGGACTCTCCGAGTAAAGCCGCCGTAGGGTTTGAAAACAAGAGTACAGTCTCTATACTGCTCACCGTACTCAGAGGGGAAGTCTTCGCTGCAGAGCGACGAGATCGTGAACGGGTGGTTATCAAAAAAGGAGACCCCAGGCATTCGAAGGTACACGTATTGCCCCGGCTTCCATTTCATCCGTGTAGGGACGGTGATTTTGATGGCATTTTCGGACATCAAAGTAATCGCTGCCTCGTCTCCCACCATAAAGGAGAGCCGCCACGGTTTGGCCCAGTTAAGTTTAGATAGGCGCATCATGTAGCAGAATACCCATATAGCAACCGTGGTATATAGATAGTTCCATGAAGCAAGGTAGTTCTTGGTATGCCAAAAGAGTAGGCCGACGTATAAGACTCCAACCGGGACGTGAAGCGTGACGAATACTTCGTAAGCTATTCTCCGGATCACTGGGAGCGAAGCGACGCAGAGCCACACAAGCGGAACCAGGCAAGCGACACCGGTCCCATATATGATACCGCTGCCTTCGGGAAACAGCCTTTCAAAAACGTCCATGCCACCATCATCCCATACCGGCTGAATATAGAACGGGATCGTATGGACAAGCGCCAAGAACAGGCAGATGTAGCCCGCCCATCTGTGGAGGACGTTGAGCCTTTCCGGCCCAATACCGGTAATAAGCGTGAGCAGATTGGCTTTCATGCTCGTGGCGATGATCCAAGGGGTCATCGCAACGGCGATCATGCCAGCCCGAATAGCCACTGGCGGGGAGCCGAACTGGATACTCTGCCAGTAAAGAGGTTGCTTTAGAAAAGTGAATAGCGAGACGAACGCTAATGCGACGAAACCAATGGCCAACACAGCGAGCGATGAGAACGTGAAGCGGTGTTTGCGCCAGACTATGTCTGGGATCGGCCGGTAGAAGACCCATCTGAATAGTGCAAGAGCATCGAGTACGGGGCCGACCGCGGAAAAGTCGGATTTCGGCTTGAAGTCCGTCTTCTCTCCGCCCTCTTCCGGGAAGAAGTGCCGGCCGGTCTGTCCTGTTCGAATACCGGTTGCCGCAAATTCGGGATCGAGGCTGTATAGGTCCTGGTAATGCTGCTCCATCTCTTGCTTGTAGATGGCTTGCCTGATCTTATCTTGCCACCAATGCCATATTCGTACCAAGAGAACAACTCCAACCAAGCTTACCGAGAAGTAAGTCCAACCGACACCATATTTGCCCGACTCGATCCACGGGTCTATCGTATTAGCTTCCACTAAGCCTGGCGGGCTTGTTGGTGTCAATGGGATATTCAATCGTTTGGCAAGGCCTGAGAGCGTCGAAGACGCTCTCGTAATAACTGAGTGAGAGTCGGCCTCCATGGTCGTCTGGGTGTATCGACTGATTAAGGGTAGAGCGTCGTCTAATGGAACCGGAGACCAGGCGCCAGACGTGGGATGGCCTTATGAGATGAACATCTGTGGCGAGCCCCTGCTTCGCATTGAGTTTTCAGGGCATTCAGTGTTTCGCACGAAGTCGTCGTCCCTGTATATAACTTGAAGCCAGATACCGTAGGCGTATAGCAAAGCAACTGGACGCTACTGAAAGCTATATCATGTTAGATCTTTGATATTCTTCTGCTGTAGGAGCACAGCGCCGGCCTCGTCTTTCCACGGTCCTAGAGAGTGTCGAAGGCGATGCTGACGGCCATGAGATCGAACGGAAACTGGCGATAGTAAGTACAGGGTGTCCCAGCGGATGAGGTGGTAGGATGAACTGGTGGATATATGCAATGCTCCAAAGACAGGGATGTCCTAGTCGGAAGAACTAACCTCTCTTCGTCACATTGCATACATATATACTATGCAAGCGCTATCAAGATCTGCCGCTACTTAACGCCTACTATTGCGAAGTAGGCGAGATTGACCTCATGGGAATCAACGATCCCGGCGAGCCGGGCCTACGCGGACCAGTCAATCAGAAGGACGGAGAGCCTTGTGCGAGGAGGTGCCAGTTGTCAAAATGTGAAGGGTAGTGGTGATAGCGTGAGGTTCAGCGGTTGACCGCAGTATAATATTGGCTGGTCACAGGATGGCTGTTCCCCGCAGAATGCTGGCTGCAAGGTGAAGGCGCTCAATAGGTGCGCCGTCGTTCAATCTTGGCATCCCCTATTATCACCAGCGCGGGAAGCTCCTGTGGGCCAACTGGGGGGCCGGGATGCTAGGACCGCACTTGCAGATACCCGAACCCAACTAGCAGCCGGGCAGGCGAGCAGATCAGCGGGTAATATTATCTCAATAAGTTGAAAGAGAGAAAACCTTCACGGAAGAGGAGGAAAGGCCTGGCGACCTCTCGGGGGTTTTCAGGCTGTATGTTCCAGTCCCAGTAAAGGTTGCACTATGACTGCGTCGCATTTCCATCATCTGTCCTTGTTCTTGCGTGGGATTGAAGTTGCGGCGGTCGAGTATCGCACAGCTTGCCATCGCTGCGACCTGATGCTCAAGTACCAGGGCCCTGCAATGCTGTCGAATGTCGGCCGATCGCGTGTGCAAGGTCCACAGTTTGCTACCTACATGCACTTGATGCAGGCAACTCCGGGGCGTGGCAATGCTTGTCAAATGAGAATGATGTGCTTCGGTGATGTGCGCAAGGGGCGTCACCTCGGAAATCTCTTGGTTCTGCAGTAACAGGCGACCGGGTTCGACGCCATCATTGGAGAATTGGCTTTGATGGCGATCGAACGGCGTGCATGGCGGGCGGCAAGGGGGCGACTCTGATTCGTCGGAGCTCAAGTCCCCCGTGAATCCTTTTGCTTACAACCCGCATGAAAAGAACTCGTCAAGTCAGTGCGCCTGCCGAATCCACCAAGGCGAGTGGAGATGGGACAATGGCTTCCCAATATCACTGTGATTCCTGTATAATGAGCAGAACGCGTTCCCGCGCAGTTGGGAAGATGTCGTATTGGAGGATATGGTCACTAGTCTTGCGCTGCATTCTGGGGGAGATTTCCTAATAGCGGACTTTAATGGGCTCTTCAATGCGTAGTAAGCCTTACCTTCCCGGATACGATTGGGCCATGGACCATGGTACCCTAGACAATGCGGTCCGGTGGGCTTGAGAGGAATGAACTGTATCCGAACTGGTAGACCAGGGGTTTCCCGTGGAGCGGCCACTAGCATGGGGGCAAGAGGAGTTCCATTTCCACTGCGGAGACAGACGTTAAAGTCGGTCATGTTGCCAATCGCTCGAAGCCTTCAGTCCGGATGTAGACCTTGCCGGCTGAGTCAGCTAATGGCCGTACCTTTCAAATAGGAAAACGGTGTCCGTAGTTAGGTAGTCAGCTTGGACTTTCGGAGCATGCCTATGTACACCTTGAAGCATTCCTATTTCAGAAAACGGTGTCCCTGGCTAGTCAGCTTATACTTTGCCTACACCTTGAAGCATTTCCTATTTCAGAAAACGGTGGTCACGGCGCGTTGGTCATCGTGATGCTCGATGAAGCACAGCTCTGGAAGTATATATAACCTTGCATTTTGCGAGATTCTCTTTCCGCCATCATGAAGCCCGACGAACGTGGTCCATTATTCAAGTTGACCGATATCTGATTTGGAAAAATGGCCTTCCTCCCAACGACCCGGCCCGAGGTGGAATTGTGGCTGCAGAGGGTGGGTACAAGGATGTTACTTGCATGCAGCGAGGGATAGAGAGGCTTACGAAGTGTTAGTTCCATGAAGCAGCTGATTCACTCGACATAGATAGGCTCCCTGCGGTTTACACCAGGGATGCCAAGGTCCAGTTCGGAAACACGCCCGTTATGGAGGGTATAGACGGTCTCCGGCCTTTCTTCGGGGCCATATGGCCCCAGTTGGCGAGGATGAAGCACAACGTTGATACATTCGGTAAGCTTCTCCTACCTCGAAGCATACAGTGCCACCGCGCGGTCACATAGATCATTAACTCGAGTTGTGTAGACATGGTTGGGAACGACAAGATATATATGGCCTGCCATATTACTTGGGAGGTAAAAAGGGATCCGGAGAAAGAGAAGATCCATGTCCCAGCATTTGGAGTCTTCCACTTGGCAAGCGAAGCGGGTGAGGAAGGCCTGATTCGCGCCGCTGAGTTCTATATGGATTCATCTCCTTTATCTGAAGCACTCAAGAGGGCGCCTAAGTAGCCGGAAAACAAATACCCTGGCTAGAACTACTCGACGGCAGGAAGTTGTAAGCATGGGAGGGAATTACCCGTATGAAATCGTTCGAAGACTAGCTGAAGCTAGCCGTCCCATGTATTAGCCTGCAATCACAAAATAACCTGATCCCGGCCTGTGCCGCTGGTCCTTATAATCGTTTCCTTACATTGTTGCTTGGTGCAACTGCGATCAAGACGACAGAGCCTCGCCCAGCGTCTTCCCCGTGAGCAGCCTAAATATGTCCTGGTATCTCTCGCTCGTGGCCGAGAGGATATCCTCCGGGACCTCCACGTCCTGCTTCCCCTTCAGGCCTTCCCTCGTGAGCCAGTTCCGCAGGAACTGCTTATCGAAGCTCTCCTGGTCCCGTCCCGTCTCGTACTTGTCCATGGGCCAGAAGCGCGACGAGTCCGGCGTGAGCACCTCGTCGACCAGTACGACTTCGTCCTCGTCCTGGTCGAGCGCGAACTCGAACTTCGTATCCGCGATGATGACGCCCCTGTCCGCCGCATACTCCTGCCCGGCCTTGAACACCCGCAGCGCCAGCTCCTCGATCCGCTTGGCGTACTTCTCGCCGACGAGCTTGGCCGCCTCGTCCGGGTGGATGTTCTCGTCGTGTTGGCCCTCGGGCGCTTTGGTGCTGGGCGTGTAGATGGGCCCGCCGGGGATGGCGGCGCACTCCTTCAGTCCCGGCGCCATCTGAATGCCGTGCACGGTGCCCTTCGCCACATACTCGTTCCACGCGCTACCGGTCACGTACCCGCGGACGATGGCCTCGACGGGGAATACCTTGAGTCGAGTCGGGGGTTAGCTTTTTCTTATTTACAACCGCCGGCATCTGTACCGGGCAGGCTGCTGGCTTAACTTACTTCCTCACTTGCATGCTGCGACCCCGGATCTTCTCTGCCTCCTCCGGCGTGATGCCGGCCGGTAGGTCAGTTGTGAGGAAGTGGGTCTTCAGTCCTGGGACTTTCTCGGGGAGAACGTTGAACCAGTGCTTGGACAGCTGCGTCAGGACGAAACCCTTGCCCGGCACGCCGTTCTTCATGACCACATCATAGGCAGAGATGCGGTCTGACGTGACAAACAGCAGGGTCTTGTCGTCGATATCATAAAGGTCTCGCACCTTGCCAGATGCGATCTTCGGAAGAGACGAAAGGTCAAGAGTGGTGACAGCTTCGGCACCCATCTTCAGATCCCTGCTCTTTCGGTACTTAAAAAAATATCACTGCCAAAGAACGATGATGGGATAAAATCCTATTCGCCTGACGCCCTAGGAGTCGCTTTACGTATTCTAACATATAAATACAGCAGAACAGCAGTGAACTAGCGTATTATTTGTGCGAATGGTGAAATCTCTTCTCCCGAAGACCTAAAACTTTGATAGTGGATCGGAGCAAACCGGCGCTCCCTCAACCTCAAAACTTTAACCGGTGCTCATCCTTTTGGTGCCCATAGTCAGTTGGCTTTAGTGAGTCACAACATACCAGGGACTTTCGGACTTGGTCCAGTATATGTAGTATATAGGTATCTGATAATTCAGTCCTTAGATCGATCGATCACAGCTCTTGAGGAGGGGTAGTTGAAGTCATAGGGGGCCAGTGCTTATCGATAAGTAGCTTTAAGCTGGCACATGGCGGGACGTGGTAAGAGTCCTTTTACAAGGTGCCCCGCACTAGGCCTGCAAGGCTTCTAAGTTAGCGGCTGGTACGCTGTAACTTGAAGGTTGATTTTAGCTCTGGCCAGGGACAGTGTTTTCATAAGAACTCGTCAGCGAGCAAGCCAACGTCCCTCGACTCATCCACCCTTTTCTCGGCGCCACGGAGGTTGAACACCCCTCCAGGGAGCCCAATCCCCCTCCCTTGTACTACCCCTGCCAAGAAAGATGGCGACGCAGAACGGCCTGACGCTCTCGAGCGCCACCTTCGCCAAACTCTCACCGCACCCGTACCTGCTCGCCAACCTGCAGCCGCCGGACGCCTCTACGACGCCCTCGGCGCGTGCGAACGGCCGGCAGCCGCGGCAGGCGCGCCAGCCTAACGTCAACACGTCGTCGCTCTCTCACGCGCACGGCAGCGCCGTCGTACGCACGGGAGACACCACCGTGATCTGTGGCGTGCGCGCCGAGACCCTGCTGGCGTCGCATATCCCGAATTACCGGACGCCGGGGCTCGGGAACGAGGACATACGAGATGGCAACAACAACACGGACGAGCTGCGGGACTACGACCTCCTCGTGCCCAACATCGAGCTGGCGACGGGTTGCGCGCCGAACTTTCTCCCCGGCGTCCCGCCCACAAGCCTCGTGCAAACCCTCAGCACGCGCGTCTACTCGCTGCTGCACAGCTCGGAGCTGCTCGACGCCACGGACCTGCGGATATACTTCGACCGGAAAGGGCTGCGGGGCGATCGAGGAAAAGAGGGGCCGACGACAGGAGATGAAGACGAAGATGGACCGGAAGAGCCACAGAAGGAGGTTAAGGCGTACTGGGTCCTGTACATCGACCTACTGTTCATCTCCTTTGACGGGAATCCGTTTGACGCCGCCTGGGCCGCCGTCGTGGCCGCGCTGAGGGACACGAAGCTGCCGCAGGCGTACTGGGACCCGGATCGGGAGATGGTGCTGTGTTCGACGGAGAAGCCTCTTTCCTTGCAAGTACGGGGGCTACCTGTGGCGTGCACGGCGGCCGTATTCACGGCCAAGGAGAGGCAGAAGAAGGGCGGCGGGCAGTACTGGATCCTGGTGGACCCGGACCGGTTCGAGGAGAGTCTGTGCGACGAGACTGTTACGGTGGTGGTTGATCGGACGCAGGGAGGTACGAGGATCTTGGGCATCTCAAAGAGTGGCGGGACTACCGTAGGGCCCCAGGTATTGAGAAGGTTCGTCAGCGTAGCGGAGGAGAGGTGGCAGGACTTCAAAAACGCTTTGGCATAGGCCGGATAGATGATACCCAATAGAACACTATTGATACTACACGGCTACCTTTGCTAGGGGCTATTTGAATATTAAGCGTGGACAATCGCCGTACTAATTAAAGTCAAGTGACTTGCTACTTCGATCATGGATGGTTGATCAACTGGAATCTCGATAGCTCAAAAATATGTAACAGAAGTACTCTTGGTCAGAATTTTCTAGGTCATTTGTCTGTCAACTGGTCCAAGTTGGATATGTTCTTCGAACTTCTTATTAAGAAGGAACTATTGCTTCGTGAACTTAGCATTTAGAGTGAAATCCAAAGACCATCCTCGATCTTTCGACCAAGCTCTTCCATCCGCTCGAGCAGACGAACAACTTCACCCCAAGTCGCCAACTCAGTTTTCGGAAGAGGATCCTTCGAGACCGCCTCCTGGACCTGACACAGCAACTCCTGCTCTTCCTCACCCCAAGAAACGGCATTCTCAAGATGTTCTATAATCTTCTCCCTAGTCATGTCGCTCGGTAGAAGGAACGAAGACGACGCCAGCTCGCCTTCTGCTTGGAGCCGGAGGTCCCCGTTTTCGCGCTTCTTGGCAGAGATCCGCGCTACCAGATCCGTGGATCTTCTCTCAGTGCTCGGCTATAGCTATGAACTCCCGCAGACCGGGTGGATAGACACATGTTGATTGACTGCCCGAGGACCCGCACGGCCTGGACTTCGTCTCCGTTGCTGCCGCTGGAGCTGCTGACCTGGGGGCCTTGATTGAGGGCCGTACGGCTTAGTCCTGCGAGGTGGATGAATATGGGATCCATTGAAGTTGTATGAGATGGTCTTCTGTGCTATGTGACTGTGACGTTATAAATGCAGCAACTTGTGTGTTAAACTAAAAGGTATCCGGTTCATCGAGGGTCTGGTGATACAGCATAGGCCGACCTCTCTTATAGAACGAAAATCTTTATTCGCCGTACAGAACTAGCACTTAAATATTCAAAGTCAGAAGCAATACCGCAACATTGGTCTCTGCTCCCTTGGTTTAGTGAGTGGAGACGGTCGAGTGAAGAAAGGTATCGTTTCCAATGAACCGTCTGTCCTGGTCATCCTTGTGAGGGAGGCCCAAAACCCGATACCTCGTAATATGAGGACCACTGGGAAGGCCCTCGAGGACATAAATACTAAGGGAGGGCATAGTCAACATCCCAGTTCACGAGTAGAACCAGATTTTATAATGTAACATGATGTATCAACCCTTCGAACCATCCTATCAGGCGTGAATTCCAGGATAGTAGATACGGGACGAGGCTTCGTTCTGCCGCTCAGCGAATCGAGCTGCCTACTGAAAGGCCACTCTATTACCGGCATAGCTGTGGGCGCCACGAGGCTGCAGAAAGCTGGATATTGATGAGCGGTTGTTGTTTTGATAAGAGAAAAAAGAAAAGCTTCACAGGACACGGACAGGGCTTGAAGACCTGTCAACAGGTGGATCACCGTACTGCGCTAGCATGGTCTCTTCAGGCCCCTTCGTTTGCCCATAGTAGATATCCGAGGTTGCCCCGAAGTGGGGACCTCACTTTTGGAGTTGCAAAAGTCCTTCCATCTCCCGAACCCTCCATCTCCATATCTTCTCCCGGAACTTGCAACCGCCAACCAACACATAGGACAGATCATCATGGAGTCCCTCGCAGACGAGCCATGGGATGCGGTCATCTGTGGCACTGGCTTGCAGCAATCCCTACTGGCCCTGTAAGCAATGGCCTTCCTAGGGTAGCGTTAGAGAGACATGATCTGACTGACCCAGTCTGCTACCCCGCTGAAGAGCTCTCTCGCGGTCAAAGAAGCGCATTCTTCACATTGATCCCAACGGCTATTACGGCGAACACGAAGCTGCGTTTAGCCTGCAGGAAGTGGAGGGCTGGGCCGCCGTTCATGCGGGGGATGGCGAGACGGGTAGTGAAGAAGACACTGCTGGGTCAAGCATCTTCCGGCGCGCAAGCATCTGGAAGCATGAAGAGGCTGATGCTCTGGGACTCTCCTTCTCGAGGGCTTATTCCTTGGCTCTAGCACCCCAGATTATCCACAGCCGCGCGAAGCTGCTGGAGCAGCTTGTATCATCGAAAGCATTTCGACAGATTGAGTTCCTCGCAGTCGGCTCGTTCTTCATATACGATGACGCCGTGGCCGAGGACACCGCGTCGACGTTGACTCGAATACCTAGCAGCCGCGAGGATGTGTTCTCAACACGACCGATACCGGCGAAGTCCAAGCGATCACTGATGAAATTTCTCAAGTTCGTTGCGGATTACAACTCGGAAGAGAACACGTCGATATGGGAGGGCCAAGCTAGGCAGCCACTTGCAGATTTTCTTACATCCGAGTTCAAGCTGGACGAGACGCTACGAAAGTATATTCTCGCCTTGACCTTGACGCTGGATAGTACAATAGGTGTGGAGGATGGCCTAGCGACTATCCACCGGCATCTCACCTCTATGGGTCTTTTCGGCCCTGGGTTCTGTGCTGTCTATCCGAAATGGGGTGGCCTTTCGGAAGTAGCGCAAGTGGCATGTCGTGCTGGTGCTGTGGGAGGTGGCATTTACATGTTAGGAACCAGCATGCATATCGAGGACGATGGAGGTAGTGGCCTTGTTTCGCTGAAATTGTCAAACGAAGTTACCATTTCGGCTTCCACCGTCATATCTTCTCGAGAGCAACCTTCACCCGATGGGCAAGCGATAAATCGACTCGTCGCCGTGGTGAATTCGCGACTTGAAAGTTTGTTCGAGGTCGTGGTGGAGGGTTCACCCATACCAGCAGTGGCCGTTGTAGCATTCCCCCCGAACTCCACCAGCAGCGGCGACGCCTCAACATCAACAAATCCGGTCTACGCCTTCGTACATTCGAGCGACACGGGCGAATGCCCCGCAGGACAGAGTAGGTCTTCACCACCCCCTCTCCACGCTCTTTCGTACCTGGTGTTATGATGATCCAACCAAAATGAATACTTATCTACATTGTCTGAGCTACGCTTTGACGAGACCAACCTCTGACAACCTGATTGCACCATTGTCTTCTTACTTTCTCACCACCCCTTGCAAATCTCGCATGGGATCCGAACTGACGAGTTTTTCCGCATAGGCGTCATCTACCTCACAACGTCCGCGGCGTCGGACGCTCCACAGATCCTCGAGCGCGCCCTCGAGTCGCTGCTGCGAGTAGCCGCGCCGCCGGGCGAGACGCCCGTTGCGCTGTACAAGGTGCAGTACGTGCAGTCGCTCAGCGGACGCGAAGCCACGAGCACCGCTCGCGGCGGCGCCACGCTGTTCTCGTTCCCCTCGCCGTCGCTCAGCCTCTCATTCGACGACGGGTGCTTGGATGCGGTAAAAGCAGCCTGGAAGGTAGTGACGAAGGATGAGGTGCCCGAGGACACATACATGGTCTTCCAGGACCGGGAGGGCGTGGACGACGAGGACGGCGTATACGACTAGACTGGTGGCGCTAGAGTATGTACGTAGTCGATGCAGGCATGACGCAGATAATGAGAAATACAAACTAATTTATCTTAATGATCATCATGATGCTCGTCGATTCCACATGTCGTAAAGCTGCATATCTACTAGGAAAAGAGAGCAACTCGAGTGAGGAAAGAGGGACTGTCCGATTGAGAGCGTGCAGACCCATGCACAACTCGTAAATGACCTCGACGATGCCCCAAGGCGCAGTTTAACCCTCCAACAGTGGCCGAGTATATCTATGGGCTGCCACAAATCTTTGCGGAAAAGCAAAATGGCCTCGGGAGTCTTCGTCTCAAATCAAATCGCAACCCCCAGAAATCCATCCATTCCTTCGCAGATGCCTCGTAACTCTCCCATTGTCCTTTATCCATGAGCGCGGCAGTGATGCCATGTGGGAGTCTTATATCAAGATATCGATATTCGTATCTCTCCCCCAGGATGAAACCTTTGTATGTGTGTGTCCAGTCGTCGCTAGAAGGGAGAAAAGGCCAGAAAAGAGAACACCCAGAAACGCCACGAGCGGTATTACGAACAGTGAAATGAAGATGCCAACCAATTCATGCCTTCCGACGTGACCGCCTCCGGTTCTCAAGTTAAGCAACGGGCGACACCTTGACGCCGAGCCAGATGTGGCCGTGCGGCGTATCCGGATCCCCGTCCTGCTGCACATACATCTGGTCCTTGGTCGCTAGGCAGAGCGCGTGGTAGAAGGCTTGGGCGGCGGTGGCGCGGGCTGTCTCACGGGGCACGAAGACGTCGTCAAAGGCGATCCACTTGCGCCCCCTCTGCACGTCGTCATCCTCGCGGCGCTCGCCGTGCTCCCGTACGACCGACTCGATGAAAGACAGGAAGTTCTTGCCCTCCAAGTCGAGCTCGGTGCGCTGGCGCTCGTTCTGCTCCTGCGTGTTCAGTTTCTTGATGGGCTCCCCTCCCACGGGGCCTCCGAGGCCGTCAAAGGAGTCGTCGTAGGAGCCGAGACCCATGTGCATGTCGTCGCTATAGCGAGCAATGTCTTGGGCGTTGCTGTGGTGTTTAAGAGGGCTGGATGGTACCTGGCGACCCTTTTGGACTGAGCCGGGACCGCGAATTGAGGAAGGCACGGCAGAGGAACCGCGGTTCCATGGCATCTGCATGGCCGACGAGAGGTGTTCGGACATGGGCTCTTGAGCCTCGCGACCAACCTCCGGAGGAGGGGAGTCGCCGAGGAGTGGGCCGAGGTCAAAAGCATCGTCGCTTCCAAGACCATGTGCCTTGCCATCTTGGTTATTACCATCGTCAAGACGCGCTCGAACGCGTCGACCTGTTTCCTCTTCATCGTCTTCGATAGCCTCGGAAGCAGAACGACGTCTACCTCGGGGCTGCTCAGTCGCCTGGAGTCCAGTGAGAGCAGTGTACAGGGAGTCCCCTGAGAACTGGAGAGCGAGGGGGTGAATCATGCCAGGGATGCCGAGATTCTGTCCGATGTTGCCAATCCCCAGGCCGAATGTCAGGTGGGTAGCATTATGCTTGGCCTGTGCTGCAGTGGTGGAATGCATTCCGTGCGCACCGCAATTCCGAAGGTAGTCTGTCTGCCAATCGCTCAGTTCGTTCCTGGAAATTTGAGTCTCAACGTCTGCTTGGATGATGCGTCGCTTCCTTCCTCGCCGAACAGCTGCTCGCTGGGCAGGAGCTTCGTCCATCTGGAAGGCATCGTGTGGCCCTTCCCGTTGTGGGAAAGCCTCAGCTGTTGGAAGTGGCTCCTCGCCCATCATTACGATGTCGCCCTGTTCGTAACCATGAATTTGTTGAGCGATATTTTCGGTATCGTTCCTCGCTCGCTCTTGTCCTTCGATGCCCGGAATGGGAGGAAGTTCGGGTTCGTCTTGGAAGATGGCCGGAACTACCCTCTCGATGATGTTCCCGTCCTCGTCTATCTCCATTCCCCAGTCTTCGGCACCAGCTATATCGACTTCTTCTTGTAAGTGAACCAGTCGTTGATCACCCGCCATCCTGCCTAGCTTCTGTGCTGATGAAAGCCCTTGAAGGCCGAAGGGGGAACCTTGACGACTAGGCGTATCCGAGTGATGGATGTCGAGTTCGACTGGGAAGCCGCCCCGACCAGAGCTTCCGGATCCAGAACCTTGAGAGCTTCCGAGCGGAGACATTTGGGAAGAAGTCTTATTCGTTGCCTGACTCGTTACCAAGGCGTCGAGGTCAAATTTGGGCAGTTGCATGTTAGGGATGAAGGCGGGATCGTTGTCGATTGTGAGATTCTCTGGTCTGTGGCAAGTCAGCACACAGCAGTTCCGTGCTGAGCCTGAACAAGCTGATGACACCTACTTCGCCTGGCCAGCTTCTGGGTCAAGATGTTTGTCACCAAATCTGGTGAAGAATACATGCATGGTGTTCTGTATCTTCTGTGCGTCACTAAGCATGTATGTGCATTGCTGGTTGTATACTCGGGAGACGCCATAGAGGAGATTGCCCTGCAAGCGCAGCGCGATGGGAGCGCCGGGATCCAGGATCTTATCGCATGCTTTCTCCACGTTAACCTCTTGAATGGCCTTACGAGTGACTTTCCTGGTGCTTGACTTATTGCCGATGGTTGCCACAAGCCTGTCCCGAATCAATAACGTGGACCAGTGGCCGGGACAGAATAGGAGGATAACAGCCAGCGAGCTACGGAAGATAGGGTTAAGAGAAGCCATACCAGATTGTGGCTACACCATACTGGCGACTAGTCAGGACTGCGATGTCATGTTAGCCCGAGTTCGTGCCTGGTTGAAGTGAGCGTAGTCGGTTGCTTACTCTCGTGACTGTAGAACATGATAGCAGCATCAGGCACTGACGCGCCGAACACGTGTCCAACAATATTAAAAAGGAACACTGAAATAAACAGAAGTATGAGTATAAGTAATAGGGGACGACCTCGAGTCAGCGTGTGAGATATTGGGTATTGTTTTGAGTTGTAGGCTTGATGAAGTTGTGAAAATGCTGAGGATGGCTAACCGAGGAGAGGAAGATGTTGAGGTGGACGGGATGGTATCGTGTTACACGACAGCGAAATGAAGAAACGGACGCGTCGCAGGAGTTGAATAATCATCACTCAACTGCGAGGGAAGGCACGCTCAAGATCAAAGGGCGTGGGCGCGCAGGTCGTATTGATACACCATTCAAACCGATTGTCTGCCTCGTGCAGGTACTTTAGTACCTACAACCTTTTGCCCATAGAGTCAGAATCGAATATTAAACTCATATTAAACTAATATTAGAGCTTGATGTTTCAAAAATTCTCGTTATTGCTTTTACCGAGATATTAGTGCTCGTGGAATCCCCATAGGGGTAGAGGATATCACGAAACACTTATAAACGTTATTGGCAATTTTAGCCGTATCTTTCAGAAAGGGGTAAAGTAGCCTTAGGTCAGCTCTCCCGCGATGGTTGCAATACCTACTCCTACTTCTATACTCTTTGCTGGTACTAGCAGCAATATACATCGCGAGATAGGAAACCCAATGAACGCCAACCATTAAATAACAGTTACTTAAATCTTTAATAATAAGCAGGATGGTTGACTGTTTGGGGGTAAGTGATGTAGATGTGACAAATTTGCTTAAAAGGACACGATAGATGGTTGATCATCTGCCATGGAAGTCCCTCGCCTCGGTTCTTGAGGCTACTTGAATGGTAGGTTGTCTTGATCAATCCAGCCCTTGCCAAGTCATTACTACGACTGCGACTGGAAAAAAAGGGGGAGGGGTTCAACCACATTCAGCGGAGAAGCCCGTGAGGGATTGGGTATTTGGGTCGTCCTATTTAGACCGGAAAGCAGGGTCCCTCCAGGTCACTGAGCTAAGCCGACATTCTCTTGACAGATAGCCGAAGACTCCTACGACCATGAGCACCGATGGTCGACTTCACAACCGCAATACACACCGAGTTCTTCGTTTGGTCTTTCGGACCCGGGATAAATCCAGCATCAGTCAATGATACGACCTGGTGTTTCTGCTTTGCAATTTGCATCCAGCACGCAAGATGATCAATTGCTTTGGAAACCGATACTTATTAAGGACATGAAATAAGTCTGACACGAAACCGATTACCAGGGACGCCAGGTGCTCCATAGTCACCCCAATGTTTCGTACTGGTCAAATCGCAAACGAGTATCCCAATCTACAGAGTCGCAACGCCGATGCTATGCTGCCAAATGCGCCATCTACCTGCTACCTATGCAAGTAAACCAACCAGTCCGTCCCATCCATGTGCTCT
This sequence comes from Monosporascus sp. 5C6A, assembly GCA_004155035.1. NCBI lineage: Eukaryota > Fungi > Ascomycota > Sordariomycetes > Xylariales > Monosporascus > Monosporascus sp. 5C6A. The sequence continues at coordinate 389,759 of QJOB01000009.1, forward strand.
GCCCCCTCTCACCCACTCACTCACTTTCGCCCCCTCTCCGCCTTCAGCACGAGCCAAACGGTCACAAAGAGCAGAGCAGTGGCGACCAGCAGCAAGTCGGCGGAGAAGCCGATGAGCCCGTTCCACCTTGGGGACGGCCCTCCGCCGCCGGGCCCGCCGCCGCCGCCGCCGAGGATGACGCCGGCGATCGGGGTGCCGATAAGCATGGCGGCGCCGGCGACGAAGCAGACCATGCCAAGGCGCGTGCCGACGCGGCCCATGTCGTGCGTAAGGCTAAAAGTGGCCGCCGACTGCATGCCGACGACGCCGCCCGAGACGGCGCCGTAGAGTACGGCGAAGGCGGCGGTGCCGGCGAGCGAGTCGCGGATGCCGAGCCACACGAAGGCGAGGGCGCAGCTCGCGAGGGTGCTCGCGGCCATCACCAGCGCCGGTTGACGCGTCTTGTCAGAGATGTAGGGCGGTATGATCCGCCCGAGCACGCTCCCGGCGTTCATGAGCGTGACCATGTACGACGTCGAGAACCCGTCGGGCGCGAGGCGGTGGTCGATGGTGAACAGCTCGATGTAGAAGAACGGGATGTACAGCGCCATGAAGGCGAACAGACCGCCGACGGTGAACGCCATGAACGACGCATCGCGGAGGGCGCTAGTGTCGATCAGGGCCCTGTGGTGTTTGGCCGGAGGCAACCTCGTGCGCAGGAAGGCGAGCGGTATCATCGAGATCCCGAGCAAGATGAAAGCAATCACCCTCGTGGCCCACGGCGCGCCGATCTTCGGCTGGAGGTCGCTGAACACGATCGGCAGCACGATGCCCGCGATCGGCGAGCCCATCGACACAAGCCCGGATGCCAGAGCGCGGCGGCTCGAGAAGTACTGAGCTATTACCGCGGTACACGGTCCGAAAACGGCGCCACAGCCCAGACCAATGCATATACCCTGAGCCAGGATGATTTGCCAGAATTGCGTGCAGAGTGACGTGATGAACTGGCCAAATATGATCAGGAAGAGCCCGCTATAAAGCAGGTGGCGGAAGTAGCCAGCGTCGAAGAGTGGCCCGGAGACTAGGCTGCCGCACAGGAGGAGGCTTCCCTGGATGGACCCAACCCAAGAGATATCAGATGACGAGCTCGTGGCTAGGGTGTGTTCGTAGTACGCCTGGTAGACCCCGAACGTGTTCACAAGTCCGAAAGTGCAAAAGAGAACGCACCAGCTGCCGACCACCTGAACCCAAGCGTTGAGCCCACCATCCGGGGGAGGCGCCAGAACATCGGTTTTCGGGGCGGCAATCCATGCCCCGTTCGGTTCGCTCGGGGTCGAGGTGCCGGTCCCTGTTACCGAGTCTAGCTCCACGGGTTTGTCCATCTCAACCAAGACCGAAGCCGAGATAATATTGCGAGAGGAGCGGGAATCGGCTCAGACTCCAGGGCCAAGGTGAACAGGGCGAGCTCACGAGCGTCGCCGGGTTTAGTTCGTGCGACTGGGTGCTTTTATCATGCCATTCCTCGACAGACCCAGAGCGACCACGACTGCCGACGCATGCTCCCGAGTAGAACTCCGTCAGCCGTACGGCCCAATGCCCGCCCGACCTTGCGAACGGGCCTCATTGTTCGACCCGCATGGTGAGCCCCTAACGAGGCTACGAGAGATCATGTCATCATGGCGTGAGCGGAGCTTTGATGGGGCCCGAGGGATCGAATCCCGGAACGTCGCTGCATCGTGCGTTCGGTTTCCGAGCCATGCCCAACCTCGCAAACGAGAGCTGCGTCTCTTAGGTTACCATGAGGCGCGGGATGAGTCCAAGCTGTTCGATCTCGGACGGCAACTGCAGGATAATTTTGAGGTGAGATAGGGCAATTTTCTTGGCTAGATTGCTCTAGTGCTAGAGCTGACCGTCTGCTCTCATTGGTCATGGCTGGTCTCATTTTTTGTTGGCCTTCCCGAGGGTTTTTATTTTCCCTGTCTCTGACCCACTTGCTCCTATTTGGCACGTGAAAATTTCACTGCACCAATGTGTCCGACAAAGTTGTAGGTCCACACTCTTTTACATACTTATGGATGAAATACAGCGGCGAAGAAACGTGTGTTCCTACTTATAGCACTCTCTAGTCAGTATCTTTGAGCATAGGTAGTGTAGGTTCGAGATAGAAGGGGGCTGAGTCCGTGCAGATCTCCTCGCACATATTAAAGTTCGTTCCGGGAGGACTCAGTTCTGGTCCTCTCTGCCTGACTATAGCAATAGCTGTGGTAGGATGTCTATGACCAACTAGATAGCGTTTAATTAAACGCTAAGCAGATATCACGCCTCCACCAGTTGCTCCTCTCCTTTTACCCGACGTAATCCCCTTTCATTACACGCACTCACATGTCCCTGTTTCGATTCGCCCCTCTTCCCTGGGGACGTATCACGAGTACGTCCGGGTCAGTGGTGAAGCACGCCTTACAGTGAGGCCAGCCAGCCCTCCCTGAAGTATTCTTCAGCTGATTCGGCAACGAGTACAGCATGGCCGACGGTAGCGTCGTCAACAACTAACAGAGACGTAGCTCCCGAGCTCTGTACCCATTGAGATGCGTCCGCTGGCATCAGCGTGAGGACGTGCTCTGTGCCTGCTGGCTAGCTCCTAAGTCTATTCGCCCCGATCCATCGCGGTCTCATGAGTCCTCTCCTGCCTGCGCTCCCCGGAGGCAAAAGCGACATTAAGCCATGCATGGTTGCGTCGGATTAAGCTACCTAGGTAGACTGAGTCGATTGGTATCAAACGCCATAGATGAAAAGAGTCCATGTTAGCGGAATTTAGCCTATCGTGCCATTCATAAAACGAAAACCAAGTCCACGTTTCGACCTCATGCCTTGATTCCACTTTCCCCATCGGGCGACTCAGGAGTTATCCACTCTTTCGGCTTCACTTTCTCAAAACCGGTGACCGAATCGGGCACGAGGCTGTAATCGCCTTCGACCCAGACGCCTCCTGAGAAAGCTTTCCTGCGTCCGGCTTCCACCTCCTCCAACGGCAAGATCGGTCCATCGCCTAACACGTGCCTACGGTGCCAAGCGCCGACGAACATGCCCTCGGGATCGACGCCCTGCCGCACCTTGCGCCACTCCTCCAGGTCGCTGCCGTACATGCGCTCGATCACCTTTCCGTCCGTCTCGAAGTTCTTGGCCCAGTGTGGGCGGCCGCCCAAGTCACGCATCAGCCACTCGAACGCCTCGAAGTACCGGGCTCTGCAGGTCGGATCCGTGTGATAGGGCCTGTATAGTATGGCATTGAGATACAGGGTCGGTCCGTCCTCGATCGTGGGGTCCAGGTACGCCCTTGGAGTTAGAGGGTTGGTATTCGTGGACGAGGTGTCAGACACCCGCACCTCCACGGGCGCGTGTACGTATATGCCCTCGGACGAGAATGGAATGTTGTGGGGTACATAGTCCGGGTCGTTTGGTGAGAGGTGGTTGAGCCAGCTGCTGAGGCGCCGTAGCGCTTCAGGTCCCTTTTGTAAGGGAATGGCCCACTCGTTCACGAATTGAGAGTAAAGACAGTTTATCAAAAGTGCCTTCCTACTAGGCTGGACAGCCTCCGTAGTCGTACCATTCCTAAAACCATATTGCATGCCAAATGTGAACCATTCGACCCATGGTAAGATGCGCGGGAACCATTGACCTAGGTATAATAGGTTATGGTAGACGTAGTAGCCTAACGTCCCGTCGTAATATGATGGCGGCGGGTTGGAATGCGGCTCTGATGATTTCTGCGCAGACCACGTAACCGCCCTTCTCGTGTATGGGAACCACCAAACCCTGACATATTCGGCATGCGTCCAGAGGTCTTGATTCCAACGGTTCAGCATTTTGACGTCTGCGTCAATAACCTGCTTCCATCGCAAAGTGAAAGCAGGGACCGCACGGAACGTTATCTCGGTTATGATGCCCAGCGCACCCAAAGAGAGGAGTGCGGCGCGGAATAACTCGGGATTTTCGTCCGGTGAGCAGAGTTTCGTGGTGCCATCCGCAAGTGTTATCCTTAAGGCCGGGATGTTTTCGGACATTAGACCATGCCGAAGGCTTGAGCCATGAGTACCAGTGGAGATAGCTCCGGCAATAGACTGGTCATTGATGCTACCCAGATTGGGCATCGCGAGTCCGTTCTTATCAAGCTCTTCGCATAACTGATACAGGCGGATGCCCGATTGTACGACCACCAAGCCCGTCTTGTTATCGACGCTGAGTACCCGATTATAGTTGTCGAGATTCACCAGCCACGAAGAGGTACAGGTCATCGAACTGGGCGAATGACCGGACCCGGTCGTAGTAATGCGACGACGACATCTACTGGCTATCTTGATAAGCTTCTCGATTTCTGGGAGCGTTTCCGGTACGAGATAGAGCTCCGGCCGCGACAGGAAGGTCTCGGCCCATGTTCTATGGACATGGTGGATCCTGGCGCGGAACGGGACGCCGTCATTGCATTTAGACAGCTCTGTGACAATAACAGGATCCATCATACTCTGGAGAGTATGACGGTAACAGATCCTGCCAGAAGTGCCAACCGAAGAAAGAGGCTGGTTGAACGAATTGTACTTATGTCCTCCGCGTCTTCCGATTGAGTTGACCCGATAATCTGCTGCGTCACCAGTTCCCGCGCCGCAATTGAGTTTTAACGATAAAGCCGTACGATGGTGTTAATCAATCTGATTCAACCACGACCGCAAGGGAAGGGGCAAATTCGGTGGGAAATTGAAGAAGATAAACAGTAGGTAAGAGTCCTTCTCTTCCCCCCTCTCTGGGTAGAAGCCGGTACCAATGAGGGATCACTGTGACAAAACCGAAAAATCGTATATAGATATACACCGGGGCGACTTTAACCGCGTTTTAAATGAATTAAGCAGAAATTCGAAATTTTCTTAAATATTACTATGCGTTTATTATTTTTAACCTGATAAACCTAACTCAATTGACCTTGTCATCTACCTGACTAACCTGACTAACCTGACCTAACCATCGATCTGGCTAACCGTCGATTCCCCCGTTTTATTAGCTTGATTTACTTAAAAGCCTTTTAAGATTTGAGGACACCGAAATTGCTTAAGGTAACGTTATTCTTGTATATACGCACGCCGGATTCATCGCTTAATTGCATTCAGTATGTATCATAATTATACAATGGGGTGGCCCTATTAAAATTTTGGGTTTGTCGCAGTGATCCTTGTGGTGTGTTCTAGTGAGACATCTCATGAGCTTGGAAAAGCCATTGTCCATTCAACGAACAGCGCCCCGAAACTTTTCTAGCGGGGCTGGAGGGGTATTCTTGGGTCTCGCATGACCCGCAGGATTCTAGATCTTCAACGCCACTTATGATTGGCTCATCTATATGATGTGCTTTACTGTAATACAGCCGTTCCGTCGTCTCTCCATCTGCATAGGAAGACGCATACATCGGGCAGCTAATTGCAGATAGACAGCATAGGCGGAGTTTGGCGCCGACCCCTGCCGTGCCTAGGAACACTGGTGGCCGTGATGCTTGGTGTGCGCAGATCAAGTGCCTTCCATTACATACCCGTAGCTTACTACTGAGCATCGGGAGTCGATGGCTATACACGGCATGTACACTAGCTCACATATTTACAGCTTTTACGGGTCTTCTGCGCGGGCTTGCTGGCGTGCCAGTCCATATAAGGGGGGAAAAGCCACATCTTAAGACGAATAAAGAAATATATCTTCGCATATATAGGTGAAATACATATTGGGAACTATAGCCTTAAAATACGCAATGGACCCGGAGGGCCGGAGGAAACGATGCCCGACAAGAATCTGTAGAACTTTGCTCGTGCGGAATGTGGTCTCCACACCAGAGAATACTATATTTCCATTATAAAGTTATGTCACCAAAGAAGGATGGGTATGATTGTACAGGGGAAACCAGACTGGTTATATAAATCGTTCGTTCGTTTAATCTCGTAGCTCTTTTATGCGTCTAACTTTAGCTTCTCTAGCACATTGTCGATCTTTTGCAGAAGGATCTGATAGTTTATGGCGTCTGATGCGAATTCATCCTCCGCGAGCTTCCCGTCTAGTGTCCGCATAACGCCCTCTCGTCCCTCTATAGCCGGCGCCGCGGCTTTAACGGCACCGCTCTCGGGCTGCGCGCCCTGTAGGCCGTCCTGACTGACGTCGACTGACGCTATGACGCCGTTTGAGTGGGAGGCTAACGCCTCTGCCTCCTCGGCACTGATCTCGCCGTCCTCGTCTAGCATCTCGTCCAAACCGGCATCCTCGAATCGAAGTCTGAATCGTTCTGACAGATAATATCGGATATCGTCTAGTAGTTCGATGGTATCCGTTTCCTCTCTCGTCTTGAGTCTTGCGGCACTTTCCTTTATGAGGTCGGCGAACTCTTCTTCGTCAATGTAGTCCTCTAAACGATACGCCAAGTACCGAGCGGCAAACTCCTCCAATCGCTGGACCCGCAAATCCCAAGCCGCATGGATGACGTCGTAAACATTGATAGGTTCAACCTCGACCTCAACTTCGTCGCCGTCTTGCGTACGGGTTCGATCTATTAAGACGTTGTTGTTGCCGCTGCCGAGGGTACTAATGGCAACGGCGGCTTTGTTCTTGAGCTTGTCGAGGAATAGCATATCTGACACATAGAGCAGGTCGAGACCATACTCGAGCGGACACTCAACCCTTTCCGTGTACAGAAAAGTAAGCACGATCTCCAGAACCTCGGGCAAGCAGTCCACCTTCACGATATGTAGATTGTCTGACTGCTGAGCCTCCCGGAAGCTGCTCGAGAACATGGTCTCAAAGTAGGGGCTTCGAATGAGCATCGCCTTGTGGACCGGGTACAAGACAGATCTGGGTTTCTTAACACCATTCTGCTCCTGCGACTGGCCTCCAGGCCCGACGGGTATCCCGTTAGACTCTCGGGGATGCTCGTCACCCTCCGTTTCTTCGTCCGCCCCTACTTCATCTGCTCTCAACAAGCAGTCGGCAAACATTGAATTATCGTGCGGCCACTTAACCTCGTCGACCTTCCGGGGATCGACGAACATCTTGTGCCCGAGGACTTTGTCCCGAAAGAATCCCTCGATTTGCTGCTGAGCTCGATTGACTTCGTCCTGATGCCTCTGTCGTGCCAACCGTCGGTCATTCCCGGAGAGAATAGCTTCCCACAGCTTTTCGATCTCTAACTGCTTGCTGATCTTATCAACACCAGTCAAGACCTCTTCCTCCGTGCTGGTACTGCGCGCATCGACTAGCTCCCTCGGGATGTCCCCCAGATATAGATATCTGATGACAAGGCGAAACGCTTCGATAGGAATTGAATGAGGCAGCTTCCATGTCCCCGTCTCCGGTGCTTCTGCGAGCTTCTTCTGGAAATAAGGCGAACGTGCTGAGAGCAGGAATTTATGAAGATCGAAGGACTCGGACGCCTCCTGCAAGACAATATCTGAAGTTTTCGGCAGGTGTCTTGATAGCAAGGAGGTAATGTGGGCCGCCCAGGGTTGCAGCGGATCTGTAGACTTTGAGTAGTCATACTTCAGGAGCAGATTCCTGATCTTGTCGTTTAGGGCATTGTAGATGCATCTCTCCCCCTGGAAAGTGTCACGTTCTGCCAACGCCCCTGATTCGAGCAGCAGCTCAACTAGCTCATAATGCCCACACAAACTCGCCTGAGACAAGAGTTAGCTATCAGGGCCTGCAGCGGTGTCTACTTTTCTTCACAGTGCAGCGTGATTTTAAATACTCACTATTATCAGCGGCGTATAGTCGAATTTGTCTTTGCCGTTTAAGTTGACGCCGGCGGAGATCAGCTCCTGGACTCGCTTGAGGTTCCCTTTCCGGCAAGCCTCCAGCAGCTCATTGAACTCGTCGCTCGTATCAAGGGGATTCTCATCGCGAAGCACACCGCTCTTCACGAGTTCGATATCATCTTTAAGCTTAGCCTCGAGTTCATGCTTTCTCAGCACCATGGTAGTATAGATATCAGAATACTCGATAATAGTTATTGCTGTCCTAGAGCCTAAGCGATGGATGGTGGATGGTGGATGATAGGGAAAGTTTTCATCGAAGCCACCACGTCCGATAACCCCGATGAGATCAAGCCCGGATGCATCTATTCGAGTGCCGCCTGGCATGTGGTTTGTCAAGAAAGCTCCCTACAAGCAGCTTATAGTTAGCCCCTTGGTACAGTGGTGGCGATATGACGTTAGCGGGGCCGGAGCTTTCTAACCGAGACCCTATCGGCCTTATCGCGTTATCGATACTCGATATCCAGCTCTGGAGCCAACCAGTCAACGCTCCGACTCCGTCATTCCCCCGGTAGCGCTAGCTGAGGTTGCTGTGGTCACCGGTGGTTTGTTGACGCTAGTACAGAAACAGCGAAGCCGTCACTAACTTGACTACACGTACCTAGTAGACCTTTCGATGTTTTACTGCCTAGACGCAGACTCGTAGTTTTCGTATTCCCTGCATGTGATCATTTCTTCTCCTACATTTCACAACTGTGCAGGCACCCACGACCTTGAGACTCAATTCCTTTAGTCAACCGAGTTTCAAGCATATTCTTGAAAGCTGCAGGGAGCCACTACTCTTTACACTCCTTCCTTGTCACACACATACCCTCATAGCCTATGGCATAGCGGAGCCACCTCAAGATTGTCGAACGTGCATTGAAATCATTATGGGGGAGTCCGATAAATATGAAGTGTTGGAGAAGATCGGTAAGCCACCTCGTGCTTTGTCACAATCTCGTTGGGGACATTCACTGGAAGAGGGTGCTAATGACGGTTCGCGGTCGCAGGCCATGGCTCCTTTGGAGTCATCCGAAAGGTCAGAAGAAAAGCCGACGGTTTTATCATGTGTCGAAAAGAGATCAGCTATCTGAAGATGTCACAAAAAGAACGTGAACAACTACATGCCGAATTCCAAATCCTATCGGGGTTGAAGCACCCCAACATTGTCGCCTACTATCACCGAGAACATCTTAAGATGTCTCAGGACTTGCACTTGTACATGGAGTACTGTGGAAACGGCGATCTGGGTCGAGTAATTCGGGAGCTCTCTCAGAAGAATCAATACGCAGACGAGATGTTTGTCTGGAGCATCTTCTCACAGCTGGTCACCGCCTTGTACAGGTGCCATTATGGCGTCGACCCCCCTGAGGTCGGCAAAAATATATTAGGCCTTGGCCCCACTGCGAAGCCCAAGACGCCTGCTCCCTCCATAACAATTATTCACCGCGACTTGAAGCCAGAGAATAGTGAGTCTACATCTGCTGTGTTAGGGATGTTGGCTGACCTCCATCAGTCTTCCTTGCAGAGGACAATTCAGTCAAGCTTGGTGATTTCGGTCTATCGAAGATGATCTCGTCTCACGACTTCGCTTCAACATATGTTGGCACACCGTTCTACATGTCGCCGGAGATCTGCGCCGCCGAACGATACACACTCAAGTCTGACGTATGGTCGCTGGGCTGTATAATATACGAGCTCTGCGCCCGGGAACCTCCCTTCAATGCGAAATCCCACTACCAGCTGGTACAGAAAATCAAGGAGGGGAGGATCGCGCCGCTGCCCAGAGTGTACTCGGCCGAACTCTTTGCCGTGATTAAGGACTGCCTCAGAGTCAACCCAGATCACCGACCGGACACCGCGACGTTGCTTAATTTGCCCGTAGTTCGCCTGATGCGGAAGGAGAAGGAAGCCGTGGAGTTGAGCAAGATGCTCCACAACAAGAACGAGGCACTCAACAGGAAAATCAAGGAGGCTGAGGAGAGACTGGGAGCGGAGAGGAACTCCATGCGCCAGGAAATCGAGGCATCATTGCGGAGAGAGTGGGAGGTTAAGGCACGATTAGAGATCGATCGCCTGGTTAACGAGGAGATCGAGCAACTCCAGCAACGCTTCGAAGCCGAAGTCCAGGCACGCGTGCAGGAAGAACTTCAGAAGAAGTCGGTGACCTTTGGCGCCGTCGAGACGCAGGAATTCGCCTCCTCCTTGGCCAAATCAGACTTCCCCCATTCCATTGGCGGTGCCAGTACGGACTACGAATTCCCCTCTACAACCGACATCACTGACCTCTCTATCGACTCTCCCGAGCCGCAGCCCCTCAAGAAGAGCACGAGAACGCCCTTTGGTCGAGCTCAGACTATGTTTGAGCGCCCTGCTGGAACACCCATGGACGTCGAAATGGCATCGCCGTCCCCGATTGCAATTGCATCATTGTCCCTATCACCCCGCCGTAACAACGCCACCAAGGCGCCTTCGGCACACCAGCCCACCATCTTCGATGGTACGACCAACAACGAGGGCAAATTCACCTTCCGGGATCCCGATAATGTGTTCGGAATGGACTCCGACGACGAGCAGTCCTTCACCATTGACTCCCCGACTCGCCCGCCGCGGAACCCGCCGAAGTCGCTTAAGAACCCCTTCGGCCCCAACCGCCCGGTCCTGAACGCTACGAAGACGGCGCCCCCTAACCGCCTGCGTACCCAGGCCTCGGCCAAGGCGACGCCTCCAACTGCGCCGGCCCCCGTATCAGACCTCCAGTTGCGCCACCAGCCCAGCAACGGTGCTCTGCGTCATCAGCCAAGCAACGGCGCCTTGCGTCACCAGCCCAGCAACGGCGTGCTCGGGGACCGCTGCAACTCTCCTAACAGGAGACTCAGCAAGATCCCGTCTGTCCAGAACCTCAATGGCGGAAGCGTCGAGAACGGCCACCACGGCAACGGCCCCCAGCGGAAGGTATCCGGCTCCTCTAAGCGAGATCCGGAGCAGCAGGCGTCCGGCTTCGTCTCCAAGGCGGCGGCGGCGATAGTGGCGAAGAACAACGTCAAGGGCCGCACGCTGATCGAGCTGCAACAGGCGCGCGCGGGCGGCCGCCCCGTCGACAGCGCCGTCTCGAGCGCCGGCAGCAGCCCCAAGCGCGGCACGTTCAAGGACCGCGTTGCGGATCGCAGTGCTGGTAGTAGTATTAGCACGAGCACCGCTGCCATGGAGCCGCCCGCCGTCTGGGACCCCGAGAAGGACGACATGCCTAGCCCGTTCCTCGTGCGGAGAAAGCCGATGGCTCGCGTCTAGTTCGCGTGATGCCATCTTATATCCCGGCGCCTAATATCCTTTCACGAGCAACTTACCCTACACTTGTATAAATAGACCACTCACTCACCACAGCTAAAGATACCAACTATGTACGCGAGGCCTCCGAAGGCCTAACTCGCGTACAAGCACGCACATGCACATACACCGCGACGGGCACCTTTTCCTTTGTCTTTAAGGGGGATGAGGGAGACGGTTTTCGTTTGTGCGAACAGGGGAGTAGGAATCTTCATGACGCGTCGGAAAACAAACACGAAACGATCTGTTGGGGGGTGGGGTGTTTTGCTGCTGCTGCTGTTTGGTTTGGGTTAGCACGCATTTTCCCCAGGTTTTCACATCAGCATCATCGGCTTCATTCATAAACTTGCACACAGACAGAGGCGGTTTAGGGGCGTTTTTGACGAGAGACTTTTTGAGCAGGTCTGCGTCCGGCTTTTTCCCACGTTCTCCATGGGGAGTTTTTCGGAGTTTCGGACGCAACAACCAGGCAGTACCCCCGGATTGGATTGTGGGACGTGGACTTTTGTGCATTGTGTGGATTGTTTAAGTACTTGGTGGCTCTTGTTCTCTTTCTAATGAGCTCGCCTTACCGACTGGTCTTTTTCGTCAGCTGTGTTCGATAGAGGCAGGCAGAGTTTTCGCGCTCTGTCTACTTGTGTGAATATGATGAAAACAAAGGTCAACCTAATCCTGACGTTCGGTCCGCGCCCTCTTTTTGAGTGATCCCTAAAGATATGGAATACGTGTGTGGAAAACCCCTAGTACTTCGTAGCCTGCCTACGGGTAGACGCTGTATGAGAACAACCTCCTTAAAGTAATTGCCATTCCACCCTGAACTCCGGCGCATTATCGAAAGAAATAGTTGCACCCCCGGAACTTCGTATCCAGGTCAGTACATGAGACCATTCGCGACCCCCATCCGGACTCTATCACGCCGTCCCGGTTACTCATCACAGAAGAAATCAAACTCGGCGTCTGAGCTCGTCGGGAACCTTGTGAATGCGGCCCCGCTACCGGCATCTTTGCATTCGTCTGGCCGGACCGCCTCGTCGTCAGCTTAGTGCACAACCCAGATCGCCACGGCCCCAACAGACGACAGCCTCCCCGGGGAAATTGCCTTCCTCACTGCAAGCAAGCAGGGCCGTACATCGGCCCGCTGACCGCCGCGATGCCAATGGGAGAGGGATGACAGTGAAGGATGATGGCCGATCGGGGGTGTAGCAGAAGAAGGGAAAAAGGAGGAGGAGGTGGTGTAGGATCATAGGAGACTCACTGTTCTGCCTATCGCAGTCCGAGACGGCGAAGTCGACGGCGTCCCGGTTGGCGTTGGCCGCGCGCGCGCACTTGTTCTTCTGGTTGTCGCAGGCGCGGTTCACGGCGGACTGGTAGTCGGTCTGGGACGTACAGCGCACGTGTGAGTTGCGTTACGTGGCCTCTCGCAGAAAAAAAAAAAAGGATGTAGAATAAGTGAAACACTATAGCGGACGGGGGAGGCGGTCAGGGAAGGGGAAAGGCGGCTAACTCACGAACGTGTCGCCGTCGACCTCGAACGGGCGCTCCGGGTTCGAAGATTGGGATATCTGGGAGGGAGCATCAGCGGTTAGTCAACCCTTGGTAGCATAGCAGTATTCCGCCTCATTCCGTCCTTCGTTTCCCCGTCCTCTAGTTCGCCCACCCCCCCGGTTCCTCGTCGCTGCCTTCTCCCGTCTTCTCAATGCCCGACCTGGCTGGCCGTGGTTCCCCCCTCGCGTCCGCGGACGCCACCATTCTCCAGCGCTCAACCTCCGAAAAAGAACCGAAAGACAGTAGGGATGACGAATGCGTACCGCGGGAGCAGAAAACCCACCAAGCGCGCCTGTAAAAGCCTACACGTATACGCGGGCGGTCGGTCAGTCGGTCAGCAGCCAAGACCGGGCATTCATTCGGCCTAGGATGGGTGGGTAGTGGCATTGTACCTGCAAGTTGAATAACGAGGGGGAGGACGAGGACGAGGACTGTCGCGGGAGTAGCAGCTCCTCTACGTTGAGCGTGGGGTTTCCTCCGGCGGAGACCAGCCGCGCCACCGTTAGGCACGTCGCCAGCAGTAGGTAGGTGGCGCCTCTTCGCGCGTGCATGATTGTTTGCTGTCCGACGAGGACTGTCATACTACGAAACTTGCGGAACGTGATCTGACTCGGGAAGAGAGCGCCGGCGACGGGACCGGCTCGGTGCGGGCGGGCTTTTCTCTCGAGATCTCGAGTCGCGCTGTAGTAGGGTATGCGTAATGCTGGATACCTCGAATCAACAACTGGCGTTCGATCAGGTAGATCGACGGGGCAGATATGATATATGATATGATATGATATTGTATGGTATTCGCTCCGTCAATCAGTCCCATCACATACCTCGTACGTATACAGGTGCGCCAGCGCCAATGCACAATAGACAGAGAGACAGAGAACACAGGAAGGACAGAAATCTCCGCGAAAAAAAAAAAAGCCCACAGCGGCAGCGAGACCATCAAGTCACGTCATGACGCGGACGGGAGCAAGAAACACCTCATAGTCGATGAATAAATTCGGTATATAAAAGGGGTCGATCATAGCTGACGCCATGCCATCACCACATCGAACTACCTACATGGGTAACTACTTGAACGACGCAATATGTGGTTAGACCGGAGGTCATACATGCATACATAGAACCGGAATTTTCGTGGGCTGAAACCATCCTGAAACGGGCTGATCGTGGAAGCTGAAGTTGAGCGCTACCTCATAAATAAAGCATAAGAACACGGAGCACGTCATGTGCTTCATCGTTTATAAAAGCTGGTAAAGTCCTCCAATCGAGTCTTCTTCAAGGCCGTTCCAACCAGTTCTGCAGCAATCATGAAAACCCGAGTCTTCCGTAGAGCGTTTCTTCGTTTGGGTATTGAGCGCTTTTCGTTGAGTCCCGATTTGCTGAAATGCCGTCGGGAAAACGCTGTTGACGTATTACTGCTAGGATCGAAGAGAATGGTAGTAAGAAACTGTGTAACTCTCCATACGCTTGAATGATGCGCGGATCGGAGGTAGGGGAACACCTCTTTATTTCTTCTGCTCCTTACTGCCTACTTGACTGCTGACACGAGCACTCATTGCATATCATGCAGTTCGCTGGACTGGACTCGTAGTCCACGTCCAAAGCTCGTCAAGTAGCCATATGGTGGTTATATGTGCAATATCTATCCATTAAGCTGCCGTTCTGATGGCTGTGTTGTATGCAAATTTCCGCTGTTCCTTGACTCCGTATGAAGCCACCAACGCCATAGACTGAATCTTAGACATCAAAGCCACTTGCGAGCGTCAGACGCCTTAGAAATTGGACGCCGCGTTTGCTTGTGACGGCGCATGATAGCTCTCGAGGGTGCTCTGGAAACGGCTGCGACCACTGGCACTACCAGCCGTGTCGGGCTTCTCCGCCGTACCGGGACCACCGAATCCGTTGCCGTAGCTGACCAAGTCTTCACTCTCCTCGTTGTTTCGTTGCTTGTTGCGTAGTCTCCAGTACATCAGAGCTCCAACACCTAGAATAATGGCGCCGCCAATGCCAACGGTAACACCGATGATGATGTTCTTCGTCTCGGGTGTCATACCAGAATTCGTTTGAGCATCGGGAGTGCTGGTGATGAGAGTAGCACCGGTTGTAGTCCGGGTGCTTGACGTAGTGATGACGGTTTGTCGCCCGTTGCCATCATCGGCTGTGATAGTACGGACCTCTGTGACGACGGACGTAAACGAGGAAAGTGTCGTGCTGGGTTCAGCAATCTCACTATCCGTCGTCGCAGATGTCGAGGTTGATCCGACGGACGGAGGCGGTTGGGTGGTCGCGGTTTCAGTAGGGTTGGAAGTAAGAGTCGGCCCGGAAGGAGGTGATGGTCCGGTAGTGGAAGTGGTGCTGGTATCGTCTTCGGGGGGTGGTGGTGGCGTCGTAGGTGTAGAGTCCCCCGTGGTGGGAGGAGGAGTCGATGTTTCTTCTGGCGGTGGCGTGATTGTTGTCTGTTCGGTTATAGTTGGCGTTGTCTCTTGTGCTGTGGTTGTTGTCGACGTCGTCGTCGTCGGGGTGGTCTCTTCTCCTGATGTCGGATTTTCGTCCTCGGGCGTACTTGTCGTCGGTGGTTGGGTGACGGAAGAAGTGCCAGGATCGGGCGTGGTGACTGTACTACCGTCTTGTCTCTTCGCGACATCTCCCTCGTGATGAACGCCGCCAAATACCTCGGCGTTTAGCCATGCAGCTTGGGCAACCGTTGTGACGGATAGTGCCACCATCAATAGGCGGTCGAAACGTGGGGGATGCATATTGACAGGTTGATTGTACACTCCTCAGATGGAAAAGGGGAGTGAATTTACGTCTTCCTCAAGATCGAGAGTAAAGGAGAGTTGAGGATCAGGAGGTTATGTTTCCAAGACAGATGTCGATATCCGAGGTGATCAATCGGGACTACGGACGGATATATCGGGGAGACACGAGAGAGATAGAGTAATCTGACGATCGCGCAAGGTGAACGGATATTTAGAAACAGGTAAGTCAACGAAGAAATAGAAGATTGAAATTAATTTCCGAAAGTTGACCTCGCCGGCTGTTGAATAGCGGAAGATGGATGAACGACCAAAACGAATGTGGATTTGAAGGGAATTGGAGGAGGGAAGACGAAACGAGTGTCGGGTGAGACTTGGCTGGGGGAGGTAGTAGGTAGAGGCAAATGGATGGAGCGGAAGTGATGTTACATAGAAAAGGGTTCAAGGGGTGGTCTCGTATTACGAAATGGTCTGCTACTGGAGTCTGCACAAAAGGAAAAAGTGGCCCAATTTGTGCATGAGCATGGCAACCACCAGAGAGAGGCTGAGAGGATCCAAAAGTGACCCACCCGTACATAAAAATGACCCATAGATCGCAGGAGACCTTACTTACTGTGGTATCAGGCGAAAGTTTTCACCCACTGCCATGAACTGATAGGGCACGCTAGTGAATGCCTACTACTAAGTATGTAATACAAAATCAACATGGTCTATACCATACCGGGGCGGTCCCAAAGGTACATCGAAACTAGCATACGAATTATCAACGTTCCAGCTCTCAATGATGACAAGGTGCCAACTCTTCTGAGATGTACAGAATATTCAGTTAACTATAATTCACAGACTATTTTATCTTGAGCGGAAAACAGCACCTTTTGTAAGGATATGCACTAAGTTAATAGAAAGGTGTCGTTGGGTCATTAGAGGATCGACCTGGCAGTGTCAAGCCGTACCCCTAGCACCGTAGTACGTACTGTAGAATAGTGTACTATTCTGTTAATCAAGTACCTACCTAAAAGTGAACTGCTGGAGCAGGATGGAGAGGGTAACACATGCGTGGGTCCCATGATCCATCTGCCTTGTAAGGGACGCGAATGGGACCGAGTCGGCGGCCTCTGATTTGCTAAGAAACCAATGCGCCAACCCTTTTACGGCTGGTTGCCCGGGCTCCAGATTGACCACCTTCCACTGTCCAAAAAGTGTTCCACCGGTTCAGGAGCCAACCACTGGCCCCTATAGGAGCTGCCCAGATTAGCAGCAGCTTTGACATGGCAGATAGTGGGCAGAAAACGTTGAAACGGCAGTTCAATAATAGGGTACTGATAAACATCGCATGCGGCATGAATGGGCCCCCTTCTTTTGGGGGCCTCCCTAAAAGAAGTATTACTTGTATATATGTACTTAGCTAACGCAATAGCGCGGGGTTGGCGCTCGGAATCCAAAAATAGAGGCGCAATATCTCTTTCAATTTGTGATAATTGAAACAATTCTCGCCGTTGGAATGGGGCGGGGAAAATCAAGTCAACGTCTTTCCCAATACATACGTACCGTCTGGCTGCCTCGTTTGCCTCTTAGGCCTAGCTATGCTAAGGCTGACGGGTGGAAACGGATCGCAGCCTTGGAGCGATGGGCGGGTGTCACGCACACGCTCCAGTTTCAAGCAAATCTGGCAATGCTCTTCCTCCCTTGGCGCCATAAGATCCTTGGCTTCCCGGGCCACTAATAACAGTGCTCTACAAGCCACAGAAAATGCTCAACAGCAGAAGCGGGTGGCCAGACGACAGATATGTTCTTCCCAATAACGTTGCATCGATTCCCGGCAGACGTCCGCTGCACTGGTTTGCGGAAAGGGGTATGCAGGAGGGCTACTGGTGGCTGCGGACGGGAAGCCCGCCAGCCTAATTCATGTACGCACATGGTAACGCTGAGCGGCTCGACATGCTTAAACTCACACATGGCGCATTATCCGTAATGCAAGCTCAGGTGCTACCGGTGTACTCGAAAAAGAAAGTATGAAAAGGGGTAAAAAAAGCCTATAAACCATGGTGTTCCAACAAGGATTTTGGTGCCGTCGCCGAGCTGTGGGATTGTTAAACCCGGTTGAATCGCGATCCCCGGAACGCCGGCCATTGCCGTTGCTAGGCACCAGACCGGGAAGGGCATGCCGCTCCCGGATCCAATTGAACTCGGGCGCCAAAATATTCCCAATTCAGAATGATAGAGGAATACTGCTTGGTCACTAGCCTGTGCGGTGACATCAAAGTTGTGCTTGTACGGTAGGTAGGTATGTGCTACGCAAAATACAGGTCGACTGGCAAAATGCCGCATCATTCAAGCAAGCGCAGTGCGAGTGCCTTTCGAGTCTCATTCTGTAGGACAAAATATTGTCTGAGCCAAGCGGGGGTTTGACGTAAGGCTGGTACCATTCTCGTAGCAGTATGGTCAAGTCCCGAGTGGCAGTCGACTCTTCCAAGTAAAAGGGCGTAAGTGCTACATTGCCGCATACATGTACCTATGACCGTGCGCCGTGATGGAACATGTCCCCAGTTCATAAACCAAGGGGTCCTCTACTTCTAAAAACTTATCAATCGCAATTTCAAGAATGAAGCTGGGGGTGTCATAGGTAGGTAGTGCTGCATTGTCACGCGAATACTTGTCGCTCTGGCAAAGGGGTGGGTCGGCCCGTGCTTCTTCTGATGCCCTGCATCCAAATAAGTTCGCGGTATTCGTTCCTCTTTGACTTCGTTCCTGTCAGAACGGGTCTTGGAGCTGTGTCTTGCTAACCCTCTCGAGATATTGCGTGTGTAAGTTGAATGGTTGGTGGAAGAAAAAGCACGACTGCCTAATATGGGGGACCATTCCTGGCTTCCTGCGCCCGATATTCGATAGCAAAATCTGAACCCAGACTTCTACAAGCAACTCGGCCAGCATTTGCTCCACCCTTACAGACTCAATCAGCAAGTCATCCAGGCTTTAATGCCGTTGCCATCGAACAAGGTCAGTTCGTCGTGACGGTGGAAGCCTGCAGAGCATCCAATGAAAGTCTCTGTAGGGTTGGTAATATTTCCTGTTCAACTGGGTCTCTTTTGACTTCGCAAATGTTAAGAAAGTCGCTGGAAGCCAGGGTAAAGACTCGAATTCAACTACCAGACGATAATTCTGCTGAAGCTGTCGTTCTATCAAATTCCAAGGTTCTATGATATCCAATTCAGCCAACGTCGATAGCGGAACTCCGGTGTTTGAAGGCTTCATGGCGGATTAGGGGGAGAACCTGACGTTGATGAGAAATGTATCGGCCGGGCTAACTAGGAAAGACACGAGACATGGCCGTCGACGTCGCCCCCCCGAAGGTCGTGTTCCCGAATGTCAGCATCGAAAGGGCGCGTTCAATGTCGAGGCGCAGATCTTTGAGGATCCCTGATAATTTTGCGACGACATCTTCGCCTTCGAAGGAAATAATCAACTTCGAATCTGCAAATTTTCTCGGCGCCCCTAGAGCCGGGGAATCTCTCAGTTCTCCGGAACAGTGGAATTGACAAGACTCCGTTGGGCGCGGTATTTGCATCCCTTAGATCCCGAAGCGTCAACATCCATACGGCATTGTCTCCGGTCAGATCTGAAATTGCGAAATCGAGGAATATCACTGAAAGCCAGTGTTTGTTTGTGTCAGGTGGCTGGATCAAGATCCACCGACCCTGGGCGAGAAGCACGAGGTCGCAACAGCGATCCGCCCGAGTACGCCATCGGAATGCTCACAACCCTCGACATGATGTACCACTCGTCGATGCCTTCATCATAGCCTGGTAAGTTCCCGGCAGCACATTGACGTCACGGTAGTGGAATGGCTGCACGATATTGTTAGAGACATAACATCAAACACACGTTATAAAGACCTACTCGCCGCGCTCTGGGTTTGATATCGTGGCGAGGATATATCCTAGCTGGAACGGGTTCGGGAACGAGTAAAGCACAATTCTGAGCACTGCAGGTGGAAGTGAAGCGAGTGCTGCGCAATGGCTGTGTGGGATCACCTTTACCTGAGTTACAAATAGCTAGAGCAATGATGTTTCCTTGTCAGAATCTGCGTATATCTAACGTAAAGATCCCTATAAGCATATATCGCTGCACCAACTGTGGTGTAATGACTACTAAAGCCAACTGGTGTCTGATGTACCGAGTCCCTTTCTCCCTAGCAGCCTTCATATATCGTGCAGTAGCCATGGGAAACCGGAACCTTTGAGGCACATCAATCATACTGATACCTTTACTAATTCCATATTCTGGCTACTGCATCCACCATGAGATCAGTCAAGACATGATAATATCAGAGTGGGTGAAAGCAATATTGGGCTTCATAGCGCAGGTATGCCCCTGGTAATTTGAAATATGCGACCTAGGCAACATGTGATTGATTAAACTCTTTTGGGTGGACAGCGGACAAGGGTGTTATTTAATCCTGAAGTGGGATAGCTGCTTTGAGGCTTGAAGCTCACAGATGAGCCGCATTATTCCGACCTAGCCAGTTGTACGTCCGCTCCGGTGGAAGAAGGGGTTCAATTGATTGCCTAAATGTAGTTAGGTCGTTTCTATCAAGAATTCATTATCAGGGTAGGTCGCTAGTGAAGCACTCGTGAAGCTGCGAGCAAGCTGTTGGAGGTTGTTGATGAGACGATGATGATGACGGTGCAACAATATAAAGTAGCTAGATATGTCACAGTAGGTTGAAGGCTGCGCGTGGTTGCACAAAAATAAAGTACCCGAAATGGCACGCACCGTGGAATGTGGAGTGGGATGATTTCCGAATCTGTACCGAGTGCCTGTGCCTGCGTGATTAATTGTCGGGGTTCAACCCACACGTGGAGTGACAACATTTGAGCTAGGCGTCAAGGAGATCCACTGTGGGGTTTGGCGATTTGTTTCCGTAATCCAGGGACAGCGATAGTGGAATGGGTTCAGCGGATGCTTGGTACTTGTTGATGAGTGGCTGGACCGGGCTAAAAGGGGTAAGACCAACCTCTCAGGTACCAAATGGCCGAGTACTTTTTATCGCAAGTCACACGGCAGTTACCAGCACCTATGTACACATTAAGCAGAGAGCCCTTCTTAGCGAATTAAATTACTCCAGCACCGACCAGATGTGACAGGCGTATCCTGGTCAAGGAAAAGCGTGGTCAAATTATCCCTTCCACAAAGGGTCGGAGCCTCTGATTAGAGACACGGCTGCAGCAGCGCCTGGGCAATAATACCCTGACCCTACCCCAGGACATCATTTTGAACAGAGGGACAGCGCATCATCCCAGCCGTAACTCTAACGGTGAGGTAAGGTTTTCATCTACAACCCCTGTCCCGCCTTGTTCATCTGTTCCAGCGAAAACTAAGAGAAATTAAAGAAAAGAAGGAAATAGACATTTTACCGTTCGAGTCGATGCTGCGGTCAACAATCCTCGACACACCTATCGCGAACATTGACAACGACCCGATGCATCGAGCTGCAGAGAGTCGCGTTCCCTTCCTCTCCTTTTGATTCTCCTCTCTTATTGTTACTATTATTTTAATTTTCTGCCTCTCCCATACGTACCTGTGTGTATGTGCCGCCCGTCCCCCATCCAGGGACGCGTCACAGTGACACGCTACCCTGTCGGGTACCCATCACTTTCCCACTTGTTAACTGGCGCCCGTCGACTCGGTGGGAAATTTCTGGTCGGCAGAAGGCGAGATAAGTTTAGATAATTCGAGAGAAGAAGAAGAAGAAGCCTAGTGCAAGAGGTTCGAGATCTAGCAGCAGACGATTTTCCCTTCGTCTGCGCGCTGATCTCATTGTGGTATGTCCGGCCACCCCTCGGGAAAGCACCCGCGATCATTCTATTTGTCTCAGTCCACACTGGCAATCCAGCTAACAGGCTTTCCAACCCAAGGTTCCTTTAAAACGTCTTCCTCAAGGTCGTTGTATTCTCCCGGTGCACGTGCGCGGAGCGGTGTAAGAGCTACTCGAGCTCGACATCACGCTCCCCCGAGGTCGTCGTCTCCTTTATCCAGTAGTTCTACGGCCGACGAGGGTGAATCGTCGTCGTCCTCCCCGGTACTCCCGTCGCTTCCGGCCCCCCAGTTACCGGCGCGGGCACTGGGATATCTCAGAGCCTCGACTCCAAGTCGCGACGACGATCCGGAAGACGAAAGTCGATACGTGACAGCTAGCTGGGGCTCGCCCTATCCGAAGTCCGAGGGCACCCAGCTTGGCTACCAAAGCTCTAGCAGCTCTGAGTTCTCCGAGGAAGATTCTCCTTTGCATCACCTCGAGATAACCACTCCCTTTCTGCGTCCCGCTCCCCCGGTTTCCACACCCGGACCAGATCTCCATCAACCCTCGCTTTCGGGTAGTGCGGTTATACTTGCTAATCGTGCTCGGAGACCAATCCGAGGGTTGACTGAAGATTGGATCCGGCAGCACACCACGAAAGACTTGACCTCGGAGCATCGCCACTGGTTGAGCGACGGTACAGACGAGAGTGAGCACTCTTCACTGAGCGGCTCGGTGTCAGGCGACGACACGGGCTTCTTCGAAGAGAAGGACCCTGCGACGCCGCGTGCCTCAGCCCGTCCCGTCCAGGTAGTGAACCAGATAGCTTCGCGGCACCCAAGAAGTCGCTCAAGCAACGAGACGTTAAAGCAGGCCGTTATTAACAACGTAAAAATGGACGTCCTTAGTGTAGCGAAACCTGCGCAGGATGCTTCAAGCATCTGGACCAATGAGTCTCTTTCCGAGGCAACAACGTCCAGGCGGGACTCCCCTGTCGGGACTGACGAGAAACGTATCAACGGCGCGGTCCGGGCACCTGGCACAGTAGCTAACGCAGCCGAACGTCCAGCAACGCCACCGAAGCCGGTCAAGACTGTTGCTGCGCAGACTCCTAGGTTGAAGAAGAAAGTACCATGGAGAGGAAAGAATATCATGGTCCTCCTACCACGCGACGAAGAGCGCGGTCAACCCGGAAAAGGCCCAATTCCTCTCACGGAAGAACGTATCACAGCCATGTTGCAGTCTTGGGAGCAGCTTGGTTACGATATTCGAGGATTTGACCTGGATGGAGGGCGTTCCTTACCGGACACGCTGGAGGATTATTCTCAGAGTCGAGAACTCTGGCCCGATCTGGAAGATATGGTGCAGGAACATGCTCGGAGGAATTTCAAGGTCACCCTTCCAGATCTGAATGGTGCGCTTCTCCAAGATCCCTCCGCTATACCCTGCACGGATAACTAACGTCATGACAGCATGGAAGGAATACGTAAACGAGCTTAATGAGGCCAAGCTTAGGGCACTTGGTGTATCATTCGGTGACGACGAGCCAGCGCCACTGCCCTCCATTTCTCCAGCAGCGACGAATTTGAGCCGGCAAAACTCCAACCACTACCCTCCCTTACAGTTCTCTCCACCCATTCCTACCTCTTCAGCTGCCAGCAACGTCCCGCAAGGGTTTCCCTTTCCGGCACCTTTTCTCTCCGGCAACGGTTCTTCGGCGACACAAAGTCCCGCTCTACCTTCGGTGGCGTCTCCGGCTTCGTTCAATGCGCCGCCTTTGCCTGGGAAGTACAACCCCCGCGCGTCCATCGCTCTCTCACCCGGCGAACTCCCCTTTCACTCCGGCCAACCATCGCCGCATGGGTGGTCACCGCAGATGCTTCTCCAGCAGCATCTCGGTCGTACTGGCTCACCTTCAATTCTCAACATGAATGCTCTCATGTCGCCAGGTCTGCCTTTCCAGCGCGATGGTATTTCGCCCGTCGGCATGCACCAACGGCACCAATCCTTACAATATCCCATGTTGCCTCATCAACATCTTCAGAGGCAGGATTCCGCCCGGGCATCTCCCCGTCTCCAGGATCTCCGTGAAGTTGATGAAGAAATTCAGAGTAATCCATATGAGAAGAGCCCTTCTCCCGCTCCAGAACCGAGCCACCCCATTCGCCATAACGCCAGCGACAGCCTGCAAAAGGAGATCGACGATGCTGAATACCACTTGGAGGAACAGTTCCGTTCACAGCTGGAGCAACCGGATTATAATCCTCCGCACAACGAATCCGAGCAGCTAGAGGTTAGCAGGCCGACGGAGACGGTTGAAACTCCCGGCGCACCCCACGCAAGAGGCCCTTCGGTACACTTCAGCGGCTTCGGGACCGATTCCGAAGATGGTCCGAAGCTTCACCATCCTCAGCCTCATAGTCGAGGCCATTCTCTCTCGCAGCAACCGTACTTCGATAATGACGAGATGCGCGATAGCAGTCGTGAGAGCAAGTTCCGGAACCTCAAGCCCGAAGACCTTAATCTGGCAAAGACGGACGAGGCTTACGAGATCGAGACAAATCCTAGTAATCTAGGAACCCCTATCAAGTCCTTCGACCTGGTGAACCAGATGCACCAGCGGACAATGTCCACAATGAGCAACCCTTGGGCAAATGAACCTGTTTCGGATAGCAAGACGTCGTCTCGGCATACCAGTCACACAAGCAAGCCGTCTCTTTCGAAACTAAATGCAGCCGCTGCTGAGTTCAAGTTTAACCCTGCCAGCAGTTTTAGTCCTGGGAAGTTCGCATTTGGCAACACCAACAACACCCCAAGCAACTCCCAGCCGAAACCTCCCCAGTCTGCCACTTCCAGCCACTTTAGCATGCCGTCGACCTCGTCTTCGAAGGGCAAAATCAACCCTTCTGCTCCTATGTTCTCTCCCGCCAAATCAACATTCAGTTTCTCCGCTTCTGGGCCCAAGTTTAACCCCGATGCCCAACCGTTCCAGCCCCTGGGTTCCATCGTGTCTTCCGTTGCTAGCCCCCCCGCTTCGGTGAGCGAGAGCGGTACGAACCGCCCGGGCCCTATTTTCGGCAATGTCAACATAAACGTTTCCGAGGTCGTGAAACCTGCAAAGAAGTCAAAGGCTATTCCTATTGTCCGCCCCATTGGCCAGCACGCTTTATCTCCAGCTCCTGCGCCTGTCTTGGTTGAGGACGACACTGGTGGCCGCCCAATTGAGGACAGCCGAGCTAAGAAGAAGTTCAGAGAGAACAGCGCCGACGGTGATCAAGTTCCCTTATTTGCGGAGCCTACTCCAGAGCCCGAACCTGTCATACAAGGACCGACGGCGTCTGTTGAGCAGGAACCTCTTGCCGAGGAAGACGCCGAGTTGCCGAAGGAAGACAGGCGTCCTGAGGAAAAGGCTGAGGAAGAAGATAGTGCGCTCATCGCTGATACCACTCTAGCGTCTACTACACACTCGGAGTCGACTGATGGTAAAGTCCAGTCCGAGTCGAACACTAAGGCCACTACCAGTCCGTCAGCGACGTCCCCCGACCAGGACCACGCCAATGCCAACTGGGCGCCATTCGAGTTCGGAAGCCAGTCAGAAATTCAAAATTTCAATGACGCAAGGCCTTTTGGCGAAGATGACCCAACTATCAATAAGCAGCACAAGAAGAGCCTCTCTGCCAATGCTAAGCCCTTCGTACCTGGTGATTTCCTGTTTGGGGCACAACTTTCTGCTCCATTTGAGCCGAATCTTGGGTTACCATCGGCGCCTATGGCCGAGCAAGGATCCGAGGAAGAACGTGGCGGGTCGCCGACTCCAGGTCCTGAATTGCCGCCAACGACAGAACCGCGGGTTGAAGTACAGTCCACGCCAGGGGCGGACTCAACGTCGTCTCCTCAGTCAGTGCAGGCACCTCCAGTAAGAGGTCTTGGCTCTTCAAGATTCGCGTCCCCCCCTGCATCGAGGGGCTTGGCAGCATCACAGTATGCCGCGACACCATCGCCTCAGCCCCGGACAGCTGGCCTCGCCGCTTCAAGATTCGCTGCTTCTCCCTCTTCGGTTTCGGAAGACGAGACGGTGCCGATCCCGGCCAGCGACGACGATGACAGTGTTGAACCGCGGGCATTACACAGTTTTGAACCATTGCCTGTTAGCCCTCCGTCAGTGGCTAGTGATAAGCCAAAGGCAGTGGGCGCCCATGAACTTACTTTTGAAGAGATTGATGAGGTCATGCAACATCTCAAGAAAGATCCCACAATGGGTGTGAAGAGGACTGTTGATTCTTCCAAGTGGCGCCAGCCGACTCCGGTCCCGAACACCTCTCTTGTCACTACCGCGAACTCGCCGCCGGTGCATCTGCAACCCCAGGCACCCTTCCGGAGTGACGCCCCGAGCCCGAGCCCCCAACATCACCGCTCTCTACCACAAGAGACCGCTCCGGCAATGCCCTCCACCGAATTCGACGATCCATTCGTCGAACGTACACAGAGTGCTCTCTCCCAGTCTTTCGATGGCCCGATTCACCATCTAGACGCCCTCCAAGACGTCCCTGAAAGTGAATGGGATCAAGCCTTCAGTGCCAGCGAGCAAGATAAACTGGAGCAACGTGTTCACTACCTCAGTGGACATGTCAATGATCTCGTCGGCAATATCCTGGCTTCTCGCCTCAATCCGCTTGAGAAGACGCTAGAGAATATCCATCTTGCTCTGGGCGATCTTGCTCACAGGACACATTCGACCCGGCGCGAGAGGCGTAGTCTGTCTGCTGAGTTCCAGGAAAGCGATGCCGACGACGAAGATGAGGAGGTTCCAGTCCGCAGGTCGATGAGTCCCCGCCGAGACAGGCGGATGGAGCATATACGTACTGCCGTTCTGGATGCTTTGAATCAGCAACAAACAAGCCGTGCCCTCGAAGCAGCCCAGCTAGACTCGCTCGAGCCAGGGTCTGGCAGAGACGAGTCCGTTATTCTGAAGGCGTTGGAAGATATTAAGGCACACTTCGGCCAATCTATGCGCCCGGAATTCCCTGGCGAACAACTTCGAATCATAGTCGAAGAAGCGGTCGAAAAGCGCATGCCTCCTACTCCCGCGCCAGTGATCAAAGACGATGAAGCAGCCAACAATAAACTATCCGAGATGCAAGCAAGAATTTATGAGCTGGAACAGCGATTGCAGTCCGAGGAAGGCCGGACTGAGAGCGAACGTGGTAGAGTCCGCGAGCTCGAGGAAAAGTTGCGCATCGAGGAGAGCAGGAGTGAGAACGAGACCAACGTCAGACGTGGGGCTGAAGACAGGGTCCATGAACTTCGGCGACAGCTGGAACAAGCCGAAACCAAGGTGGAAGTGGAGATTATGAACCGCAGCATTTTCGACCAGAGAGTACACGATTTGGAAGAGCGACTTAAGGTTCAGGAGAGCAGGACCGAGATCGAACTCTCCGGGCGTAGGGACGCTGAAGACAGACTCTCCGAGATTCAGCGACTGCTCCGAATCTCCTCCGAGGAAGAGGATCGTCTACGGGCCGTACTCGACGAACGGGATCAGAAGATCAAAGCTATAGAACAGAACTACAGCGAGAACGCCATGCGCCTCACGCTAGTTGAAGCGGATAAAGTGAATGCTGAGCAAACCCAAGTGGAACTCAAGAAGCGTCTCCATGCCGTCGAAGCGGAGCTTCGTGAATCAATACAAGAAACCAAGCACTGGCGTACTGAGGCCGAAGTCGCAAGGGAAACGTCACAACGACAGACAAATGACCTTGTTGAGGCAGTCAACGAAACCAGACATCTGCACAAATTGATTGATACGCTCGGAGTTCAGCTGGAAGAGAACGAGAGGATACGAGACAACTGGCGTGCCAAGTTCGTGTCTCTACAAGATGACATGGCTCATGCGGCTCGTGAGATCACCGAGGAGAACTCGAGACGCTCTAAGAAGGAGCAAGCCCTTCTCGCGCGACAAGAGGTGCTCGATGCCAGGCTTCAGGCTGAAGCTCGGACTCGCGAACGTCTCGAAGTCGAAGTCGAGCGGTTGGAAAATGGTGAGCGACAAGGATTACGGGCGGTAAGCGAGTGCAAGCGACTCGAGGGAATCCTTAATGGACTCCGGAACGAGAACCACAGGCTCCACCAAGACTCACTTAACTTGCAACGAGAGCTCCAAGATGCTCGGGAGTCGGCGGCTAAGGATAAGGCTCGCTTCCAACGGGAACTCGAAGAGGCGAGGGACGCCGCAGCTTCTGAAGTGCAACGTACGCAGATCTCGGTGCAGTCTGAACTAGAGGCCGCCAACAACCAAGTGAATGTCGTCCGCGAGGAGCTCGAAGACGAGGTAAACAAAGTCCGCGCGCAACTCGACCAGGTCAGGCTTGATGCGGACACCGCCAGAGCGCACCACGAGATGATGCTTGAGGAAGCGCAAAACACCAAGAAGGCGGAACTTGAAGAAATGGCCCGCAAGCACCAGAGTGAGGTTGAAGATATTCAAGCTCGATATGAGCGACAACTCGGCAACACAACGGAAGATGCCCAACGGACTGAGCAGAATCTTTTGGAACGGCTCAGCCTCTCGACATCTAAGATCGAGCATCTCCAGGACCGTGTTGCTCACTTGGAAGACAAAGTGCAAATCGCCCAGGAGGCGGCCAGGGCAGCTGCCCAAGCCGCCGCTCAAGCTGGCAAGTCCGCCAGTGTACCCATAATCGAAAGCTCCCTGCAGCCGACACCTGCCGCGCATACCAAGCAACTGGCCGAAGCTATGCAACTGCCTGAGAAGATTTCGCCGCAAGCTCTTCGCGAATCCATTATGGTTTTGCAAGAGCAGCTCCAGGCCCGTGAGCAACGCATCGAAGAGCTCGAACAGACTGTTGAGAAGCTCGATCCCGACGCCCCTAATAAGATTAGTAAGCGGGACGATGAAATCACGTGGCTGCGAGAATTGCTTGCTGTCAGGCATGGTGATCTTCAAGACATCATTACTGCATTGTCGGCCCAACATTTCGACAGGGAGTCCGTCAAGGGTGCAGCTATACGCTTAAAGGCGAACCTCCAAATGGAGGAACAGGAACGAGAGCGCGCCATGAACGGAGGTTCGGCAATCAACTTACCCAGCATTGCAGCCACAATCAGGGGTGCGGCTACTCCTCGGGTCGCGCAGGCTGTAGGGCCCCTCGCTGCAGCTTGGGGAAGCTGGCGCAAGGCAAGCCAGCCAGCTCGGAGTAACACGTCTAACGCCTTATCATCTCCTGCTGCTGGGAGGAATGCGACACCTTCAAAAACCAGGCGGGTGCCGCAAAACAGCTTCCTTTCCGGGCTCATGACACCGCCAGCCTCGGGTATTCGTACGACTCCGCAAGCAGAGCAAAATCCAGCGCAACCCACCGCATTCGGGAACACGGGCCGTCGTTTTACAGCCGAAGAGTTTGCCAGTCGGTCGCGTGGTCCATCGATGACTGCACGACAGGCCGAGAAGATGCCCGTGGCCGTAAGCACACCACCTCCCCGACAGGAGCATAGAGATCCCACAACCCCTCCAATGATGCGGTCGGGCTCGTACGATGCGGATGCTCAAGTTGAAGACTTTGATGATGCGTCCTTCTTCGATGATTGATCGGCGCATAATCTCTGAAGATTCAGATGGGCATTAGCTGCTCATGTTGCTCCGGTTGGCCCCATTTCAGTCGCCACTTAGAGATGACAAGGAATCTTGGGGGAGAGATTAATGCTCTATTCCATACGCAGGATCTGCTTTATGCCGTTTGCCTTTTCCCACGAAGTCTAGATTGATACCCCGTACTCTATTCCCTTGTGCTTTCTATATCTTTCTTAATTATAGCACCCCCACACGATCGTATTTTATCCACGGATGGGCCTCACTATCTCGGGATTGTTTCGGGGATGAGGTGGCTGTTCGTTATTTCCTTTGTCTATTGCATGCATGGCCAGGAGCGGGGAGGGCACGCTCGTTATCTAAGAGATTGGGTGTGGATGAATGACCTCGTACTATATGTCGCGACGCGTCCGGCGGGTTGAAGGCGACAGGTCCATCGGGCTAGTTCGCATTTACCAGGAGGCTGAAAGATAGCGACTAATATATTAAAGTCCTCCGGACTTCTTCCATCTTATCATACCGTATCCTAGTGATTCACGCACCGATACATGTCCCCTTAAGCCGCCACAGACTAACTGACTTCAGTCATTACCAACCACCTTCGCATAGAATAGACCGAGGCCGGAGAATATTGCATTCATTGTAGACGATTAATGCGTCTAAGGTGCAAAACCAAGTTTACACTAGCTTTTACACGACGAGGCCTATCGTCGGTCGGGCGGTCATACCACCCACCGTCACCATCACCACCACCGCTACCACCATTCATCAGAGGCCGCACTCTCTGGCTGCGACCTGGGTGGCGCTGGCCTCGACGCGCCCCAGCTGCACCGCCTGCCCCCCCGTCAGCCTGTTCATAGCGCTGAGCCCGATGTTGAACCCCGCCCCAGCGTGGTCCACCGCCAGCACGTTGACCGATCGCCCCCCGTAGCTCAGGCGCCAGCACGTGCCGCACTGTTTTTGTGGGTTATGTCAGTACGCATACGGCAGTAACCTAATAACTTGTAGTCTGGTCTGGTCTGGTCTGGACGTGTAAAGAAAGGACAGGTTTGGGGGAGAGACTGGAAGGGAGTGGAAGGCGGGGGCCATCTTACGTTAGGAGAGTTCCATCCGCCGACCGCCGCCGCCGCGCCGATGTTGGGAAACCGAGGGATCTGGCCCTGCGTCTGCCATCCGAACCGCGTCTTCAGGCCGTTCGGTCCGTCCGAGCACGCCACGGCGTCGAGGGACCGGCCGGCGTTGTCGTATCCGGTGTCGTAGGCCACTGTAAGGTGGGAGACGCGGTTTGGTTAGCTTTGCTTGCTCTGCTCTGCTCGAGTTCACGACGCCGTGCGTGCTTCGGAGCAGGGAGGGGGAAGGAGAGGAGGACGAGACGAACCTGTCACTGCAGAGGCGGCGGCCGTGAGGGAGAGGAACTGGAGGAGCTGGGAGATCTGCATTTTAACAGTTTGGTGGAAGATTGGTTATTACTAATTAGGTAATAGTTGGTTTTATTAAATTAATGTACTGGATGTGTTCGAATGAAGATGCTGATGCTGATGATGATGAGAAGAGTGCCCGAGAAGAGAGCGTGTTCTAGCAGCTTATATACAGATGTTCCTCTGCGTTCCCCCCAAAACGTCTCCATGCCCATAACTCGTGTCCGTCGAGCGGAGCAGTGAGGCTTTCCGTCATAGTGGGACAACCAGGCATTAAGTCACCACTCTCACCATCGTGACCTCGCGGATACGGTGGGAAGCCTAGGCCCAGAGCGGTTGCCGCGGCCTCTCATCCGACTGGGGACTTGGACTGGATCGCGGGCTACATAGAACGGGGCTAGCGATTCGGAGAAAGACAAAAACAACTTATCAAAATAATAAGATCCCAACACCAAAAGGCACTGGCGTCGCTGCAGCAGACGGAGAACAGTAACAATAAGCAGCCTCAAGACCAGCCATTGCCCGTCCGAGTAAAATGAGATCTCTAGTCCGGTCACGCGTTTACCCCTCACACCCGACCTCGTGTTGGAGCTTTACAGTAGTGCTAATGCCCTCGCGGGCCCTGTCGATCGCGCTCGTATCTGCCGTAGTGATACTTACTAACTAGCTCGTGGACCCCCTTCGGGGCCTCGGCGCGTCAACGGGGTGGGGCGGCTCCAAGAGCGGTGGCTGCCGTTCTCCAACGGCAGTTGGCCCGGCGTGCTGGGGCTTGCCTGGGGATGGGGTGCTGGAAGAGAAGAGAAGCATGATGTAAGGCTCCCTAGGGAGGGACTAGGACAATTCTATAATTATTCATATACGGCTGCCGATTAGGCGGCGAACGCGGATCCCGATTGCCGAGGACTGGACATGTCGGTTTTCCGCCTCGGGCCTGGCCGAGCTGCTGTGATGGTGTTGCAACGGAAATCTGGAATTCGTAAGTCTGGATATCTTTGCATATTGAGCTATACAGTGCATATGCATAGGTAGGGGCGTGCTAGCACGTTACTACTAGGCTTCTGGTATCCTCGTGAGGTCGTAAGTTATTTTAAAGCTGCTTCGACAACATGCCATTTTGGTATCCACAGAGAACCCAATTTTCAAGCAGCATGCTGTCACGAAAAAACGACATCTAAGACCCTGGTAACTCTCTCCGTGCATTGGTCATATTCTGGCATATTACCGGTATGGAAAATACGGTGACCAGAGAGATATGCCGTCATCCATTTTCTGAGATGCTGACTCACAGGATTCATCCAAGCGCGCGAGACGAATACGGTGACCAATCTACGCACTGTAACGAGCTCTCCAGGTATGGTAGACGAATAACAAACCTGACGCGCATCTCCCGATCCTGTGGATGGGAGCAAACTGGTACACTCCAAGAGCATTAGGTTTTCTGTACTAACCAATGACCTCATACCGCAAGGCTCGGTGGGCGACTTCTTTGGGTCTCCGGTAATGCTGAGCTGTATTGGCTTGGATGGGCTCAGCATACATCATACAGCTTCCTCCGCCAGAGACACTGCCGCTGCTCCATGACAAGTACAGCTACGCGGTCCCAGCAACTGGCTGACGTTAGGTCTGGGGAACGAAAACCCGTATCTAATAGTGGGATAGATTACAGCCAGCTGCCAATCCGAAGGTTACCAGCTACGTAGCTCTAGAGGCAAAAGCGCCAGTTCCGGCTTATTAATACACGCCATCATCCCAACAACATAACTCGGAGATAGTCAAGTCACTCATACGCCAGTTGGATACTTGCCAAGATGTCAGGTCGCAGCTACTTCGTGGACGACCGAAGAGTTGCTCTAGGCCAGTTGGCCGGGCGGGCCAGATCCTGTTGACACCGGTACCACGACAGTAGTCCGATTACTCTAGCTGCAACACATCACCAGACCGCTGCAAGCATGCTCCCATCTAGGCCGGAGCTCCTTCGACTACTAAAGCCCTCAGCGCAGGCTCTGCTCCGAAAACAATCCGAGTCATCATGCTGGCAGGACTGCGAGCGGTATATGGGTACACTTCCGCCTGACGCGCCTCGTCAGTTGAGGGGACGTGTTATCGCTCACCCCAATATGGACCGCTTTAAGCCGACGCTGCGCTCTCGGACGAGGGGCCCCTATTAACAATACGCCAAAACAAGAGTTGCAATGGTGTGCATTGCCTGTTGAAGTCGGGGCCAGCCATCACCAGAGCACCGGTCTGCAGGCTGAATGCCACATTTCAGGAGCTACTGACATCCTAGATTAGGGAAGGCTGCTGTTGCAAACACGGCCGCCAGAATAAAAAGGGGCACTGAAGCTGCGGAACAGATATCTAGTTCAAATCCGGCCTATACTTGGGGCAAGTAGTCCCGGGTCTGGTCGCGAACTGCTACGGCGCATATCGGCTGTGGAGATATAAAGACTATGGCAACTATGGTAAGATAGTGACATTAGGAGAAAGGTCAGCACGCTACCGGGCATAGGCGTCGTGGCTGCTTATGTTGTGTGCAAGCGTGTTGTTAAGCCGTCCTCACAAATGGATGCGTGGATAGAGCGGCGTTGCCGAGAGGCGTTGTCGAAAGGGCCAGCCCCCAGCTGGAATTTGTTAGGCGCCCTATGCGCTAGTTCCAGGTAGTGGGGTGACGAGTGCTGTTATCAGCACACAGGGAATCCAGAAGACTTCAAACGCTTGGGTTCGCCAGGCGCGCAATTCGACAGCGTAACTTCAGCGTAATTCAGGGGAAAGTGATGACCAAATGTTAAGAAGCATGTATCTCATAACGGAACCCCTCTTGATTCGAATAGGTTTTCGTTCCAAGGGCTCGGTGTTACTCAGCAGGACGTTGAGTAGTCCCTACCGGTTCCACCCGCCCCACCATTCAACCATATATAAGGCGGTATTAAATCGAAAATTTCCACCAAATTATCTCCCACAGCTCAAAACGGGGGTTTTGTGGTCTAGTGGTATGATTCTCGCTTAGGGTCCACCCTAAAGCTCGCATGCGAGAGGTCCCGGGTTCGATCCCCGGCAAAACCCTTCTTTTTCCT
Organism: Monosporascus sp. 5C6A; assembly: GCA_004155035.1. Taxonomy (NCBI): domain Eukaryota; kingdom Fungi; phylum Ascomycota; class Sordariomycetes; order Xylariales; genus Monosporascus; species Monosporascus sp. 5C6A. The sequence goes on from QJOB01000009.1 coordinate 423,066, forward strand.
GTTTACCGTAACCCCCTTTCCACTTTTTGATCTTCATCTCTGTTTAGGTATCATCCATGGTCATGGCAATCCTACTGTGCCTTGGGCTTTTCAGCACCACACTTAGTAAATAAACCACTAGCATTTTAGCGGTTAAAGTTTACACAGATTTTCACGGCTACATAACTAGTAACTTCAACTCGAGAAATCAGCTCAGTGGGGCTTCGTAAGAGAATCATTAGTTTCTAGCTTCTCTTTCCTTTAACACACATTATACCTGTTAGCAAATATTAATAAGATCATCAAAATGTCCATGATATACATGATGTTATCGGGTAACGTACTAACTATCCAACAAGCAAGAATTCTATTCCAGTACCTCTTTTAAAAGGGGCTTAGCTGCTGGTCGCGTGCTTTTCATTATAAGCCTTAATACATCTTAATGGATGTGCCACTGTGTATAGTAGTAGAACAAGTCTCAGGTATACCGATATAACGTCGACCTGATCAGCAGCCGTACTTTTACAGATGCTTTACTAAACAAACTTGAGTGCTGAGGCGTACTGGTGGCCGTTCAGCGCCTAGAGTGCTATTAGAATATCGTTCCTTCCCAGATGATTTTAGTCTCGCAAAGTCTTTGTTCGAGTAGCTTCCACTAAGCTACTCGTATATCGTGTTTCGGGAAGGTTCTCTCTCGGCCACTATTGGTTGTTGTTCATTATAAAACTATTACAACGACGTGTCCCGCGAACCGAGGAGAGCGACACTCCTTGCCCATGAATATCTTGACTTGCCCAATGCCGTCCAAGGCCAGAGTAGATAGCCTTGACCTCCCAAACCCGGATCTTGAATACGTCAGGGGCCAGCAGCGCGTATGAGATATTTAGACTCCACGGCCTATCCGATGGGAGGCGAGAAGGCATCAGATACAAATTTCTTGATAACTTTCAAGCTATCTGGTTGCTTTAAATGGAGTGAAAAGCCCCATCTACACACCGAATCGAACGGATGGGAGTTGGTTGGTCTGGAGTCGTAATTCAACACGGATCAAATTAAGTCGAGTTGCTGCACCTAATGCTCTCTCACCCTCCGTCAGACGGGAATAAATTCTATCCTCGCACTTGCCTATGGTCCCTCGTCGGATTGAGCAAGTTCCGCACACGGGCCAACCTCCAGACATAGTACTCAATGTCTATCGAGTTATAGATAGGCCTGCCATTATCTACTGAGAAAACCCACAGCAACCTGTTACTATATTTTATGAGGCAGGCTGGTATAAGTATACCAGGTGGACATCGCCAGTTCGGGTTAACCAATGGCAGATTTATGTCGCTGGACACTCAATTTTTTTTTGTTTGGCATCCTCGTATCTGCTCAAATGTGCGCATCCTCTAGCGCCGACCCTGCATTATGGTATCGAATCACTAGGGTTGGAAGCCGCGCTCAACGGGCCGGCAGTGTCACGATCCTACATAGCAGGGACCAAGAAGTTGCTGAGCCATAACTTCAAGTTATTGTGCAACCAGTATTAGCAGCTATAGGTATGCATAAGACCGTAAAGTCCAGTATTTGAGAAAGGGCAGGAAGCATATCCGATTTCTATAATACCCCTGCTCCTAGGCAACAGCGATAGAGATTTGACTGCCTTTCATCTCGACTTCCTAAGGGGACGACATTTGGGACAGTCGGGCACCACAACAGCCCGCTAGAGAAAATTGTAGGCGAGGCGCAGGGTTTGCTCGCGGCTTGACGGTGTGGCAAGTCTTTCCGTCTAAGAGAGGAGCAGAGGAGTCTCTCTATCAGGTGCGTGAATCATACGGTATCAAGTTATAGATCAACACCATGTCTACCTATTACATCACTTTCCAGGACAAATCCCAATGGTTATCCGCGACACTAAGCCACGGCTGCCCTTTTAAGGTTAGGCGTTTCTATGGGTCCCCAGTATCGTATAGGGACAATCTCGGGAATGCAGGTGAGTCAATTTGAGGCTTTTCGTACCTGCCCTGTGTGACGTGAGACAGAGCTGAAAGCAAACCACCTTGGTCAGCCGTTAGTGTTACTCCGGAAAACCATAAAAGCGTGCGACATTCTCAGCCTTCATTCCTCCGGGCTTGGATATCTCACGGGAATCTGATCTATCTCTCGCTATACTTGTCGCACAGTCCGGCATACGTCTAACGAGACTCGGAGATATCGAGAACACGTACAAAGATTCGACGACACTGAGTCACCATGGATCACATGACCACGATGACCGACATGCCATCCACCGGGACGGCAACAACATCAGCCGCCATAGCTATATCGACAGGAATGTCCATGGGCGGCGGCATGGGCGGCGGAAACGGCTGCAGAATCTCCGTACGTCCCTACGACAAGGATCACTTCAGTTATTACCAGATGGACTATCGCTAACTCTCCGCCGCGAAGATGCTCTGGAACTGGTACACCGTTGACTCCTGCTTCATCTCGTCTACATGGCGCATCCGCTCTGCGGGTATGTTCGCGGGATCCTGCATCGGGGTTATCCTGTTGACCATGTCGCTCGAGCTCTTGCGTCGCCTGGTGAAGGAGTACGACCGCTATCTCATCCGAAAGCGTACCGTCGGAACGGCCATCGCTGTTAGTCCAAACGATAGCAAGGGGAGCTCGGAAGAGGGACACGCGTCGAGTGCAACAGTTCTCGCGCCGTGCGCTGCCCCTCTCGGTTTCCGCCCGAATGTCTTCGAACAGGCTGTTAGGGCGCTTCTTCATATGGTACAGTTCGCTGTGGCGTACTTTATCATGCTGCTGGCCATGTATTACAATGGATACATCATCATCTGCATCTTCATCGGTGCCTATCTAGGGGCCTTCATTTTCCAGTGGGAGACGCTCGGATTAGGGTAAGGTTCCTCTCTACCATTCACAGTCGCCGTTGCCAAGTGTATAGGCTAACAAGGGGCGGGTTAGTGGTCCTTCAACCAGTGCTGCAAAGGAAGCTACAGTCTGTTGTGGTTAAGAGACACGCTCGAGTAATAAGCGTTGGGCAGCCTACGACTACCAAGGCATTAGCCGCAAGCGCTCAACTTCAGGAGCTCTCAAGGTAGAGGTCGACTATCTTGAAGTTCTTCTTCATTATGTATATTGTAACACACAGGATGATCCCCAATATCCCCGAAGCACTCAAGCCCTGGCAACTCCGAGTATTTCCCTAACAAACTCGAAAAGAATGGCGGAAAACGGGGCCATAGTTTTATCACTGGATAAAATGAGCATGGTCTGGTTGCCGGTTCGCTACACCTCTTTGCCCGTCATCAAACGCATCTCATGCCTATGTCACTTGACTCGCCACAGCACAGGTCGCTCTGAACGTTCACTAGTTGCAATGCAGCCATCCCACAGTAGAACTTCGGAGATAAGCAGCACTTTTTAAATTACTATAACGCCAAGACCAGTTGACAGGCCGCCATGAAGGCACTTCGATATGAAGAAACCTTGAGGTGTCATAAGAAGCTTCTAGGACTGTGATAGCATTAGCTAGGTGCAGTAACTGGTTCTTTCCTAGCTGCACTGCCCTGAGGCTTGTTCAGTCAAGGTCTTGACTAGGGTAATGGTAGACGGACCGCTTCTTATTAATAGTTCGTAGGTGTATGATGGCCTTCAGGGCGCTTGGTTCATTTATCGTCTAAAGGCAATAATTTGGTGGCAAACCAACGCCTTATGAGTCCTCAAGCGAATGATTTTCGGGTAGTGTACGGCTAATTGCAACTGTGAGATGATAACTCCTTAGTTACACTGCACCATTCTTGGAGACGAACTTTTTGTCAGGGAATCATGAAGTACAAAGTAAAAGGTAGAAGGAGCAGCTTAGGAGGTAGTTCGCAGTAGAGGCGCTAAATAGACGACCATTACTTCCCTCTCCTTCCAACTATTCGGGTCGAAGCCCCTTTATATACGAAGGGCCCCTAACTGTGGGCCCCCGAGACCCCCAGGGGTCTCTTACATTATCCTCTAACCCCTTTAACCTGAGCGTGATAACTATAGCTACTAATAAGTGTATGTTAACCCTGTAGGGTTTGAAGGATTAACTTCACCGTAATAGTAAAATATGCCCACCCCACTCCTGACTGGGACAATCTGCCGTCCGCGCTACTGGCAAACTCTCGGCCATTAGTAGGAATATGGGTAGAAATTGACAACTCCTCTATTGATCCTGGTCGAAAATCGTAATTATTAGCGTCCATGATGTTAGTTCTATTCTGCCGGTTCTCATTATGTATGAGGGAGTGTCTCGCCACCTGTCTAACCGTTAGAAAAGGAGGGATCTTTAATATGAATAGAGTTCAGACCCCGGAGGGAACGATCAATCCTCAACGTCTCAAAATATGAAAATTCTATCGTAGCATATAACTATATTTCCGTAAGTACGGCCTCCGCGATGAGGTTATTGCTAGGTTGTGACTGGTCTTCGTTCAAAGTCCCGACAATGTCCTACAATGGCGAAATACCCAACCGGTTTAGCCCTCGCAATTCGCCAATTACATGACAACTATAAGAGCGCCATTATTTGTATCGAGGCTCGGGAACTAGGGCTTGTTACTTCAATTAAGAGGGTCTCTGTGTCATTGTACTACTTTAACCAGCCGGAGATTGGATCTTCTATATAAGTCTCCGTCACCACGTATATTCCTCTGCTCATAGTTACAAGTTGTTGTTTGTTAAGAACAGCGTGACATACAAAGCCTTACAGGATTTCTGTTAGCTCGTACCGAGGCCCCTTGTCCATCCCTGCCGGTATAAAGACACTCGTAACGAACCTCTCTTCGGCGACAAAATCAGTGATCGGCCACCGACGACATACTACAGCCCATCTCCCCTTAACGTCCCTCATGAGCCGGCACTCCGTCACCCGAGGTTCCGCTGCTAAGAAAAAGCTGCGTCGCTTGCCTTGATGAAGGGCGCGAGACGCGCTGGCTCGCGTGCGGCTACCACTGCTGCCGTGCCGACCTGCTTCAGCTCGTCGAGCTCGCGATGTCGGACCGCGCGCGCTGGCCGCCAGCGGGGAGGCGAGGCGACGGGGGAGGACGTGTCGTGGACGCTTCTGGACGACGGGTGGTATGATCGGTACCTCCGGCTCCGCGTTGACCGAGCCGCGCCGAGGCACTACTGCTCCCGGCCGCAGCACAGAGAGGTGATCGATCTCGAGACCGCCGACGGCGACGGCGTCGTCTTCTGCCGGCACTGCGGCGCGGGAACCTGCGCGCGCTGTAGGCAGGACCAGCACCGCGCGATCAGCTGCGATCAGGCGCCGGACGACGGGCTCAACGGGCTCATGCGGCGCGGGCGCTGGCGCAGGTGCGGTCGATGCGGACGGGTTATCGAGCGGGCGGCGGGTGCGACCTTATCACGCATATTGGATTTCTCTCCTTTCCCCCCTTATCCTGTTAAGATGGGGCTTTTGTCCCAAACCTCCAAAAACAGCACTCTCTCTATCCGGTCTATTAATCACACGTTAACTTCTTAGGCTACGAGGTGGATAACCGCCATGGTCCCACAGGGATAAGTAAGACTCAGTGGGGTCGTCGGTGTAATTATACGCCTCCGTTTCCAGTATCTATATAGTTGACATATCATACCCAGACCGCTAAAAACACCACAGGCCACGACGGCGGCCCATCAAACACCGCCTACCTATATGACAGAAAATCAAGTTGCTCTTTCCCCTAATATCATCCCTATGTATATAGAGCATTTCAATGAAAATATGCTGTCGTCAAAAATCATGATGTGTCCAGTTGTCGCCGTAAGTCGTTAAAAGGGATGGGTGTCCCGTCAAGGTGTGAGTCGACCTGAGTGTGTCTAGAATCCCTCGAAATAGTGGTCGTATCTGCTGGCCAGCTCTTCTGTATATGGCTCCCGCCTGCCGTCGTCCTCGGGATAGACGTCGAAGCACTGCGCGTCGCCCGGGAAGCGCACGTGCGGCTGTATCGGGGGCCTGACCCGGCGGTGGAAGAGGGCGTCCCAGTCGACGCCGTAGAAGAATGGATGGCTCTTGACCGGCCGGGATCCACCACTAATGTTCCCCAGCCGCTGAGAGCGGTCGACCCTACACAACGCCCGGATTATATCTCGCGCGTTGGGCGAGACGACGGGCTCTGCTGGGAAGAGCACCGGCTTCTCGAGGATCCTGTCATGCTCCGTCAGTGCTGGTACGTCTCAGGGAGGTAACGCTAGTTCTAACTGTTTATATATCTCAATGGGGTTCTGGTGCCAGAACGGGGGGTATCCGGTTAGGAATTCGTATATTAGGATCCCTAATGCCCACCAATCAACGGCCGTCGTATGGCCCTTATTCTGTATTACCTCGGGGGCCAGATACTCGGGCGTGCCGCATAGCGTATACGTCTCAACAGGCCTGTCGTTTCTGTGGCCGAGCCTCTTCGCGAAGCCAAAATCGACTAGCTTCACATGGCCTTCGGCATCCAGCAGTAAATTTTCGGGTTTTAAGTCACGGTAGGCGACCCCTCCTTGCTCTTCGTGGAGGTACTCCAGCACCAGGACAATCTCAGCAGCGTAGAACCGCGCCCACTCTTCCGGAAAACGTCGATGCCTCCGGAGGTAACTAAAAAGTTCGCCGCCGGGGACGTAGTCGAGGAGCATGTAGAGCGAATCGTGATCGGAGAACGAGGCGATCAGTTCCGTGATGAAGGGGTAGCCGGCGACGTCGCCGAGGATCTGTCTTTCGTGTCGCACATGATCGATCTGCTTGAGCTTGATGACCTCGGCTTTTCGGAGGATCTTCAGAGCGAACACTTTTTCGCGTTCCTCTTCCGCACCGGAGGCGGGGCGCACCAGACAGACGCGCGCAAAGGTACCTGTTCGCATTACGGGATGATCAGCGGTCACCGGAACAGGCTATATATGCGCATGGCATACGCAGAGTACGGAGGTGGCTCCTATACCTGTCCCTAGAGTGCGTACCAGCTTGAAATCGCATGGGCTCAACTGCTGACGCCGAGGTGATACTTTTTCTTGGTCTCCATTGTCCTGCGAGGTGGTGGTAACATTTTCCATGTTGGCGCGGGATTTCAAGCTACATTCCTGTCCAACTCCCGGCACTGGACTGGGTTGAGCAACAGTAGCGGCCATCGCAACCAGTCGTCGTCCTGCAGAGCGCGGATAGGCGCAAAGTACGGGCCGGCGCGGTTCATGAATCCAACGGTCCTGTTGCAGCTGGCGTATTCTAGACCAGGTCTCACTGCTCTCCCAGCCCAGGTACGAGGGTTCTGGCCCTCAGTATAAGGCGCAGGTGAGTTGGAGATCTGGGCAAGCCACCCCGTCCTGAAGCAGAAGGAAGTGGGCCGATTAGCACTTATTAAAGGAGCGGAGTAGTGCCCAAGCGATTCGGATGACGCTAAAGTGATATATAGCTCGAAGATGTACGTATGGTAGTATATAGGGTGAGAAGCCGGGAGCGGCGTATAAGACGGTGAGAAAGAAGACTTGCAGCTGCTTACTAGCTAGAGATCGATGAGAGGAAGCTGGGATCTGATCATTTGCTCTTATTACACCATCTCGTGAGGTATAATACCTAGCGGCGCAATCTGCATTTGGGCTTGTCCGGGGTGAAAGAAAAAAAATTATAGAAACGGCGGCATTGGGCGTGTGGGTGCCATCTCAATCCTCGTCGGTCCTCCTAAGTTGACTAGGCGATGCCCCAGCCTTATCGATTGTCGGGTCAGATGGGGCGATGACGTTGTCTCCCGCAGAACATCCAGTCCCGCGTAACACCGCGGGGAAAAGACAACGCAAGTCCATAAGAGAGACCTACCAATTCTGAAATGCCACATGTGATATGACCTCGTCTTCCAAAATTTACTACTAGCAGGCAGTATACTCCGCACCTGGGTACAAAGCCATATGTCCGTGCCTAGTGTGTGCTTATACCGGGCGAGGCCTGGAGTACCCGCGTGTAGCCAAGTGGTATGCATCCGTCGGTATGGGCAAAGTGGTGCGTTCCTTAGGCCATTTAGATCGGGTTTCCATAGTCGGTAGAGCGCAGCTGAGTAGATCATCCAGCTGATCATTTAATCAGGTGAGAGGGCTGGAGAGTGACTCGGATCGTGTTTCACAAGAGCACCACCCCGCCTCCAAGGACCCTAAGACCCCCCGGTATCGCATTCTCCTATCCTGGCTGAAACGTTCAGCCAAGGCTCCGATTTGCATTTGTGATCCCTCCGGACAGGAACGAAGCGTGCTTGACTTCAACGCGCTGTTTGACTTGCCGCTCCAGCTAAGGGTTTAGGATACTTGGCACGCCCGGAATGAAGTCGAGTTTCGGTGTTCCTTTTTTCGGGTGAATGTGCTCTTGGCGGTGGCCTTTTCTCTAATCATTTGACTGATGTCATATTAAGATCTGACGGTCCTGGAGAGGAGTAGTAACGCTTGACGCGAGGTACCAAACATGGCAATCATATGGCTGACTGACTTCAATGACTGGAAGGCTGGGAACACTTCATCATTGAATGACCTCTTCCGCGGGGACATGAGCAGACATGAGTGGTAAGAAGATGGTCGGTCGACTAAGGGAAGTTGAAATTATACAGGATGAAATGAATGGCCTGAAGAGCGTATGAGAAAAGAACATAGGTCACCTACTAGACTAATGTGCATTGCTGATAGCAACAAAAGCTCAGCCACAAGGAACCCAAGGTAAGTAACGGGCCCTTCCAAGGAACATAAAACGAACTCAGCCGGCAGCAACAAAGCTGTTAGACAAAAATAAACAAAAAGCCAGAGAGATAGTTATTTACTTGCACGGTTATTGTGTCGAATCATATTATATTATGTACATATATGTATACATGCATATGAAGGTAGATGTTAATGGCGAGTTGTAATAGAAGACTTGTGGCTCCGACACAAGAGGAGACAGCCCCTTCAGTGGCTGAGACTGGTCGTCGGCTAACCAGATAAAGAAGTGCTGCTGCCGCAATGCTAGTGCATTAACCAATCTAATAGATGCGTCACAGGTCACCGTTTAGGACATTTAGGGGCAGGTCTCGCCCACGCGGCCGACTGCACCGCTAAAGCAGCTTATCTAAGAACCTAAGATGGCAGAATAGCGCCACACGTTGACAGCCTTACCACCACTCCCCAGTCCTCTTGCTTTGCGAGCAACGAATCAGCATCACCTTCTCTATACAACAACACTGTCTTTCCCTCATTCGTCCACGTCAGGGTGAAATTCCAAAGCAGAAGCACATTGTCGTTGTTTCGGGGCTCCTAGGCGCTATCTTGTCAGGAGAAAGAAGAGAAAGAACACCGCCCTGCATATCGAATCGAGACTCTCCGAATCCGAGATAAGTGTCGGTACCAGTCCGCTTGTCCACCCGATATGAATTGAGGGTTTCGCCCATGGACTGGATTCGCCAAAGTCTCCGACCATGTTTAACAACTTCTCCAGCTTCGTGCAGAAGGCTCAATCAGCTGCTCAGCAGTTGATTGACCCTATGCAAGGGCTGAACTTAACCAACTCGGACAAGAACCCCTCCAAGGCTTCTTTATTCCAAAACCAATTCCGCCTACCCAGTCCCCAGACGCCGCTCTACGAGATCCCCGCTGAGTTGACTATCCCCCCCTCTAATGTCACCCACGGAGACAAGGACCGCGATAGGGGCTGGCATTATTCCGGCAGGCTTCACCTGTCCGAGGCCTACTTGTGTTTCACCACCGTACCCTCCAGCTTTGCCAGTACCGCCAGCACGGCCTCCTCATCTGCGTTTACTGGCCAGACTCATGGTGCCGGCCCCAGTGGGAACGGATTCACCTTTCCCCTGTGTGCGATCCGGAGGGTCGAACGTCTGAATAGTCAAAGCTTCCACGTCAGTTGCTACCCCTGCACGTCCGCCGCTACGAAAATAAACTGACCCAGAATACTTGTATGTAGTTCGCCCTTGCTATAACGACGTGGAACGGCATAACTCAGGAGATGGTAAAAGACAAAGAGGCATTAAAAGACAAGAAAGATTTCAGGGAGCAGAGGATCACCATACAGCTCGCCGGGAGCCGCCCCGCTTGCGAACGATTCTGCGATGGCTTTAAACGGGGTTTGCGAAGTGCAGTGGGCAGCGTGGGAAGGTTGAAAAAGGTCGTGGCCGAGTGCTACTCGGAATATCTTCTACGGCCCGAAGACCAAAAGAATGCAGATCCTCCGGACGCTGGCCTGGGCATGGTGTTTAGATATCCGGGCGACCCCAAGAAACTGAGGGATAGAGCTAAGATGCGCCTGTGGGCCGAGTACCTTCGCGACAACGGCCGCAATGCCACCCTGATCCGCCAACCGACGTTCCACAAGCTGATTCGTGTCGGTCTACCAAATCGTTTACGAGGGGAGATATGGGAGTTGACGTCTGGGTCTCTATATCTCAGACTTGAGAACCCCACGCTCTACTCTGATACTCTAGCGAAAAACTCTGGGAAGGAGTCCTTGGCAATCGATGAGATAGAGAAAGACCTTAATCGGAGTCTCCCCGAGTATCCCGGCTTCCAGAGCGAAGATGGGATAGGGCGCCTTCGGCGGGTTCTGACGGCTTATAGCTGGGTTAACACAGATGTTGGCTATTGCCAGGCCATGAATATCGTGGTTGCTGCTTTGTTGATCTACATGTCCGAGTCCCAGGCATTCTTTTTGCTCTCGGCCCTGTGCGACAGATTAGTCCCCGGGTACTATTCGAGTACCATGTATGGCACCCTCCTCGATCAGAAGGTCTTCGAATCGCTGGTGGAGAAGACGATGCCTATCCTTTGGGAACATCTCGTCAAAAGTGATGTACAACTCTCGGTGGTCTCCCTTCCTTGGTTTTTGTCTCTATACATTAACTCGATGCCGCTGGTGTTCGCTTTTCGCGTCTTGGACGTCTTCTTCGTTGAGGGGCCGAAGGTCCTCTTCCAGGTCGGTCTGGCGATTTTGCGAATCAATGGCGAAGAGTTACTCGATGCGGCAGACGACGGCGCATTTATATCGGTGCTGAAATCATATTTCTCCCGTCTCGATGAATCCGCACACCCGAAATCAGAGAACCCTAAGCTGCGGGCGATCAACAAGTTTCAAGAACTTATGGTGGTCGCTTTCAAGGAGTTCTCCGGCATCACTCATAGCAGTATTCAGGATTTACGGCTGAAGAACAAAGACGCCGTTCTTAATAATATTGAGAACTTCGCGAAGCGTACTGCCATCCGAAACCTTGGTCCCGACAGCAAGTTGCTGAGCCCCGACGAGCTCAGCGCTATCTATGATAGGTTCTATGGAAAGTTGTATGAGCGGCAGCAGCGGGATCGCATCATACAGGAGGAACAACTGCGCAGAGCCAAAGCGCGTAGAGGCAGAGCGTCCGAGGCGTTCTCGGAACCTTCCGATCACGGCGTGGAGAAGGGTCGGGTTGGCCTTGGACCCAGCACGAGCCTGATGGACTATGACGCCTTCCGGGAATTTCTTGCCAGCATGTCTAAGTGGGCAATATCGGACTCGCCGCCTTCATCCCACCACGACCGGTCCGCAGATAGAACTAACAACTCATACTTTGGGAGCTTTAGACGAACGGATGTCAACCCACTCTCGCCGTGGGGTAGCGGTCCGGAGCCTGCGGATCACGAGTTTATGCAAAGGATGTTCCGTCGGTGGGACGTAGACTCAAGCTCGACGCTGACTCTACAAAACGTCGTAACCGGGTTAGCACACATCAAAGGCAAACGGGACATCATGGGTACGATTACGTACTTCTTTGAACTTTATGATGACGATGGAGACGGGAAAGTAGACCGCGAAGGCATCCTGCGAATGTCTGAAGCGCTTCTGTTTCTCTCCCGTCGTGGTCTTGAGGGATCACTCAGCAACTCAAACTCTAACCAGACCAGTAACAATGGCATGGCGGAGTTTGATAATGGCGCCGCAAGTCCACCTATCGGCGGTACGGTTAATGAGCGTTTCCTCGGTAGCGTGAGCGCATTTATCAGGCGGTGCTTCGAGTATGCCGATCCGGATCACCCGAAAAACCATGGCACAACAGCGAGGGAGGTAGACTCTAGTCAGGATGGTCCCGCAAATGTGAACCAGGCGGAGGATGCAGATGCATTTGCCATCGGTGATGATGAGGACGAGGACGATCTCCTCGCTTTCGAAGGTCCGACGGGTAGCCCCACGAGCCCCAAGGCAACTCTGGACAGCCCGTCCATACCTCCAGCCATGGGGAAGCCTACTGCTGAAAACGATACACGACGCGCTTCCAAGGCGCAATCAGAGAAAGCCAACATTGCGCTAGATCCTTCGAACCCGTTACATATAACACTACCTACATTCCGCATGGTGGTGCTTGCTGATGAGCTGCTTGAGCAGTTCTTCGAATCATCATTTCCAGCGTCCTTGCACATCATCGACGGCCTGCCTAGTGCAACTAGCCGCGCATCCGCACTAACGACATTCTCGAGCATGAGTCTCGGCCGCTCCACGGCTGCGCCTATTCCGGTACCGCAGCCCGGTGCCGGAGGCGCCGGCCGTGGTCTGCGCGGCGTCTTGGATAACATAGTCACTGATGCTTCGCGTGTTGCAGCGGAGGTCAGACGGCGAATGGAAGAGGCGCAGCGCGAACTGGAGAAGAACGCCCTTCCAGGGCAGAAGGACGAAGAGGAAGAGGAAGAAGACGAAGTTCAGGGACGGACAGCCGGCGGATACGGCGGCGATCCGGAGCGCCGAAGCGTCCGCTCCACCGATAGGGACCTCCTGGACGGGGCGGACGCCGAGGCCGGAGCGGCCAAGGGACAGGAAGGGTCCAGCCGGTCACTCCTGGACGTCGACGACGTGCAGGCGGGGAGGTCGAGGGCAGCCAGCTCCGGCTCTACGACCGAGAGGATTGTCGAGTTCGATAGTTGAATAGCAACTTAGTTAAGTAGTCTAGGCACGTTATCTGTTATAGGATGTGGCGGGTTATAATTTTGTTCGCTTTCTGGGAACATGGCTTAAGGGGTCGGGTGCTAGAGAGTGTTTCTTTATCTTTTGTACCTACTTACCCCAGGGAACGTAGCAACGGTCGCGGCGAGGAACTGCTGCGTGTCTTTAATCGAAGCGAATCACTCAGCCAGTGTCCTCTTTCTATCACGTCCGTAGGATATCTGGCTGATGGGTGCCAATACTCTAGAGAAATAAAGGGCTGGTTTGCTCTTCGGAATCTCCGTAACGCCCCGCCGTACTTGCGCGCAGAGGGATGGTCGTCAAGTATTGCATGGACTTAAGCTTCGTTTCAGGGGCTTCCGAGAGGAAAGGGGCAACACGTGTAGGGGAGTTCTCTTCAAGCGAAAAATTGCATCAGGCCAATGAGATCAGGCTATGCGGTCTGGGGGTTCGTCAAACCCCCGGCTCTTCGAGCTCTACCAGCCCATTTACCCTTCACGGACTTACGGAGTCTATCACAGACTTGAGCTACGTAGCAGTATATCACCAACGGGTCCTTCGGAAAGTAAAATATCCCACAGATACTTCGTAGGGCACACGGAACGGGCCTGAACCATAGGAGGACTACTAGACTGCCGTTTGTTTCTGAGTAGTCCATCCCTCCCGCATGATACGAATCTTTTCCTCTCGTCTCCCGGGCCAGTGACGCACCCAGGTTTCTTTCCCCCCCTTTTCTCTTTGCTATGGGTTCCATCTGCTCCGTTACCCCAACACGACGCCGCGGTGGTGGTCTGCCGGGCTCAGGGGTTCAGTGCTACCACCCAGCGGTTGTGCCTGTTGGGGGGCTCTGAGCCGGCGCGCCTCTGCGCTGACGCCATAGTCTTCAACAGTAACGGCCCGCGGGACATTTCCTCCGCATGGCTAAGCGAACTTACTGTGCTTACCACAGCTCCGTCAAGCCCCATTTTCCCAAAATGCAGCTTTTCTAGGCGAGATAACGTCATGCTGATGTTCCCTCGCCGGGTCCAGCTATATTGCGGCTTCCCTGGGCACATATATATATCACGACTGGGTGGTGCGTCGGGACCCCTATCTATTTATTAGCCACCTCGGTCTTAAATTTTTCTGGACTCCTCGGCGGGCTTTTCGTTAATGCCGTGGCGGGCATGGGATATTGTCTGCCTGGGTCCCGTATGCGGGTGGTTTACCTAGTGTGGGGCGACGTTGATGGGTACGAACTGAGCAGGTCGTAACCGTGTTGGCCCTATTTGCGGCGCGGGCCTTCTTACCCACCAGCCTGTTTCGGGTAGCCATTTCCACGGGACAAGGGCATGGATAGATACAGAGATAGAGAAAGATACAAATATAGATATATAGGCAGATGGAGATGGATATGACCTAGATAGATACATCCTCATGGCCGTTATTCAGCATACGGTATAACGCCGCACGGCTTCATGTGAACATCGCGAGAGTGAAAGGAACCATTTTTCTGGTAGACCCGGAAACCTACCTCTGGACCCTGACGACCTACTCCCGGACATGTTCCCTAGGTCATTGGAATGGACCTCAGTTTGCTCAATTTCTTTTAACGGATCCTCCCTGAAGTTTGGCCCGCTTGTCTTATATCGTACCCAACCAGCCTCCTAAGTACCTGGCGACCCAATGATAGGTACTATAGATACATATAATGTCCCTAGTCTCTGCCCTAGTACTTCAGATTATCACATGGGTCGTGTGGTGGGGGGTTTTAATGCGTCCCGCGCTTATTATAGAGACTTATGGCTATTTGCATGTATTCAGGGTCCCCCCACCCGCGCGTAGCGCGGGTGACAGACGCGCATCCCTTGGTCCCGGCCGAGTTCGCTTACCCACCCATTATCACGCCCATGGTACCGGATCGGCGGCTCCTTGACGTTACTATATCTGGCTGGCCCCATGCACTATAGCAGTTTCCGAGCGCCGACTTTTTTGGAGCCCGACATGGGCTTCGCCGAGGTGAAACTCTGACCCCCTGCCTGCCTGGCTGTCGGTTATTACCGCGAAGACATACAGGCGGGGCGGCACTAGGGATTGTAGCTTCTTTGCCCACTTGGGCGTAATTTATCTGCTACCGTTCCGGCCCATTTTTTGGCACGGGCACGCGACCCGAGGGATAGATGATGAATGGGTCTTGGCTCGGACTTGGCACACGTCTGTGCTCCTTGATACCATGTGGGTTAAATCCAGACACGGTGAATAGATCCTTGTCTCTCGCTCTCCGGCCTGGCCGGCCTGGCCGGTAGTCCCGTCAACGCCACGAGCGAGCGGGGCTTATTAAGTTATTGGTAGCCGATCTCCTAAATTTTGAAGTTACGTGGTAACTTCGATTGCTGGCGCGGCTCGCGCAAGTAACAACGTTAGCGTGAAACCCCGAATATCGCGGCGACGGTGCGTATCATTGGGAGCGTTGCATTCCGGTCACTGCGGCGAGTCCCGAGGGAAGGGTCACAGCCCAGATACTTGGAGTCTACCTGCATACGGGCACTAGTCGGGATTCTTGGCCGGGCTTACAACGTCACCGTGCGTCGGATCGGGAGAACCCAGCCTTACCGAATGTACTGTATCTCAGTGGCTAGGTTAGATGGTCTTTAACACGATGGATATTATAGCCTTTTATGACCGGCCCCCCGGCGGTGCCGAAAATTAATTGAGCATGAGAACATAACGGAATTGCATTACCAGATTCAAGACTGAGTAAGAAATAAACAGCTTCTTACTTTAGAATAATAACCGTTTCTGTTAAACTTGGCTTAAGGCTCCTTTTAAGTCTTAATTTTCTTTATGATTTTTTAACTACACTTATATGTGGCGTTTTTTGGCCATTCAAAGTATGGGTTTTGTGAAAAAAAGTGGAAATTACTTTCGGCATCGCCGGCCCCCAAAGAAAAGCACGTTCGCAAGATTGCCTTATTGGGTTCATGTTCTCGAATATCTGCTGATTTACGCACAGTATCAACAATCATGAGACGATCCCTTCGTTTCATGGAAGATCCCCCTGATTAACGGCCGCGGCCGGCAGATATGTATCTGAGCCACATGGAAAATTCCTGAGACGTCCTGATGATGCGGATCATAGTTCGTGTCCAATTCTCCGTCTCTGGACTGCTGCGTTCCCCTGTCACCGATGAAGCACTTCCGTGATTAGCTAAGCGTTCGTTATCTAGGGCTCCGCGACGTAGATAACCCGCCGGCGCCAATCGGGTTGCCTTCCACGCTGCTGGGATGCCGTTAGTAATACCATGTTCGCGTGCCACGCTATGAGACCCTGGCACCAGACGCTGCAGCATTTGCAACTGAAGCAATATTTTCTGGTTAACCCTCGAATGGTCCTAGCTACGGATTAGCAGGTAGTGATACTTCTATATATCCATGGGAAAATAGCTGTAGATACGAGAAATGACAACCGGAAGTGGTCGTGGGTTGGTCCGATATATTTGGGCCCATATATATGGGCTTAAGGTTAGATCCGACACAGGCTCTGCGGTCTTGTTACCCGGGACCAGACCCGAACGGACTGCAATCATGAGAAGAGAAATCCCCGCGTGAAACTGAAATTCCGGGATGTGCTCGAAGATATCTCGCTTTGATTACGATCATACGATGGCTCTTTTTGTCTACTCCAATATGCCGCGGCCTCCGAAACGCACCCTACAGCCATTGCCTAAAAGGAGAGGAAGGAGAAGGCCCGTGAGGCGACACATCCTTTAGCCATGCAAGCAGGACTCCTGGGGTTCCAAATGCCGTACCCGCTACCAAAGTGACCCCGTCTAGCGACCCTGTAGAAACGCCAAGTCTCATCAATGCTTCACCCCAAGATGATCTAAGTTTTGCTGGATACGCCCATAACACCGGACCGGGTTCGAAGAGCCCGGGTTGCCATTGACAAACAAGGCCGTGAGATCTGGAAGCTAAAAGACGTCCAGATACGGTCCAACGACCGGGACCGGAAACCTCTCGGAGTCTGCGCTCTGAAGACGTAAGCTATTATAGAACCGCGCAACCGGGAACCCAACGCTCACCCACTTGGACTCTATGCTTAGCCGACGTAGGTGTTGCAGACATGGCAGTGACGTCCGCTGTAGACCCAGGTCGTCGTTCCGTTTGCCAGACAAGTCGGGCAGCGCTTTCCGGGAGCCTACGAGTGATAGTTAGCTTCCAAGGCCTTTGTTGACAGACCAGATGTCCGTACTGAGGAGTTATCAACTAGGGGACAACTGTGATTCGAGGTCTGGCTTGCCCCGTTGTTGCACGAGCTCGCAAGCGAAGAAGGCGGTGTCGAAGGCGCCATTGTAGGAGACTGAGGACGTCAACTCTATTGTGACAAGGGGCTTGAGTTAGGTAGGTTCGGTAGGCGATGGGGTGAGAGAAGGGAAGACGATGGCGTCTGTGGCGTACTTCGATTGTGAAGTTTGAGTTGACGAGATGTATCTCATCTCGCGAGGGAAGGCCCGTTCTTCTTTATATACACTCTTCCGGACCACGCAACAACACCAAGCAGGGAGCAGTTGCCCGAGCTAGCTCAGACAAAAACCACTAGTCTGCTTATCATGAGCCTCGAGCGCTGGTGATGGCCTTCCCGGTCCTGCAAGCGAGGAGACATCTGTGAGTATCCGTGAGGAGGGAAAGGAAAGGGCAAGGAAGGCACAGTGATGATGTTCAACGGGAGGCTGGCGGCAGCAGCGGTCTCCCCAGCCTGACGCAGTGGAATCCTGATGATCTGCCGTAGCTCCCTAGTTCGAATGAGAGCTAAATAGTATTTCGACACTATTTATTAGCTCTAGTCTGGCACATGGAGGACTCCTTCGTCCGGGCTCGAGTAGATATGTCGATCCTGTGTGGTTGACTGTATGAGTGCGTGGGGATCCGGTCGTACACTATTGTCTTTGAATGTCGAAGGCAAGGGTAGACAGCTAAGACAGACAGGAATTAAATATCGTGAGCACAGGGTAGAGTATCCGCGGGGATGCGTTGACGTTGCCGACTGAATGGATGTAGGGCATCCCCCTGTTAAGTCTGGTATTCCACGACGATGGCGCCAAAGTAGCGCAGTAAGCATTGACATGGTTAACTATTTTCAATTACGAAAATCCACCTGCCATATACTTACCTTAGCCTACCACGAATTATGGCTCGACTTAGCCGCCAACCCTGTCCGGTATAGTTGCTTTTGTTTCTCCCGACCTTTTCAACTCCCTTAGGCGGAATGCGACTGCATAGTCGCTTCGTCGTCGCCCCTCGGCGTCTTCAAGCTCCTTGGGTTGCAATACGTCTACCAGTTGTTGACAGACTCGGGTAGGACACATGCATATCTCAAATACCGCTCGGGACAAAATGTTTTCCTTGCAATACACGATCCGATAAGATGCTTCGTGGAACCGGCCCGTTGCAGAAAAACAAGTACGTAGATATCTATCTCCCTGCATCCCTCTCATATAGGTACATATGCAGGTACGGGGGCCCTTATCACAACTCTCTATTTCGCACTATCTACAAATTCGTATATATGTAACATGATGTACCGTATCCCGAATCAACCGTATCTGAAGCTTACAACACACAGGGGTATTATCTGTTAGTAGCCTTCACCGGAGTAGACTCCGGGTTCGTGTTAGATTCCCCTATAGAATTGTATGGAATTCGATATCAACTGAGGTTATAGTACTCGCCGACATCGCAAATACCAAAGATCAATTTGGAACGAATTTGCTAATGTATACACCAGTCTCCCCCCACCTTTTTTCTTCTTTTATCATTTTTTTTAATCTACGAATTAACCGTATGGGGGAGAGTGTGTGGGTTGGTGGAGGCAACTAAGAGCAGAGAACCCTGCGTATTGTATCCGGGTCCCCGGGTCTTTAGACGCCCTTGCAGCTTACATTGGCCCAATGAGATGCTGTAGTCATCGTAGCGGGCACCCCGCCTGCTCATTCATTATCCATTCATCAGCCCACCTAGGAGGCAACCGCATACGCACGAAATCAGGGCTTGTACAGCAGCAGAGATACATACTGCTACATCCATACATCTATGCAAGAACGATACGATCTCGTTCAAGCACGGTTTGGAGTTCCTGGAAGCGATGCCCGTTGTTATTTCACCACTACTTAGGTAATGTGGGAAAGCATCGTCACTCAGACACTCACTCACCGCTTTATCGGCTAGCTAGGCAACCAGCTCTAACGATAAATAAGACTTCTCTTTTCTTCTTCTTCTCTCGGATTGCTTTTTCGAAAAGCGAACGGAACAGGCGGAACGCAACACGTACTGACCGGTGCCGCTAAAAGATTGGTCGATCACCAGCTCGGCAGTTCGAAGGGAGTATCTAAATGCGATCCGCGCATTGTTATTAGCTACCTAGTCCGCATACCGGGATCATGGTCGAAGCAGGAGTGGAAGTGGCGTCCACCCCGGCGAATAGAATGACCTTATCTAGAAACCGATGAGCTTCTGTACATACTCTCCCCCCAATGCGACTACGCCCGGGGAATATGGACCTGGTATGTAGGAAATGACAGGTCTTGTTTGTCGAGAGCGGGAATCCCGGTTCGGTTTGCAACCGGTTGAATACTCCAGACTGCCCAACGAAATCCAAGCAGGTTTTTGACAGAAAAATTCGCGCACTTTCCAAATAACCGTCCAAGGATTCCTTTAACAATAATCCATTAACCCCAACAGGTAAGCCTGTACGGGAAGTTCAAGCCTGCGTTTACTCTTTCCTTTTATCTCTCAATTTTTTCCGATTTTATATATATTTTATTTTGGGTACAGAATCGCCTGTGAGGCCCTTAGTTCGTCCAGAACACTGTTAAAGTTTGTGTCTACCACCTGCCAACGGGGGAGAATACCATTGTTCATCGTCATCAGTTTCAAATCTTGCATCGATGAAAATCGTTGATCCACACTCAGATTGATGGGGATAGGCGTTTCCTGCAATCGCCGGTGTGGGACCTCCATCGACCTTTCGATTGGTGCTAGATCGAATGTGACAACTCACAATACCCAAGCTGCGCTAGAACTCAGATAGGTGCCAAAACAAATGGCCAATGTTGATGTGCGGCTTGTCTTTACATTCTGCAGCCCTACATCAACACTCTGGTCAATCTGAGTCTTTATGTGGAATGTCCGAGGAGTTGTCGTGCCAACTTCGAGACGACGAGTCCAACACGACGGCGGCATCGGTGCGTCGATCAATACCACCATCGTTGCTTGATTTTTTTCCTTTTGACTTATCACCAGCAGCGGTCTGGACAAGAGACAACGGGGCGGAAAGGTTGCTGTCAAAGTTTGACAGATGCCGTGCCACGCCTGTCATGCCGCCGGGCCGCTTCTCGGCGAGCCCCCTGGGCCCTGTTCTCTTCTATTGGTGGCCGTGGACTTGCGGCAAACACGCGAGTCGCGCGCCGAGTAGTACCGCTTAAAGTAGTCTGATTGGGCCGGTCGGCGCTCCGGCACCGGACCACACACGCCTGCGATTTACCGTACCGAAAAACCGGGACGAATCAGATTCCGCCAGCCGCCCATACAGGGTAATCAATCCCTCATGTCGCGCATGGAAGGGTGGTAGTGGGCGCTCATTCAAACGGAAATGGCCGGGCTAGCCCCTCTCCCCATTTTCTCCTGGAACGGCATGGTATGCAGATCTATGATAATGATCAGATAAACAAAGCTCTTGTTCCCGGATTTTGTCATCAATCTCCCTAAACATGCAAGGGAGTTCCCGAGCCGCTTCCGCTACTGGGATCAACCTCATGGATTTTCCCGTTGGCCTGCCATAGTCTCATCAGGCTTTGACGTTCGAACTTCTTGCGATGTGACGGATAATATGATGCAGACAATGGCGACCAAAAGCTGGTAAAGGCTCGCGTGAGAGGTCGCAGCCATGTAACTTCTCCGCCTTGTAGCCCTCGATGACTTCAGTGTAGGCTGGGTTTCTAGGAGTTCTCCTTTGGACGCTTAACCCTACCTTTACAACTTCTCAATCTTGACGTTAAGCAGCTGGCCACGGTTTCACGGCAGGAGACCGTTGATAATACTATGCAGGAAGGTTTTCTGGCTGTCTGGATTACAACACCTAATCATTCGAACAGAAGGGCGTCGTCAATATCCCGTGCGTATCTGCAGTTCTTCTTATGGCCAGGGGTTCAATATCTATAGCCCCGGGCAATCTATAAACCTACTTTGAGCAGGTTCCCAGTTCATGTACATGGTCCGTTCGATACTCACCACCATTTCACATCAAGCCCCATTACAGGTAATCGGCTCGTTCAGCTAAGCAAAGGGACCTTCAATAACAGCCTCTGAGTGCGATGAAGACTGATACATTATCCATCGCACTTTCCAATGGCCGCAGGGCCGGGGGACACGGAGGGCGAGTGATAGATATGGCTGAGTAGCCGTGGTCCTTATTGTAAAGCGTCCTTTTCCCTACGTCTACCATCACACCCAGTAATATTCATGTCGAGCCTCCTTACCCCGCCCCGTGAGACCCCCCCCATTGGGTATGTAGCTGAGAAAATGCTGCGAGCGGCCGCTCCAAGTGGTGTACGTACACTCGCGCGTGTGGAAGTCATCATTTTCTAATTCATTAGCCATTCCCATCTTGCGTCTTGGTCCTTGGTGTGTTGCAGCGAAAAGCAACGTGCTCGCTGGACATACGCTCGGATTGCCTGATTCAGGCGAACCATATATGCATGCGTCCGATGCAACAAGGGCCACGATGATTTCGTTCCTTCGTCAGTCGGTCTCACATGAACCACGTCCAGCGCGGCCCGGCACTAGTACCTATATGCCTATATATGAGGATAGCATGTATGCAGGTACGTACGTAGGAGGCACAGGGCTAAACAGCGCGCTATGGGCCTGTCCACTGCTGGTATTCCCATGCCTATCGGGAACTGCATGCATGTCCGCTATCGTAGTCGTACGGAGCACGACATAGTGGTTTGGAACTCCCTCCTCAAGCAATACGGTTTGGCCGACCTGGCCTCACGCCAGGCACCAAGGTATTCGTACAAACGTCGCTCGTTCCCTGAACCCGGACGGCCTGGTTACATGGCTTCCGATCGCCAGCACCCGCGACGAGCCCATGCCATCTCAAGTCATAACATGCAATGCCACTACCCATACACGCAGATACCCACCCTAAGAGAGGCGCATTTTCTGCCAGCTTAACTTACGCTACCTACGTACATACGCACACGCACGTCCTGGCAGGGTCGACGGAAGGAAGATGGGGACCGCGTTCCATCCGAGTGAAGAACCGTAGGCGTATTTAGTGAGAAAATCGTGTTCCGACTTGGACTGACGACGGTCCGTGTGCTCCCCCGTACGAGACACGCCTCATGCGACGCGCCCGGGTCCCCCGGCGCGACTGCGAGAATGGTGTTCGCCGGTCATTGGTTCGACGGCAGTGTCACGTGGAAGACCCAACCTGGCTATCCATTAACTACACAGCTACCGTACATATTTTCAATGGCAGCCTATCTGTGTCGTTCTGGACCCGGCGGGTTACAGACGGAGAGGCCTAGGTCCCTCCTTCGCTCACCCGCCCCCTTTTACAACAATTCCCGCGCTCGCGGGTTGACATCCCGTTGGTATGGATAACGGCTCTGTTAAGTAACTTATGCATAGTATATCGATAAAGATTACCCCTATCCACCCTAGGCTAGGTCGACGACCCCTTTCATACCTTCAAACCGCCCATCATCCCATAAACCAACCACCTCGAATGATCAGGTGGCCCGTCAAGCACCTACATGTACCTATTTAAAAATATAAATAGTCGCCCACCAAACCGCGACATCCATGGCCGTGACTGAAAGTACCACCTTGCGTCACGCACGCATGCCATCATCCGTCATCTGTCCATCTATTTAAGACGGGTGCCCCCGATCCCGCGGAACCCATTTCGTCCGACGGAGCACAACCGCGAGCTCTCTTCTCGTTTCCACGCTTCCACACATTGGAGGACCCGCCCGTTCACCCATGGGATAGCAGTAGCACCAGATAAGAGAGATGGATAGGCTGTGTAGATAACTAGATAAGCTGACACGTGCGCAACCCCTGACGGCTGCAGGAGAAGTTGGCGTCAGGACGGTATGAGGAACGGGGAGCGAAGGGAAAGCATCGCAGGTCCCCCTCGTTTAGGGCGGGCGGAATCTCCCATCATTCAGCTGGCCCGTCTGTCCTATCCCGACTGGCTTGACGAGTCCACTTTCGGGTGCTACATCGCAGGCGGGCCCTAGTAACATATATACGTATACACGTGTAGGCATATATTCAGTTATATAGGCACGTAGGGTGGGTTCACGTCACGTCACGCTGTATTTACCTATGCAATGCTTGCAGGTGTAAACCATCACCATCACCGCCATAAATCTTCATATGTGGAAAGGGGTCCGCTGTTCCCCCTTCCGGGTATCCCAAAAATCAAAGCAACCAATCCTTTCCAGAAACACGCACGGCCCAAGAACGCGATACAAAAAGCCAACCCCAAGGGGACAGTCTGTCCCCGGATATTAGTCCCGCGAACCAAGCAGGCCGGTGAAATACCTCCCGAAGTCGGACACAGCGATAGGACCCGGGGGTCTGGGTTCGCGGCAGACCCGGGAGTGTCATGTCCGATTCTTTGCACCATCCTACATGCAGTCTCCCTATGTCAAACGCGCTTTGCTCCGGCGCCCCCGAGATAAACAATCGCCTCCTAACAGCAAATAGTAAACCCCGGTCTAATCTTCACCGGTTCCCGCTTCTATATCCTTTATAATGAATAAAATGTGATAAAAGCCTACTCACGGTGACGGTGATAAAAAAAGTGAAGACGAATTGGCGGGAAAATAGACGAGGATGATCGGAATGCTAGGTGGAATGGGCCACTGACAGGTCGAGAAATGGCTGTCGCCACCGGTTGGCCACATGAAAGGTCCCGGCACGTCAAAGCTGTTGTGGTATAGGATAGCAACATGCGACATAACCGAAAAGCCTCGTGTTGTTCCCCGATATTGCTTAAGACTCTGTGGTAGACCTTGACGATGCGCAGTTTACCGCAGTTGCTTAACAATAGAGACCAGGAGGCGCCCTTTTGTTTCATTGCCTTTAGCATCGAAAATCTTGATAAAGCGATATCCCGTCATCAGACGGTCCAGGCGGATACATGCCCAGCCAGCGAATGGGTCGCGGTTGATGGACCTTAAACGCGGTGCATCGTCTTCGATTTTGAATCTACACACAATGATTTTCGTTAGTAAGGGTTGCATATGAGAAGAATCTCTCAGCAAAGAAACTGTGGATCTCAAGCTCTCCGCCCTCGTTGCACTGCATGCGTGCAAGAAACGGCGGACGGAGAACAGGTAGAACGCGAGAGGTCAGAAAGAACATGTCGATTCTAGGACCACGCTTCCCGGGAAGAATATAACAGAAAACATCTCTCCGCGTTGGTCGACGGCCCGCTGCGCACGCCAACGAAACGGCTCCCGTCTCGACAGTTCACGGTACGTGACTGATTGGCCGCTTGGGCCCTGACGAGCCCGAGCATTTGGAGCCTCAGGGTAGGCAACCAGCCGAACCACATTGATACGACATCTGAAAAACATGGAACGAGGAACAAGAACATTGGATGAAGGAAGATCCCTTACCTGACGAAGCTGAGCTGTTCCACCACCGGTATGTCCCGAAACTCGAGAAGATTGCTGCTGGTCCCGAAGGTGACGGTGCCAAAATCGGGGTGGTCGGTCTTACTGGCCACCGTCTTCTGCTTGTATTCGCCCTCACGTACGCGGCCGCCTCCCTCGATGAAAGCCCCCGACCGCTCTTCTGGCTTCTCAACATGGAGCTCGCACTTGACAAACGGCCTGAAGTTCTTCGGTTTGTCGCTAACAGACTCGGGAAGCGGGAGATGTTGGCCCGCCAGTACTTTGATCGACAGCAGGAGAGTGCGACGGGGGATAGCGTCTGCCTGGGAGGTTGAAGTGTCTTCACTGCGGTAGCCCGGGGGTTTCAGCACCCAGCCATGCTCGCCAGAAAACATTGCTTCGTTAAGCATCATCGCCTCGTCGCAAGATTGCCAGTTCAAAGCGACCATCTGTACGCCTTTGCGCCAAAATAGGGAAGGGTCAAGGTTTGACGAATCGAAGCGGTAGCCATTAGGGTATGCCCTCATGAAGAAGTGGCGGTTGTGGTCGAACATCTCCTTGTTTTTCGTCTCGTGGAGCTCTAACAACTTACTCTCACTTATGGAGAAGATATGCGAGGGTGTTTTCGCAGCCGGAGATTCGAAGGTTTCAAAGTGTTCACTGTGGGTATGGATAGCGAGAGCGCTGAGACTCTCGCATATAGGCACTTTGGGTTTCTTGGGGGTTGATGAGCCAAGTCTGTCCTCATCGGACCCAGTCGCATCGTCATCAACGACAAGGGAGTAGGGCGACAGGGTGGATGATGTCCCTCCGATTTCAGGCCTCGGGTATGCCCTTTTTACCTTGACGAGTATCTTGTTAAGGAGTTCTTCCAACCTTGGCATTCGGCCGGTAGGGCATTGCTCACTGGGCTTATCGACCAGCAAGTTACCCCATTCCTCCTTCATGATCTGGACCATGACCTCCTGTTGCTCTTGGTCTGCATGCACCTCTAAACTGACGATTAGGGGAAGGCAGCTCGTCTCGAAAGCCGCCTCACGGACCGCTCTGCACACTTCGCGGAAGCCCACCGGATGAGTGAAGGTGTACCCATGCATCACGATTGGCTCACCCCGGGGTAGCGACCTCGACCTGTTTGACGAACGATCGCTTTGAAGATTGTCGGCAAGGGCGGACGGCTCCAGCATCTGTCCTGTCGCCGAGCCGGACTCTGGTGCCGCAAGATCGGGCTTACTGCATCTTGGGCTGTGGCTATGAATCTTCTCCAAGCCCAACATCTGTCTCGTCTTCTCAACCTTGTCCTCGACTGTCTCCTTGAAGTTGGCAGCGGCGGTATGCATGCTCCCTCCGGAGGGCCCGCGGGAGTGGTCGCGTTTAAACCCAGATTTTGACCGAGAGTGTGATCCGGATCGGTCGGCGGGCGCACTTGGAGAGTCTCCGTCCCATACGTCTATCTCGATGCACCTGCAGCTTTTGCGTAGCACACGGCGATAAGCTTCAGCGGAGCTCCTACCAGATATCTGGCTGCCAGAGAGGTAGGTGTTATGGCTGCTGCTAATGAAGTAGTTGCTGAGGGGTTTGGTCAAGTCTTTCTCATGGAAATGAACGGGTTTCTCTGCGTCGAGACCGAAATGGAGCCACCAGACTTCGAGGAACCTCTGGAACTTGTACCTTTCCTCGGATAATTTCGGGGCTATTTCTCCTTGTATGGCCTCAAGGAAGTCTTGAAATTTCCCACGGGACAAGGTGGGTTCACCCTGTCGTAAGGAGTCGTATAGTCCTTTAAGATGCTTATGAATAGCGGTGCTCAGGTAGACATTCTTCCCCTCCGTGGTCTCGTCGCCGTGAAGATGTATCGGGGTGGGTGCTATGAACGAGGCTAAGTCAATCGCCCTCTTAAGGGCTCGAAATGAATGGCCCGCATTAGCAGGGTTGAAGGTAAGGCGGCGCCGCATGGTCGTCGCCGGTGTATCTTCTTTCGATTCTTGCCGTCGCGTCTATGCAATAAGCGGGCACTATCAGTACCCAACCAAGAGCACACGCATTAAACAGCGATGGAGTATAGTGGGCTTAATTGTATACACGACGCTGGGAGAATGACTTGCGTAGACTTACTGTGAAACACATGGTGACTTATTTGCCAAAAAGCGCGTTGTCGTAACGGTGCCCTAGAGTAAGAGAGGCAGGGAGTTGCTGACAAGCAAGCATCGGGTTAGAAAGCTTCAAGATAAAAGGTCTGTCAGAGCATCTTCGGTGTCCTTAGCTCACGAAAGCTACAGCGAATAATGGACCGCATAACAATATAGGCGCCCGAGATAAGAATATGTCGAAAAGCAGAGGGGATTGGGTCTAGGAGGAAAGAAGTGGGAGATAATGTTAGCCTCTGCTGTTCTGTATGTAGGTAATATCTGAAATGTCAAGTAAGCAAGCACTTGAAGCGCAATCCACCACGATTGAGATCCACTTGGATCCCGTGCAATAGCTTGACAGCCTCATGTTGCCAAGCGGTCTTGGCGCATCCCGTAGTGGCCCAGTTGGCCATCACGCCTGGAAATGTGGCACCGGCCAGAGCGATGAAGGCTCTGGTTGGGCCCCTCTGTGACGCTAGGGCAAAGTAGAGCAAAGTAACTGTAGGGCTGCAACCCACAGTGCTTGTTCAGCTCGAAAGAGGACCTAGGCTATCGCCCGTTTAGGAGACAAGCGTATGCATAGCTATGTGTGTATGCAGGGAGATTGTGCCATCAAGCCTTTCCCGGCCGTACAGATAGCGCAGAAGCAATATCGAGGCTCTAGTCGAGCATCAGACTACAGTGTAGGACAGTCTTGAGAGAGACAAATTTTATAACAACTATCAAGAAGGGCCAGAAAGACGAACAGATCAAGAACGGCGAGGTTCCATGAATGCCAGCAGTGGTTGCTGCTACCGTGACATCGCCTATGTAATGATTTACTTCGGCTCCGGCCGGGGCTGAGTCAGTGGCTGTGAAGAAGGTATTGCATTAACGTATGTCATCCGTCACCAGACTAGCCAATCAAGAGATATTTACCAAAGCAGTGTATCGTAGATTGATATCCGTCGGTATATGAAAGGACAGACATGACAACTTCTACGGTTCTCTTGAATTGTAGTCGGGTGTCAGCAGATTTTGTTGTATGAAAAGGGGACTTCTAACCACCAACCAGTAAGCAGCCTCAACCCGGTATCCATGTCGGTACGATGTACTGTGGTTTCTAATAATAATCCGAGTCCCCGCAATGCGGTGCCATTCCTTTAGTTGCATGTGCAAATGACCGGGTGACCCATTGGCCATTAGGATATCCTCGGAGTCCCCATAGTGAAATATTACAATCGGACTCGTTATTATCAAGGGCACTCCAAGATGAGGCTGCAGGCGGAGAGACGATGTCATAATCGGTACTTACACACGTAGCTGTTCATCAAGATATACACAGCCACTCCAGATTCGAACGCGGGGAAATCCGAACCCAAGGCCAATACGTCGGGAAACTTAAATTGCGGAATTGAGGCTCAGCCCTTCCACATAAAAACGTCTTGCAGCACTCCATGCGTTGTCATGTCGCCCAAGTCACGCAACGACTACGAAGCCCAGGTGCGATCCTGGGGTTTCTCCCACGTCTTCACTTGGACCGATGGCCCGTACGCCCCCCCCCCCCAATCCTATCCCGCCCGTTCATTCCCACTATGTCCCATGCCACCTCGTCGGGTGACTCGGAGCTTGCGCCACAAGCCACTGCGATTTAATTTGATGCGAGGCTGACGCAGCAATAACAACAGCAATGCCCATTACAGACCGCATTCCCATAGCGGCTTGACGACGCACCTAATCATCAGTGGCCAGTTGACAATCACGTACCCCGAGGATGAAGAGCCTACGAAGACCACTTATTCGGTTGCGGACCGAATTGATGTTGATGCCGGCCGCGTTCACGAGGTCTGGATAGGGAAAGAAGGGTGCACTTACGTGATTGGTGAATAATGGCAGGATAGTAATTAATCAGCGTCTTACTATTACACGATTAACGGATAGGCCGGCCTTGAGCATTCTTGTTTCCTTGTTTGTAGTGAAGAATGAAGGCCGCCAGAATGAAGTTGAGCTGGATTGTCTCGTGAGGATCAGGCCAACCTTTTCAAGACCAAAGGCATTTGCAAGCCCCCTTCCCCAGTGTCTCTGAAGAACAGTATCCGAGCAAAGCCGGGCTTAGTTCAAACCAGCCATTCCTCGCGTAGGTAGAAGAAAACAGTGGATAGCCGACTTATCTCATAGCAGAGACATAAGGGCTGTTGGGGTAAAGTCCAGTCGCCTGTATATCTCATGGATCTTCCGACATGGTTCCTATATCTCCTTCGTCTTTAGGATCGTCAGAGTTTCTCTCGAGTTGCTCCGCATTACCATATAGCTAGAGGCTTAGCTTCAGCTCCGAGGACTGCGAGACCTAAGGTAAAGCATTAGGAACTATACCTCCGCAAGTTGTGGTATCTGCACCTCGTAGGCTTGTCGTCACAGCATTGTACGCTTATTTGCTCATGTTTCCGTTGAGACGCATAAGGAGGTAGTTCGGAAGATGTTGCGGACTGAAATTGGGATAACGTGTAATCCTCCTTACCCAGCAGGCAAAGCACTCGTGTGCCGAGCCTCCCATCCAGGTCCCGGCTTAAGCGTATAACCGCCTCCCATGACATCTATAACGGGACACGGGAGTGAGAAAGACTTCGTAAAACATGTCACTGAAGTCTTTCGTCAGAAAAGGTGATTGAACCACCTCTCTTCGTAGCAAAACCAGTCCAGTGTACTTCGATGTTGTTCTTGTTGTTGTTGTTGTTGTTGTTGGTGGTGGTGGGAAACGCCTGGCAAGGTGCGTAGCACGTGCCGTGACAGCACCCGCCATATGTTAACGAAGCCGCAATGGAGGATATACTCCCACGATATTTCCTAGTGTTGCGGCGGCTATTTCTATACCGTAATAGCTCGCGCAAACAGGCACAGGTACACTCACAGCAGCGTAAGAAACGTCAACAGCGCCGGTTGACGTTCTCATCCTCGTCCCCTCGCGGTTTTATCGCGCTCACCTTAGGTCAATCTCCACGATGGCACATATATCAAGTTGAGATATGCGCAAGCCAGTTCGTCCGCTCGGACCCCACATCATGACCAAGATTCTTCGCCTTACCGGTGAGTTCGGTCTCGAATCTCCGCCTGTTATACTGCTCGTCTAACCTGGGCTACCTACGCTCGAACTCCGAATGTATCGCAGGTGGTGGTGCAGTCGACAGGAGTAAGAAGGCAGAACTCTCGCAGATGTCTGTAGCGGATAAAGAGGAGCGCCGGATTTTGGCAGTGGGGAGTTCAGCGCATCTGAAACTAGCCGGGTTGAGCGGCAGATTGGGGGCTAGAGAGTCCGCCAAGATATTTGCAAGTTTGAGACCTCCCCTTTTTGTCGGCGTCCGAAGATAAGAAGCAGTTCTCCTGGCTTATGCGAGAGGCACCCCAGACTTTGGGGTACAGCCGGCTTGGTCGACGAATCGGTGATTTCTACCGGTAGCTCAATACAGCGCCTACTGCATGTCCACGGGAGAGCGTGTGCGGCGCATGGTCGATAGATATGTAGCAACACTCCCCCCGCACTGATGGACGCGCAATCTCTGCCTTGATAGGTAAGTGTGTCGATTGGTGTCAGAGTTCATTTCAAGGATCACTGACATGATCGTATGTATGCATGCAAGAATCGGCAGGATGGATACTTGATTGTAGGCCTGCCGCTGACGAGTATGATCTTGTCATACCTAGCATAGGTGGCAGGTACTTTGAGGGAAGGAGCTATACAGTGCGTCAGGAGGGGTATTTCAACTGGTGCCTAGAGCTTGGCTTGTAAATAGCATCTTTCATCGTGTTTGGCTTTCATTAGGTACGACTTCCAATATGTATGTCTAGAGCGCACGTAAGCAGACGGGCGGGGATGCCCACCAACGAATTACCGAGCGAAGTACTGTATTATCTCCCGGGGTTCGCCAAAGGCTAACGCGGCGCTAGACTTTCAACAGGTGTGGCGGCAATTTCCCCACACTCGCTTATTTCCAATCTGACTAGGCGTCGTTTACGGCAAGCAAGAACTAACTGGAAAAGAAGCATCGCATCACAGATAGAAATGGGACATCCTGCATTACATAGTTTTTGCCGAATTCAAGAGATAATACGGTAGATGGCTCCAGGCCTGAAACGTTTGACCCACAAAACCCTCCCAGGCCTGCCGTCTTGTCCCCCCACCCTGCTGCCGCCAATGAGACGGACATGCTGGAAAACGTGAGATCTTTTGGTTGGTCTAATGATGATGACCACTTAAGAGAACCGATTCCGTAGCCGCCTTCCTTACATACCTGTGTGCTTGGATAGGTGCGCGGGGATCGCCGTTATGGCTTTCTCGTTCCCATTCTTGAGAGGTTATAATTGGTTTAAGTACCCATGAGTTCCTTAAGAATCAAGATTATTCGCTGGAAGGCTCGCAAACTGCAGTAATAACTGCCTCAAGCGGCGCCTTCCTTAAAAGGGAACTAAAGGTCACGAACTGACTCCTCTATTGGAAGATTCAGTGTTGGCCCAGCCATTTGACCCACTGTTTAAAACATTGTTAGCTCTGCCTCTGGCCTCCAAGCGGATACTCCCTGTTGATGCTCTGTCTAGTCGGCCAGCCACACGGCGGTATATAGCAGCTTAGCTATTGGCCCTATGAGACACTACAACAACCGCATCCCTTGGATTATAGACTCCTAGAGGTAATTTATGTGCGTCTATTATTTTTAGAAAGCAAGATGAGACAAGCACAATTGATAATATCCGCAATGGTCTTCTTACCTCTTACACAGCTGCAGTTTTCCTACGATTTAGATACGTGCCACGCCGATCCAAGAGGAACGAGAAGGTCTTTGGGACGGATTCTAGGGACATGACGGCCTCACCACGGCGGCAGCACCTACACCTTGTTTCCTATACCTAACGTGGTGTGCAAACAGCATGTGTCAAGTAACGACTCCAACGTATGTTGGTTCCGAGACAATGCAGCCAAGCGAGTTACCGCACCCCAGGGAAGAAGTACTCATGGCCCTCCTATAGAAAGTCGCACCTAGGGACGGGAATGATCAAGTGGTCAGTTTCGTTGTTAACTATGATTTTGGTCGAAATATCAGATGGGAAGAAGATCGACAGCCATCCCAACATTGCGTACGATGGTGCTTACGACGACTGCTAAAGGCTCTTTTGCGACCATTGGCGGTATCGATTGCAGGTTACTGTTGCGCAGCCTCATGTTCAGCGCCCGCAGCGGCGGCTACTGCTTCTATTGTATGCAGGTAACGCTGATGTTGCCTGCATCATTTTAGCAGATTAGGGCCGCCAAGTTTCAAGGTTGTCACCGGGATTTTCGTAACTGCGGCACCGAGACCCTAGGTTCAGGACCTAAGGTAGACGACAATACCGTATATTCAGGTTACTGTGAGACAGAGGCTGGGAGAATCCATTTGTTGGCAGAACGGCAGAAACATTGGAAACGTAACGAGCCGGATTTAAGTTTCTTTGGTAATTCGGTGAAGATGCAGATGCAGGTAGGGGCTCCGGGTCAGACCTACTATGGTAGGCTGTCACGTTGAATTCCGGTAGATCCTTACCGAAAGGATGCGTTTCCCGCTACCTGTCCAGCGCATCAATGATGCAAAAAGGGCCCCGCTTGCGTGCATAAGCAGTGCCTGCCGTCTGCCAGCCTGTTTCGGTCTCGCTTCAAAAAGTAGCATCCATGTTGGTCCTAATCTCGAGATCTCGATTGCAATGGTTAGGAACCATACCGTAACCGTACATAACCAGGACTGCCTAGTAAAACTGAAGTTGGAACAGCCGCCATCCTTACCTTGGCACATCCACACGCATCATCAACCATCCGGCAACGTATCGGATCAAATCAACCGAGGCGAAGGAGGTTCATACTTGGGGACTTATTAGGCTAGACGCTACTCCCTGTTGGAATTTAGTAGGTCTGGTTTTTGTTTACAGTCCCATTTCCAAGTTTCTGCTGCGTCAAGATTGACCCGCAATCGAGGTTCTTCACCTCCTCCTCTTCTCGCTGTGGTCGTCATCTCCGCCGCCCGCCTGTCTTGGAGACTTCTGCTCATGCAACAAAAACGTCTTCCAAGTTTCCATGCCAGCCATGATAGTACTTATACGGAATAGCTCTAGATCTTGGTAGCTGCTGTACCCGGCTACTATTGCCAGTGCACATCCTTGTTATACTTCGCGCCCCTATAATCATTGATGCGTAATAGAGGGAAGTCCGTTCCAAGGTAGGTACGCAGGTACGCTCTACTCGACCTACATACATACTCTATCTCCTCTGAGTGGGTATCTGTCTCGAAGTCTATCCTCATAGGTATCTCGGCCTTTATACCTCCAGGTCTTTCTCTGTTCTCCATCTTTCCACATTTGTCTTACCTTTCCCCCGTTCCGTTTCTTCATTCCTTATTTCACCGAGAACTACCGACGGATCTGTACTCGTCTAGCCGTTGCCACGCAAAGGTAGCCAGGCGGTCTGTTGGTTTTATACCCACATTCTGGGCCTTTAAGGCGTCTAATGCAAGGACAGGCGAGACCCGTCTAGGCACTTCATATATGCCTCGCTTGTTTCCACTACATGTAAATAGGTAAGACAGTTGTGGCATCCCTTCCAACACGATTTTTGGTTACTTACAGACCGACAATTCCGCCTGGAACCCCATGTTATGTGCAGTTGAGTTGGCAGTTGGAAGCGTCCGTATACAAAGTCTTCCAAGTTACCTGACCCTATTATCGTCACTACCTACCTGGGCTTTCTTAAGGTGGTTATCTCATGATTCGCTGATAGCCGGCGGAAGTGTACAGCATGGAACCGTCACAGGTTGCATAGTAATCTCGAGCGGTGCCAACGGCTTCGCAATCCTCCCTTCAAAATCATGGGAAACTCGGCCTCTACTGAAGCCCCAAAGAAGGGATCAAAGGCCGCCCACAAGCTGTCCAAGCCCAAAACCGGGAATCCTACGAGTATCAGTCTGTTGAATCCCAATGGCTTCTCCGAATCCACGCGCCGCGTCCCGAATACGAAAGCTCTCCCCCTGCGCCCTGAATATACTTCGCCGTCTTCGCCAATTCACCCTCCCTCAGAAACTGAAGTAAGGTCCAGCGAGATAGCGGAGGGTTTCTTGGGTATAGACCCGTGCGCCTCTGCATTGGGTCAGCTTTCCAGACCGAATTCCTCTCAGGAGAGGAAGGGCCGTTATGGCAGGAGGAGCAGTACCGGAACGATAGCTCCCACGCAAGTTTCTCGACCAAGCAGGGCCAATTCGATGATAACGGGCACATCAGATTTTGGCTCCTATGGGAATCCTCGAGCGTAAGTGCCTTACCAATATCGCTGGGTATTACCTAGGCTAATTCGAGAGCCTCATTTAGCAGCCTCTCTAGAAACGGATCGCGCAGATCCTCTAATTATGATCCGTCATCCTACGAGTCGAGGTGGCTGTTAAACCTTGCGGAGAAACCGTCATATGAAAACAGTTCAACAATATCTGATGGCCAGTTCTCGGTGTCGGGAGCGATGGGGAACGGCCTGAGCGAACAATTTCCTGAGGGAACAGCAGCCAGATTATCTCGGACTGGTTCGGAAGTCTCGCTGTACGCACCAATGCGAAGAAGGTCGTTTTTAACAACACCTGGTGTTGCTACTCGCACGGCTACGCCTACTACTCGAGTGCCCTCCAATCCGAGGATTAGAAATGGTTTGCCTTCCGCTCCTGCCCGTCGAGCATCGCCGGAGCCTACCAGAGTCGACTCGCTTGCTATACCATTAGCGGCGGACGACCCGGCGTCTATTCCTCGTGCTCTTACTCCGTCCGATGCTGATTACAAGCAAACCGGGGCTTTTAAGCTTGGCACTCTGCGGATAACCAACGGCAGCCCTGCGACGAGCCCTGCTGCTGGTTCCGCTAGCGAGGACGAGAAAGGTTGGACTGTGCGACCCTCGTCAAGGGCCCAAGCTAAGAGCGACTATTTCGAAAAGCGGCTGATGGACGATGATGCCAAGGTCCTGACACCAAGGTCTCCCCAGTTGCAAGTTACCAGCAAGCACACTGCTGCAGAAGACAATCTTTTCGAAGATGAACCACGCGAGTCCTTCAGCATTGAAGTGTTGGATGTACGGATGGATCCTAACGCCAAGTCGCACCCACCCGGTCCTAGTCTGGCGTCGGACGGAGGGATCTCCACAGAACTCAGTCGCGCAGACAGTGGCATTGGGGCGAGCCCAGTATCGGAAGTACCATTTAAACCTTTGGCCAAGGCGGATTCCGGTTATAGTTCTAATGTGTCACTTCGCTCATGTTCCTCTAGAAGGCACATACATGAACAGGACAGACACTCAGGTGGTGAGTTGAACTGTCCCAAATCACCCCTTTATGACGGGCGCATCAGAGTAGAAGATCCAAGATCAACCGGAGCCGGTCTGGAGATCCTGGATGACGCGTCACGGCCGACTGTGTCAGAGGAAGTCCACAGCACGAATTCGGATGCGGCGAGAGCAACAACTCCTCCGCGCCGAAACCGTCGATTGCTCAGGTCCCTAAAGAAAAGCAAATCTGCTATATCTGAAGCCGATAATCATGGCGAGGACAGGGTCGGCGCACAAATTCCAGCGGAGTCTAAGTCAGGTTCAACTAACCTAACCTCTTCTACCTCGACTCTGAGCATCGACATTGCAGCACGAAGACAGAGGGGGCTCCAGAGGTTTTTA
This sequence comes from Monosporascus sp. 5C6A, assembly GCA_004155035.1. NCBI lineage: Eukaryota > Fungi > Ascomycota > Sordariomycetes > Xylariales > Monosporascus > Monosporascus sp. 5C6A. The sequence goes on from QJOB01000009.1 coordinate 458,469, forward strand.
AGCATTGCCCGAGCACCCTTCACGGTTAACACAACGCACACGCATCCATCCAAGCAGACGGGTATCCCTCCTGTACCTCAAGACGCCCAGGAGAAGCTACATAAGCGCAGTCGATCTTTTCCAAAATCATTAAGGACCGATATATTGAGATCAGAACGTAGCAAGGATACGTTGGGCACTATCTTGAGTGTTGGCAGCGCCGAGGCATTCGGGGATGGGATTGAGCCAGTTTCTCCGTCTAGAGCGGGAAATTGCAATGTGCCGAATATGGAAATTCAGCAGCGGTACCCGAATCCGAGCAATGTTCTCGGCGATACGAGGACCTCAACAGTTCGTGATGCCACGTCGTTTGCGGCTAGAAAATTGAATGTCAGGAAATCGATGTACCAGCGTATGAAATCCGAAGATCCCGGGGATAGCACCAAACTGGACACCCCGCGTCATCCGAATGGAGGGTCTACCCGCATCGATTCTGGGAATCAGCGTTTCGGAGAGCAGTCGTTACCAGCCGCCGAAAGTAAGACTGGAGCCCACCTTGTCCCCGCGCCCACAAGGACAAACTCTGCGACCTCACCAGCGACCAGAAGCCGGCAATCAAGGTCGTCCACCCTGAAGGTCACGACGGAAGCGTCAGGGTATGATCCTCGGTTTCCAGCGCCGGCCGAGTTCCCCCCAACCACGAAGAGTCCCCCTCCGGTGAGCATGAAAACACGCAACCAAGGCTGTGTTACCTACAGGCCGAAATATACCCCTCCTGGAGCTCCTCGCTTGCGTAGCGTGCCTCAGCTCGTAGAGAGGGAGAGCCGTGAGGAGCCCAGTAGTTACCTACATAATGCCGCCGCAACACATTCAACAGCAACATCAATCGCCCGGGAGCCCAGTCTGGAGAAAGTCCGAGGCCATTCATCTGAGCAGCCACAACCCTTTGTTCATTATGGGCCGTCAAGCTCATTATCCTCATATCCAGAACTGGATGTGCGTCAGTGGAGGGTTTCCAGCACACAGACCGGAGAGCATCGCATCCCGTATCAGAATTTCCCGCCTAATAATGATATCTACCAATTCAAACAGCCGTCTTTTGAGAACGATAGACAGTATTCTATTAGCTTTTACTCTGCCCCCAGCAGCGCGGCTTCCTCGAGGACAAACTCTTTTCAGGATCAGGGTCTACAGTCTAATCCAAAACCAGTTCGGCACCGATCTAGCTATGATGGCCATACCGGATTGCCCCCGCGGAACGATCCGTACTTCTCGCCCACATCTCAAGAAAATGGACATCTGTATACCCCCAACTCACGGAGCGACCATTTGAGATCGCAGCAGCTGAATCAACCAGCACGTAATATTTCCTATGTTTCTCGCAGGCATTATCGAAACCGCAGCTTAGGCTCTTACGATCCGCACGGAAATCCCCTTCCTTACCGAGTCCTGCACAGCTACAACTCCCCTGCGTACCGAAACGCCCCCATCTGGGGCTGAGATTTCGCTCCCTCTTATTTTCCTTAATTCGCATTATTGCGTAAGTTGTCGCGGACCGTGCCGTGTACAAGATTCGAGTTATCATGCATTGGGCGGCGTTCTACTCAGTGGTGGCATTAACCAATCACCATACGATCCATATCGTTTGCATTTAATATCCACGCCCTTACCTTTTATCTACCACCCAGTCTAACACTGGGTATCTCGCCTAAGAAGGGGTTTGGAGGGTGCTATCTCCGGACCTTTGGTTCTTTCGGCCATATGATGCTTTCTGAGCTTTCGGCTGGTACAGGCAACAGATTCTATGACACTAGGCAACGGTCACATATTGAAGTTTATGATGGAGTGACAAGGAGAGGACGATACCAGCACGCTTGGTGAAGGGCTTTGATTTGAGATAAAAGGGAAACAATTATACCCCGTCAGAAAACGGCGATTTTGCCGCCGCATAGGAATGGAGAGCGGTTGCTTCGATTTTGTACTATACCCTGGAGGAAGCTATAAATAACAGTGAACCAACAAACATCCTGTTAGTCGATGACTTTCCCGGACCCCGGACAGCGAGCGCTGCTGTCTGATGTTCTCCTCGCTTCAATTCCAGACCCTTGTTAGAGACAAATTTCGGCTTCGAAGTCAAGACGCCGTCGCATTGGGTGCGGTGAGAACCTATCAGGTAACTAACCTAGGCCCTACGGCATGCATCATGTGCGTGTCCGTGCCAGCTAGTTCTCTGGCGGCAGCTCGAGACCACCAGACTAGACCAGAAACCCAGACGATAAGGAGGCTGGCCGCCCGGTGGCGTGGAAAGGCGAAAAAAGATAGACCTGACCGACCACCCGCGCGACGACGACGCGCGTCACGGGCACGGCGCCAGTCAGCCAGCCCGCCAGCCAGTCAAGAGCCGAGGCATTCCGGTCGTCCCACGACAGCCGGACCGAGCGACTGTCAGACAGACCCGACAAGAGTCGCATCACGCGCACGAAGCGAGCGCGGTTATTCGCGCATCCCGCGGACGACACGAGATCATCGTCGTTTCTCTTCTCCCGTTCAAGTTCGCTCATGGTTGCGCGTACTTTATGTTGCTGTGCGACAGCAGGGTTGACAGGTGGCTACTCGCGGTGGGTGGTTGTCAGTGGGTAGATGATTGGGGTGTTTGCCGAGTCAGGAGGGCGGACATCGCGGCGAGGATCTCATGTTACATGGGATGGAGTGCTGATGCATCCAGATCCGGATCGTGGATGTATGACGTGATAGGTAGGTTCGAGCGTGCAGGGAGGGCTGATATACATAGGTAAGTTCAGGTAGGTGTTGTAGTACGCGCCTAGCTAGGTAGGTGCGTGTGCCCCAATACCTACTAGGTAGGGCTGGCTTGCTCGAGTGGCTGATGTGTTACGCCGGCTTCCCGACGGGACTTTGTGTATCGTAGGTATCAAGGGAGGCGTTGAGGACATGCAGAAACGTACGCACCGTGCTGGGTAGGCGGGGGTTCCCTTGGCGTCGCTCTGCGTTCTCCGCTGATAGACCGCCGCCGAGATGATGTAGCGTTTGCGGTTTGGAGTGTTCGTGGTCTTAGGGTACTGTGTGAGATAAAGTGTTGAGGGTCTTAGACAGACTGGGGAGGATGGCGGGAAAGAAGGGGGGAAGGGGGAGTGGAGAGTGAGATTTCTCCTCAACGCCTCCGCTTAACATGGCTGGTGATCGTGACTGGATAGAAGACATAGTGCGAACATCCACATGGTACGCAAACAGACAGTCGTGATAATGCATGCAGGTAGGAAAATAGGAAGAGTGATCATGTAATAGTGGGATACTTGGATCAATATCACACAAAGAGCGTGTGAATATATCAATTTTCAGTGCGGTGGGAGGTAGACGTATATGTCACTGGTGAGAACGAGATGGGGTATACAGAGCCTAGCGGTATTATTAATACCTTTGTAGCCACGTCTGATGTACGCAGGCGTTCGCCTAGGGCTTCCAGCCCCTTTTAGGTCTTGTCCCAACTAAAAACTATTTTGTAGGGATCCCACCTTTACTTGGAAGGTTGTTATGATGGAAGTACGTCGTGCCGCCTCTGGTCGAAACCGCTAGGAGCCACAGGAATAAAGATACAACTGAAGAAATACAGAATACATAAGTGAAGAAGTTAAAATATGTTCGTCGCTATTATTGATTCTCCTGGACGGTACCCTAAAAGTTCCATCGGCTCCTTGTTCTTGCACAGCCCGCGCTACTCCGCTGATATAAAAAAAATTTAGAAAAAAGGAAAGGGAGAAAAAAAGGAAATCGCTGTTACCCCTAAAACACCGGATCTGGTATCTCGCTACCGTCACAGCCCTGCCACCAGTCCAGGTAGGGCAATTCCATCCCCTGGACGTTGAACAGATTCACCAGGTCCTCCGCGACGCCGATCAGGGTATGCAGGTGGAGGCGGCCCTCCTAGAGCAGCACCGACTCGTGGCCGTACCCGCCGGTCCTCTGGCGCGCGATCATGACGTTGACGAAGTCGCAGACGAGCGCGAGCACCCAGCGCAGCTCGGGCTCCAGGAATACGAAGCCCTGCGCCCAGCAGCACCAGACGCGGGCCCGGCGGAGCAGGGGATCGCGGCAGCTCTCGTCTTCGTCCAGCGGCCGGAGGTAGCGGCGCAGGCGGTCCCACCCTCCCGAGAACTGGACGGCGGCGCGCCCGAAGGTGTCCCCGTACCGGGAGAGCGCGATCCCGGTGAACCTGGGCGACGCGTCCCAGTCGATGTCGACGACCGCCGAGTTGCCGTACGGGATAAATGACAGAGCGCCTTCCGGACGGTACATCGGAACACGGACGACGTCGGCGTCGTCGTCGGCTGACGCTGCGCTCTCGGTATCTAACATGATAGTATCGCCCTCATCGTGTACCGCAGGACAACGACCTCACGCTCGCGCAGGACGCTCCGCACCGTCACTGGGCCGGCTATCCGATTCGGCATTCGCGAGATTGAGCTGGCCGAGAGACATCGCCAGGGTGTCGCTGCTATCGTTAGGCGGTAGTGGGCCCGGGTGGTCGTGAGCGTGATACTGAACTGCCTCCCCCGGGGAAAAGAAGAGCCACGCGCACTCGCCGTCCGCTGGCCGCTCTGGGACGCTCTGATGTCGATCCCGAGTACGGTATCGAGCACAGGTCGCTTTTGTGGGGCAGTATGCAATGGAGGACGCGATGGATGATGCAGTAGTAGAATTCCGCTGCCCGCGGAGGATGGATGCTTTGCCTCAGTAGGTTGGGATATATGTGATCCATGTCGGCTGTGGACCTACCCTTATAGACAATTATACTTAGTGAACCCCTTTACGTATGTTTGTTTAGCGAATGTTAATAAGCCGGAACGCGGTTTTCGGTTACGTCGTCCAAGATATTGAGCGAGCGACGTAGGCAGTGAAAAGATAGTGGAAGAAGACCGGAAATGATAGATGGCGTGTGGTAAGAGAGCAAAAGGGAAAACGGAAGCATATTGCTCATGGTAACTGGATGGACTAAAAACATCTGCGAGGTAGGTGGCTCTTGCTTGCACTGCTCGTGTCCAGGGCGGAAGGTGAGAGCAGCACGGTGAGCATGAGGGTATTGTTCTTACTACAAGTCGGAGATACACTCGAGACACGAACCACGATTGACACAAAGGCTATTCACGCCTTGCTTGTGTGGAATGATCGGGTGCGGCTACGTTGAGACACTCGTTGTATATTTACCTTTCCGCAACCCTTGATTCCACACCCTTAGACTCCCCTCTAATCTCGTGGTCTTATAGTCATTACAATGTCTAAAATTCCCGTACTTGAAGGAGTTGATACTGTCCATATCCTGTCTTAAATACAACATGATGTACTGAATTGCCTATGGCTTTCAGTGGCACGATCAGCGGGCCATTGCCCTGCATTCATATATATAACACTTGTTCGTGTCTGTAAGGCGCTCGGATATCTTAGACACTCCCGGTCCTAATTTGGGGGGGAAGGACTCTTTTGATAATCAGATACCTCCAGAATCCCTAAACCACACTTACCAACCTGCGGAACTATCGTTCTCACCCCTTTAAATCTCCAGTCTCCAAGTCTACGGGCGATCAATGCGTATCATTATCGAGACTTACGTAACAAAGACAGGACTGGGGACTGGTAATCGTGCTATTGGTGTGCCGATGAGGCTGTAAAGCGTGGTATATGTGGAGAGCCCCTTTCCCACAGGACACGAATGGTGTCCCAAACCGCAGGCACACTAGATAGGAGCTAACAAACCCATATCTGTCTTTGAGATAAGGAAAACACCACGAAAGCCAATGATGTATTTTTGTTATCAGCCCCTAAGGCACAACAGGTAAAAGCACGGTACATGCGAGCGTTGAGGGGTTGTAGCAATTCTGGGAGAACCCCCCCTTCTAGGATGAGCTGCCAGAGTGTGTGGCGCGGCGGCCAGTACTAAGTAGAGGGGTTAAATAGTGGACTAAACCATTTTCAGGCTAGCGGGATAATAGCTATCCTTTGGTTTATCGTCTCCGTTGCTACAGGAGCCTATTTTCGGGTGCCCAGGGACTCAGGGACTGGTACGGGTAACTAACTCCCTTGGCATCTTGGCAGGAATTACGTAGCTTTTCATGCACAGCCACAGGACGTTTAGAGTACGGACATTACTGTAGCTACATCCCATCCCACACAATAAAACAGATCGATCGTCAGTTTAGGTCAAGTTGGGTGTAATTTAGCGACCGGCTGCGACGGTTGAAAAGTCCCAGTACCTCGTATTCCCAGGGCCCCAGAAACCCGATTTCTTCTTATTATCCCTCGCTTGGGACGGAAGTAACCCGAGCCGCAGGTCTCTTCTAACACCGACCCGACCGACCAGACCTTGGGTGTTGGTGGCACAATTGCATGAAATCTGCGCCGCCGCGCTCCCCCTCCGGCTCACGTTTCACAACCCCTTCCGACCTTGACGAGTCTGAGGAATCACAGGCATTCCAACCGAACCGAGTCAACTGGCCGGAGAGCCAACTTTGTCCGTCCGTCGCTAGACATGGCAGACTTTAACCGCCAATCGCCAGACCTTACTTCTGCCTCTCCAAGATCGCAAACAGACCTAAACGAGACATCTGGCAATATGTCGATAGAAAATGCTAAGAACCCCGACGACGAGAACGGCAGCGCTCCTACTACCGATCCGGCTGACGGAAACAGTTCGGCTGATGGGCCAGGGTCCCAAGCTCTAAAGCAGGTCCAAGAAGTCCTGGCTTCAGAAGTATGAATCCTATGGACGTCTCTCCCGCGAGACAGATTGTCGCCGCTAACATACATGCGCAGATCGGCGTTGCTACTCTACTTAATAGGCTCAAGCAGAGCATCGCATCCGCCAAGGTAGGCTTCCGCGTCGTAAACTTCCTAGTCTAGCAAACGGGTGCTAACTCTTTTCTTGTGTGGTCTTAGGAATTCGCCCTCTTCTTAAAGAGACGATCCGTACTGGAAGATGACCACGCAAAAGGCATGAAGAAGCTCTGTAGGACCACCCTAGACAACATTCACCACCACGACCATCGACAGGGAACGTTCGCTCAGGCGACCGAGGAGATGCTTGCCATTCACGAACGGATGGCCGAGAACGGAGTGCAGTTTGCCCTGTCTCTGCACCAGATGCATGAGGACCTGCTCGAGGTGGCCGCAGTCGCTGAGAAGCACCGCAAGGGATGGAAGCAGACCGGCATGGAGGCCGAAAATCGGCTCGTCGCTCTCGAGAACGCCATGCGCAAGTCCAAGACCAAGTACGACTCCTTAGCCGAGGAATACGACCGGGTGCGGACCGGCGAAGCTAGGCAGGGAGGCAAGGTGTTCGGATTCAAAGGGCCCAAGTCGGCCGCCCAGCAGGAAGAAGACCTGTTGCGCAAAGTCCAAGCCGCCGACACGGACTACATGGGCAAGGTTCAGGCATACCAATCCGAGAAGGCGACGGTGGAGTCGACGACCCGTCCGGAAGCCGTCAGGGCTTTAGAGGACCTTATTAGAGAATGCGATGCGGGAACCACGCTACAAATGCAAAAGTTTGGTGAGTTCGAAGCCGAGCCTCCCGGTTTGTAGGCCGGCCTAACCTTGATACAGCTTCCTTCAATGAGAAGCTCCTTCTCAGTAATGGCCTGGTCATCAGCCCCTTGAGGAATTCCGCTTTCGCAGCCCAGTACACCCGCAGTCTGAAAGAAGTCATCCACGCGGTGGATGACAAGAAGGATTTCGAAAGCTATATTACCAGCTGCCATAGCAGGGTGCCCCTCAAGACCTCAGACCCTAAATACGAACGAAACCCTGTGAGAATTACTGCATCCCCTCGGAGATATTTACCCAGGACTAATACAGATAGGTACTTAATCCCCAACATAACACGTCCACGGGCCAAATGAACCAGATAAACCAGCACCAGATGCACCAACAACAGTCGTGGCCTCCAGCGCAACCGAACCAACCAAGCCATCCAACGTCGCCCTCACAGCCGATGCCACCACCAGGACCGATGGGCTCACGACTGGGCGGATTGGACTCGAACCCATCACCGCTGAATCAGCACAGTCCAAGCCAGCAGCCTAGTGGTCCACCGCCGCTGTCTGGCGCACAACGTCCACCCTCGAATATAGGGCACGAGAGAAGCTACAGTCACGGTGCACTATTGAACCAGTCGGCATCACAGGTTCAGCAACCATACAATGTGAGAAACTCGACTCAGATTGCTCCCACACAGTCACGTTTCGACGGTGGGATAGGCGGCGGCATAAACACCCAGAGCGGCCCACCACAGCTTGGAGCCTTGCCGTTCCAGACGCAATCACCTATGACAGAGTCTGCCCTCCAAACGAATGATCCGACACCTCCCCTGTTCCCCGGACAGCAACTAATAGAATACCCGATGCGCTCAGTGTCACCTCCTAGCGCCGTCGGCCCTAGAAATAAACAGGTGTTTGGCATTCCGCTCATGCGATTATATGAGCGCGACTCCCTAGCTGTGCCCATGGTCGTATACCAATGCATACAGGCTGTTGACCTGTACGGCCTCGCCGTAGAGGGCATCTACAGGCTATCCGGCTCTGCGACGCATGTCAACAAGCTGAAGAACCTCTTTGACACCGGTTAGTCCCCACCCCTATCCCCATCAGCACCGCCGTCAGACGCTTACGGCCAGCACCTGCCTGACAGACTCGGAGTCGCGGATCCTCGACTTCCGTAACCCCGAGAACTTCTTCCACGACGTCAACAGTGTGGCGGGCCTGCTGAAGCAGTTCCTGCGGGACCTGCCGGACCCGCTGCTGACGGGCGAGCACTACGCCGACTTCATCGAGGCGGCCAAGAACGACGACGACGTCGTGCGGCGCGACAGCTTGCACGCCATCATCAACGGCCTCCCGGACCCCAACTACGCGACGCTGCGCGCGCTGACGCTGCACCTGCACCGCGTCATGGACAACTCGGCCGTCAACCGCATGAACTCGCAGAACCTCGCCATCGTCTTCGGCCCCACCCTCATGGGCACCGGCGCCGGCAGTAACATCGCCGACGCCGGCTGGCAGGTCCGCGTCGTCGACACCATCCTCCAGAACACGTACCAGATCTTCGACGAGGACTGATCGGTTAAGCTAGCTGATATATCGACCGTTTAGTACATGCGCACGGTTGCCTGTTTGCGGCCCAGAACTTCCTCTGCTTGCCATGCTTATCTGCGGTATACGGCGTGGCTGACTGGCTGACCTGCTCCAGATCAGCTCGTGTGGATAAGTAAAACTTGTATATTAGTAATGTTGTGAGAATCCCCGTGAGCGGATACAGGACGACTGGATACTTGACGGCTGCCATATGTAATCACCTAGGTAGAGCGAGGGAGGAGAAAAGGGTCGGGCGGTGGGTTCAATTATTTCCCAAGGAAGCCGTTTTGCCGCTGCCGCCTCCGCTTTGGTTAAGAACCTACTTCTCCGTCGGCATTGGATATTTCGATTGCATCTGTTCAGCGGGCGGAAGCTAAAATTGAATCCACATAGCGGGAACAGGAGGGGGCCTCTCGGGGTAAACGGCGGGAAGGAGTGAAATGGAATGGGCCCTAATAAACCTTCCACCGACCCAACCCATTTGTCTATCATGCTCCTCGTGATCCGCATCACATGCTGTCCGTTTGTGGTCTGTCGCAACCTGGCCGGCGCGGATAGGTCCGGTGGTGGTGATGGTGGTTGTGATTGTAGCTCTTCACGATTCTTCAACGCCACGCCGTTTGAACCCCCCCTCCCCCTCCCTTTTCGCTGGAAATGCTGGAATCGGCTTGTATTAAAATGGCTTGTTCTGTCGCGTTTCCGCACAAGCGGCTCGCGTCCACTACTGACAATGACATAAACGTTCGAAGTCGGCCACGGCCGGGACCGGCGTCCCCTCCCATCCCCCGCCATTCCCCGTCCCTCCGCGCGTAATCGCAGAACGCAGGCCCCCTGGTTCCCACCTGTAGGTATTATATACACCGCACCGCCCGCCTCCCATCAAGCAGCAGCCCCCCCCATCTCCCTTTTCACCCAGTTATTCATTAATAGGAGGGAGGGAACTTCACGCCGGAAGGGGCGCCGCGGCGGCGGCCTCGGTGCCCGTGGCGCCCCCGCGCGCGCCGGGCGGCGGCGGCAGGAACATCGGCAGGTACGTCACGGCCAGCGCCATCAGCGACATGCCGACGGTGAAGTAGCCCGGCGTCGCCGTGTTCCGGCTCGCCTCCTCGCTCTCGCCGAGCCAGCTCTGGATGCTGAAGACCACCGCGCCCCTGTTTTCGCGTTCCGCCGTTAGTCTTTTCGATCTTCCGGGTCGTCCGAGGGGTTGGGTCGTGCTAGGGTGGGGGGTGGGGGAGATGGACGAGGGCGACGGGCACAGAGGGGGGGGGAAGGGGAACGGAAACGGAGAGTAAGGGTAGATGGACGGATACGCACCAGCCGAGATACCGGTTCCGCGTGAAGATGGCGGCCATCGGCAGCGTCGACGACAGCGTAGACGAGAGCTCGGTGCTGTCGCCCGACTTGGCGGCCGGCTCCTGGTACGGGACCACTGCGCTGCCGTGTCAGCGTGCTACAACTTCCCGTTCGCGCTCTCTGTGCTTTCGGGCGACGACGATGCACCGCCGTCGGATGCCTTGTTTTTGTTCGGCTCCACTCACCTAGGTCCGGCCGTCGCATGTCCTTCGCCTTGCTTGTTGCCATTGCTGCTGCTGCTGTTGCTATGCTAATTTCGAGTAATTGCAATTGACGACCGGATACGGAGGAAGCTGGTCGGAGGGTGAATAGGTAGGTAGGTAGGTAAGCAAGTTTCGTGTCGTGAATTGGGCGAAGGTCGGTTCGATTGCGTTCGGCTGAGGCGACTGGCGATGCGCTGCGATGCTGAGATGCGAAGTTGTGACTTGGCAGAAAAATTACCGGTAAGTTCCGTTCGGCGATTGCGCGGAGGGAACCCCCTGTCGTTCCCCGGCCTCGGTTTGGCTCGTGCTCGGGTGGAGATCCGGGCACTTTCACGGACTTCATTCAATCGCTACCTACGTACTGCTCAGAGCTACATGCCCTCCTGGTACATAGTACCTCTCTCTATCTCTCCAGCACCCTTAATGACGCAAATCGTTGTAGGACTCCAGCGCGCCATTTTATTGCCACAATTACACTTCCGCTGTGTGGCGTCTCCAGGGCTGCGCAGGTAACTCTCGATGTCCGTTGCAGTAATGTATGTACTTGCATCACTCCCTCTTGGCAAATATGCAGTCGGCCGACCGGTACGGTTTGCGTTACGCGTGGAATCTGTTCCGTAGGGATATATAAAGATAAGTAGACATAAATACAGTATGATCTGAAGTAAGAAGCGGAAGTAGTGCTTTTAAGAGTTATCTCTTAGATACCATCCGAATCCAAACTTTGGTGCAGTTCGAGGCACTTCAACACCTGATATTTGTGGGGAATCAACATCATCATCAGCAAACCGTTCGAGTCGTTCAACATCAGCAATCTCCACATTTTCTGGTTGAAAATTGCTGGTTTTTCTTGGCGGGTTTGGACCAATAAAATTTAATCATTATGCTGATTTTCCCCTACTTCAACTTTAACTGCTTTCGAGCTGTTGAAACGGCTAATTAATAACGTATGGCCTGCATCAAAAGCCCTATCTTAGCCTCAACCCGTTTTTTTAATTGTATATCCTGATAACGCCATAAATCAAAACTTCTGTAACTGTTGCTTTACAATCTCGTAATAGTATTTAATGCTTTTCGTAATTAAAAATCATGGTAATGATATAAGAAACAGCTCGTTGCTATTACTGCTTTCCAGCCGCTAATTTCCGTATTCAACGCCGTATCCAACTATATTAATAATTTAACGGGCCTTAAATACGTTAATACCTACCGTATATTATTAAGAAACGGTAACGAAACAAAATATGGCTAATTGGAATCAAAGGCGTCCGTTTCAATTAACTAACTGAATCGAAACTTAAATGAAGACATCACCATCAGCAGTTCCACTTCTGTCGTACCAATTAACAGGGTTCGCACGGACCATAATAATAATCTGCTGAAGTGCCTCGAACTGCACCTTAATTCTATTTAACCTTAATTACTTTCGAACGGGTTATTTTTTATAATTTTATTATTTAACCTTTTTGATAGCAGAAATGATTTATCACGGTCAAAATGGCGAAAGGATTTACCTTTCGCCCCTGGATTGCCCAGAACCAGCATCCGAATACCTCAACCAATCTTGTTCGTTTTAAACTAATTTACGGCGCCAACCCAAGGACTGCCGTCCTCTGCCTCGTGTCCACAACTACCCATTTACGCTAAGTGCTACCTATCGTGTTATAGTCTATAGCACGGGGTGGAAATCCGCACTGAGCGACTATTTACCATCTGCCAAGCCATTACGAGAATACGGGATCGATCCCGCTTATGATCGACATGTGTCCCTTCTGGATCAACCCCAGGTTGTCCGTCATCTTGGTGACTACCTAGTAGGAAGCGAGTCTGGAAAGGGGGCGCCTTGTTTGAAGCTTATTATCGCAAAAGGGGTGGCTCCCCAACTTCCACGATGGACTCTGTAAGAACTTCGGGGTTGCTAGCGGCACGCACAAGGGAATTGCCAATTGCCAATTGCCAAGGGGCTGCTCTACATTTGGATTGGGTGTTTCTTGCCCTTAGAGGCTATAAGGACGCAAAAATTAAGTATCCGAGTTCGAAGCGCAGGTACTTCGGTTCTACCGGGACGACCCTCGCCTAAACTAGAACCTCGAACGCCCTGTCTGCCCCTTAAGCAAGTGAAGACCTAGTGCACTACCCATAACGACAGGGGATGGCGCCAGCTTCGATTCTTCATATGCCGCGCAAAGACGCCCATCTGCGTCGTATCTAGATAGATGCTCTGGCGGCCACGTTACCCGCAATTATGCGGCGGTGCCCAAACTTCGTTTTGGGCCAATTCATAGATAGGAGACTGCATAGCTCGAAGCGAAGCACTTTTCGAACGGTAACCGCGACGAGCACCCGAAAACTCACGCTGGCCTGGCTGGCGACGAGATGCTAGCGGGTCGCAGCGACGAAGCTGGGTGGTCGACGAAGCCGTGACTATAGTAGGTAGCGCATTAGCTGAAAGATGAAACTGCATCTGCCCCTCGACGAAGAGCGAACGGGAGGTCGAGGAACGCAGAAGAAGCGGTTATCATGATACCGTGATTCGTTCCCCGGGCCTAGCGCCCGTATATGTGTGCGTGCCGTGCTTCGATCTAAAATCACATGCCGCTAGTCGTACAGAGAATGGTGCAGTGCATCCGCATCGGCCCGAGAGATCGAGCTCACCAACTAGACCCGCCTCCGCTGTCCCACCCGCCGCCATATCCACCGCTGCTACGACTGCATCTGCGACCCGGGGTAGCCGCCACCGCCGCCGTCGTGTTTACCATGGCCGTGGAGGAATAATAGGACGTTAGCCTCCAACGTATCGGGTTCGTATACCGGGTCCACTTGGCCGTCGTACGCAATACGGCGAAGCTCCTCTGCGGCCTCTCCGCCAGCGCTTCCTTCCGTCTACTGGGCAGTGGCTGTTCTGTGAGTACTCCTCATGCTGCGGAACGAAGATAGCAGTTGGATGAAATGGGCACAGAGCTTTGTTGCCAATTTAAGCCTAGTGGATGCCCGTTGGCGGATCCAATAAACCGGCTGTGCCGTGAGCGCAGGGGAGCGATATTTGTCTCAGCCCTCCTCATCATCGCTAGTTCCGGTAGGCTCAGCGTTAGTTTCGATAGATCAGTCTGGTGCTTCGAATGTATGTGTTCAGCTAGCTGGATGCCGGATTGCTAACGGCATAAGAACACCCGGTTTGCCGCTACCTGCATGCTTTCCCCATTCTGACCACGGGCAGGAATGGGGAATCAAGGCCATCACTGCTCCTATACTTGGGTCCGAAAACGCTTCTTCTCGTTCTTCTTTGGCTGTCGAGCGCTGTCAGCCACCTGGAATTCGGGCGCCGGGAGATCGGGATCCTCGTACAGATAGGCTGAACCCGAAGCACATCACCGGTAATAGACTCATTACGGCGGTTTGATTGGGCAACGGGCAGCCATCTCGGAAGCCAGTCTAGTTGGATTGGCCGGCGTTTTACTTTCGATATCGGGTTTGTATGATGCACGACGCGACATCTTCCGCGTCTGCGTCCGCGTGCTACATATATGATTTTACGTTCATACACCCGCGTTCGCGCCCGGTGAGTAGATTCGGCCCGACTATGGGCTCGATGACTATTTCCCTTGCCTTGACATGAGGAGTGCCATCTCGTGCCTCCCTGACGTTGCGCGCTACGGCCGCCCGGAGCGTAGCGCTCAGCCGCACCGAGCGGGTCGATTACCCGACCTACGGCGCAGCGAGTCTGTATACCATCCCGTCATCTTGATCGCTCTTATCCTGTGTTCGATTTCTTTCAGTCCTATAAATATAGAGGTGCATGCTTTAGAATGTAGTTGCTGGCTAATATAAGGAGATGTCAACATCTGGTGATAAATTAGACCCTGACAGGGCACTGCAATCTATGCAAGTCATACCTTTCGTCGCCACTCTACTTACCTGATATTTGTTAAGCCCCTATCTGAGTCTATATCCCGTACGGGGATTCGCCATGTTAGTCTAGTAGCTAGCAATTCTATAGATAATGTATGCATTGGTCAACTGTGATAAGAAAGCGGGTATGGACGAGTGGCAGAATTCATAGGGCCGTATATACTGGAACCCCTGGTATCTAGTATCAACATCTACGTAGCTATAATACGCCCTAATGACCAAAGGGTCCATATTTGGAGAGGGTGATAGAAATAAAAAATGGTAAGTGTGCAATTGAAGTACACAGTGTCTAACAAGGCTAAATCTGCTACTTGTCTTATAGTCTCTATTTAACGACTTCATTATAGTCCTTAACAATGACCTGCTGACCTCGGGGACCTACTTATGGGCCATCGGAATCAACCAGTAGGAAGTTATCAACTGCATGGCTGCATGCTCGAAAATATGCGCCTTTGTCCTGAAGGGAAGATGTCGGGTTATTCTCCGCCAGTTAATTCCTTCCGAAAATCAAACGCACACTTTCGTATAGGAAACCATTTATATAGAACTAATTGAAAGTAACAACAAATGTAAAGGACCAGGGAAACAAGCATGGTGCTTAGCATTAACCGAATCTGCATTTCGAGTTTTTCAAACTTGATCTTTTTATGTTGTCGTGGTGAAACAAAACCTACGAATCCTGTGGGTTCTATGAATGTGAGCATCCAACTTTCGGATTCGCATGCGGGTTCGGAGTAATCTTAGAAGAAACTGGGCGGATAGAGGCGGGGATCCGCACTGCCGAATTAGTTTCTGGTATCTCCAACGATCCATTCAGACCTCGATCCAGACAAGAAATTATATGAAGTCCTCGCGGATGTCACCTTGAGCTGTCACACGCAGCATGGTAAACTCCCCTCTATGGGCATGGGCCATTCGGCGATAAGGTAGATTCAGATATATAGGTCTGGGGCGAACAATTTCTTCGTTCGTGATCAGATGTAGTCACATGTGACATCGAATGAGACACCCGTCCCACGTGCCTACGGCAATGAAATGATACTCTCGAGTTCGATTTACCTAGAGGAGTTGACAACTCGACCCGTATCCAACCCCATCATGGTTTGCTGGAACCGGCATCACGACCGTAGCCTCTCCTGACGCTCTTTTATGCCAGTTGGAAATCTTTATCAAATTTGGGCTTGGCGGGTAAAAGCCGTGGAGGGCTACGTACCTCTGTGTAACTTACAGCCTCTTTCATGGGCGCGGGGTCCCCACGCAAGCGACGCCCGGGCTGACTGGCGAGGCATACTTCTCGGGCAGGATGCTTTCTGTCCCGTGTTTGGAAGGCTCCGATGCGACAAGCTACAGCGGGGTCCTTACTTTAGGGGCCTGGGGACGGGCCATTCCTCCGAGCCCGAGGGTGTGGAAGGAGGGCCCGCCAAGAACACGCTCCCCCGTCCCCTATCCGTGCACGCGCTCTGCAATGTGGGCTTTGCTAGGTGATAGGCTCCTTTGAACAGGTGTCCCTATAGATTTTTTACGGGCTCACGGCAAACGAGGATACCACCTAGGTAGTGCACATTCTACGAACGTTCGCGGCTGCTTCGGTATTAAGGCGTTGGAATCTCGATAGTGCTGTCTGGATTGGCCAATGGCGTCAGCAGCATATAATCTCCATACTAAACGGTATGCATGCATGCATGTATAGTAGCGTTCCTGCGACTACATGGCAAGGTCGTGGACAGATTAATCGTCACCCCAACATCTATGGAACACCACCTAATAAGATTCTGGTTACCGTACAGCTAGTAATTATAAAAAAAGAATTAAATTTAAATTTAAATTATATAATAAATTATATATCTCTACTAATAAAAGGTACAATACGCTATCTCCTAACGCAATTATTTTTATTTTTTTAAATTTTATTTCATACGTGTATATCAAGGAATAACCTTTAAGTTTTTGGGGTGTCAATTAAATTGACCACGACCTTGCATGGCAAGAGCGAGATAAACGATCCTGTCAAGTACCTGTGGGGCGCGCTAGAAGCATTACCATACTATATTGGCGTAGCCTGTCTTTGAGTACGCATTCAGTAACGCACTTATGCATTGTACACATAACCGCGCTTCCTGACTGGGCAGTTTAACTTACCCTCCGTACTACTGTAGTAAGTAAACAGCCGATGCATCATTTTGCTTATCGATGGGCGGAGTGAAACTTGGGATGCCAGGTATCTATTTGTCCGAGTGCTTATATATGCTTACTGTATTGTTGATGTCTAATAAATCCCCGAAAACACGCTATGAAGGGATAACTTGAAGGATCCGACTGCTAGGTACTTAGTAACTAAAAAGGCCGCTGGCGCAGGTGGTAGCGCCGACATCAACGGCTGGCTCACGCATTCCTCGAGGCTGGCGAGAATTCGCTGGCTTATTTAAGCAACTGGCACCCGCGTATCGCTTTCCGAACGCAACTGCGCATCCAAAGTCTAATGAGCTCGATCCCCCCCAATCCTCGACCTCTTCTCCCAACCCGATGTAGTAGAGCACGCTCGATATTGCTTGGCGTAAATCACGTGATCAAGACAGACATCTCCCTGGTTGTTCACGTAGGCAGCTGCGAGGGTTCAGATTGAGTTGGGATCGGGTCGCCCCTTAACTTACGTTGTGAGGCAGAGCAACCTTATTATTATCTGCGAATTGCGAAAGCTCGCGGAGTTGCACGAATACATCCCGTACCTGGAATATCCAAGCAAACAACGTAATAGGGTTTGCCTACAGTCTGGATTGCATCCTCGGCTGCAGACGACGTCGCCTGCAAAATGACTTCATACGGTCTCCAACGGGGTCACCTACCTAGTCTGCCAGTTCGCTGGCAGGTGTGGATTTGGTGGCCCTCTACTCCGTCTAGTTACGCACAACATCTCAATTGGGAGCGAATGAGGCTCGCGAGCTGCGGCTGCTCTGCCTTGGGAGCACATTCGATTCCAGAAACAGAAATAGGATAGAGTTACCGGCGCCGCCAAGTGGCCGCTCCCTAGCTGCTACATATATACCGGGCACATATATAACAAACATGATTACATAACGTGCCTACCTAAGTTTCATAAGTAAAGTTAAAGTCTGCAGAAACATAACATTAACCATGGAATACGGTATGTATAGACCCGCTTGAGGAGCTGCTGTACAAGCACACACGGGGGGTTCTTGATCACGACTTTGAGGGTCTCGGGTGATTCGCTAGTGGCTGACCCGGGGAAAGACAACCTTGAACCGGATGAAGGACTTACGGGGATGGGCTAGGTCATCGGTCGTTACCAGCCAGCAGTTATCGTCTTTTTGTCAGCTCGCAACGGAAGCAGCCTTGAAATCATTGGCACGTCAAAACTGTCTGCCCAGCCTAACCCTGAAAAGCGGCACCAGTCGTAGATGGTGCCCGCCGGTTCCGCCTGTATGAGTAATAGGGCTAAAGCCGCAAAATGATAATTCTATTTGAAGTGCCTAAACCGGTTGCTAACGAGTCAGTTGGTGATGGGTTGAAGCACGTTATACAATTCAAGGGCCCCGTAATTCCACTGCCCAGCGGCTTTGCATGTTGCCTCCCACCCCCTGTCAACTGTACTACGACTCACCTACGACCCTTCATACCTACCATCCTACCTTTACATCTATCCTGCATTACCTGGCAGGCATACTACCTCAGGAATATACCCGAACGCTCAAAGTGCTCCATACTCTACATGTCGCGATTCATCAACCCATCCGCCGGTCAACATTGCATACCTAGCATACCCCCCTACCCAGTGCCCTACGTAGTGTCGCTGTATTGTATGTTATGTGCGTAGTGCTATTCCACATACTGTACATGTATTCATCAATATAGCCGCTGCTGGCCACTTTGCGTCTGCCATCTCTCTTAAACTCCCAACGACACACATATATATCTACAGTACGTCAGCTGCACGCGGTCTGACGTGCGACGACCACCCTATCACCTTGGTCACTACCTACCTTCATAGATGTATCGCGCCAGATCAGTCGACAGCCTACATGTAATGCCCGCGGTACAGTAATCACCGTCCTGCCTCATATTACTTCAACTGCCATTTCCGAAACCTCTCCACGCTTTTCCCTATTTTCGCCCAAAAGTCGCCTTCCGAACCGTCCGAGAAGCCCGAGTCGAGTGCATGGTTATGGGATTCGCCTGAGTTCGATAACGCCTGCAACCAACCGTTTCGTTACCTGCTCGCCCGGCCCGCCGGCTTTGCTTGCTTACCAGCAAAGCCCGCTAGCCTCGCCCACTCTCTGCCAGGATTGAAAGATCTAGGTTTATCACCCGGCATACACAATCTACCCGGCATCTCGAAGATATGGCGAGAAGTACGAACCGCCCGCGATGACCTCTCGACCCTCTTTGGGCGTCTCACAGCGACAGCCCCAGCGATCTCTGAGCGGCTCGGGGCTGTCGCAGAGACCCGTACCCCAGCGAACTCTCTCCCAGCAGTACCTGCCCCAGTCGCCCATCCGCCGACCTGAGAGCTATAGCGAACAGAATTCCGATGTGGGCGATGTCTCGCAAACCCGTTTTGCCACGGCGCCGAGGAGGGGCGGCTCGAAGCTCAAGCTCGAGCTGGCCAATGATGGAATCGATCACGCCGGCTTCAGCGAGTCGCCACAGACCTTGGATCCTCTCTCTGCCAGCAAGGTCTTCAGCCCATCGCGCATGATGCCCACGACCGAGATGTCCGACATTGGCGATATGATCCCCCACGCCTTGAGAGGCAACACTATAGACGGGGATTCTGCTCCCTTGCCTATGCCGCCTCGCCGAGCCCGATTCGTCGTGCCCGCGTCAAGAGCCCAGCAGGAAGGCACGAGCTCAAATACTCCCGCGACAGGCGCTAAGAAAGACGCTCGGCCGAAGCCATTCACTCTCGAGGCGCCATCTGCTGCGCCGCGCTATTCAAATATGGGGAAGCAGCAGGAACCACCTAGTAAGGCTATAGCAAGGACGGACGCCCGAAGCATGTGCGCTGACTTGAGTTTAGGGTTTGCCGACTTCTACCCCTGGAGTGGTGGACATCCCGAGGATCAGTTTTCCGATACCATCATCCGCCATGGATTTTTTGATAAGGGGACGGTGCAGGCCGGCCAGGAAGCGGCATCCGCGAGGGTCCCGCTGCTCCCGGCACTCAAGCATAAGAGCGGCTTACACACGCTGTCGACCGTTTTCACAACTATACTAAATCAGAGGAGGCACAGCGGCCAAATCACCTCGGCATCTACCTTCAAACCACCCCCCCGAGTCACTCTGACCGATACCAAGCGAGAGGTCTGGCTCAAGGACCTTGCCAACCCGAGTATCTCTCTTCGCCGACTGAGTCGAACTATCCCCCACGGTATCCGTGGCAGAATCCTGCTCGACCAGTGCCTCAACAAGAACGTACCGACCGACCGTGCCGTCTGGCTTGCTAAGTGCGTTGGTGCAAACGAGATCAGGGCGTTCAAGAGGAAAGGGGTCAACGGCACCTTCGTTATGGGTGGGGAGACCAAGTGGATTCGTGATTGGACCGTGAACGTCGAGCAGTTCGTAGAGGCTGTATCGAACGGATTCGGCGATGACAATTGGAAGGCTAAGGTTACCTATGCGTGAGTACCTGGATCTACATCTGAGTGTGCCCCTATTGACTATCTACAGCATCCGTCTAGCAACCCATCTCTATGCGGAACATCTGGTCGATCGCGACCATTATATGGACTGGTTAGTCACTGGGCTAGAGAATAGCAACCAGGCGAAACTGCCTATGTGGCTTTTGATCATTCAGATTTACTGGAAAGATCTGCTCAGACTGCGCAGGCACGGACGAAGACTCGTCTCTGCTATCCTCAGCCACCATGCTTCCGTGGGTTCTCCGTATTCAGTGACTAGACTTCGTCCGCTTACCCTTCTTAGATCTATACCCATCCGGACCGGGACATCCTACTCCCGTTGTCAACGCAGTTATGCTCGCTCGTGAGATCCCTCGTTCTAACCAGCCCAGAATGTTTTGTTCATCCTCCGACGTGGACGAAACACCGGAATGCACTGCGTGCGTCCTTATCCGACGATGACGAGGCTAGACTGGCTGTATTTCAGAATCTCGACTCGCGCAATGACTATTTCACAACCTCGAGTGTGAGAACGCAACCTGCCATGCGGAGTACGCTAGTGAAAGCGCTTGATGACTTACTCCGAATGCCTACCAATGATGACATTGGAGCACAATTGTGGAAAATCAGCGAGGATAAGGCTGGATTGACACGCACCGTTCTTGAATGGTGCGCATCACTATATCGACCCGGCGTTGCGAAGATCTACGTTACGGCGACCGTTCTTCGCTCATGGTCTGCATTCGATATCGACATAACCGGGCCGATCCTAGACTTCATGAGCGGGGATCCCCTTCACGAGCCGTCTCGGAAGCGCCTAGTCTATCACCTCGTTTCAGAACTGGTTAGATCCGGCCATTTCTCCGTCCCACGGTATATGCAGTGGCTCATTGCCCGGGGTGGTTTATGCAGTCCGTTCGAAGTCCATCCTGACGGACCGTGCGTGACGAGACTGCTGGTCGAGATACCGATACAATCGCTGACTGATTCTATGAGGAGTCTAAGAGCGACACTGCTTCGAAGGGCCTCCTATTCAGTTGAGGAGGAAGCAAGCGACATCGCAGCGGCAATCAGCCATATGAAGCGCGCTCTCTCCGTCCCTTTGGGAGCAGACGATCCAATCCTACAGAAGAAGCCTATGAGCATCAGGAAGTTGGCGCAAAGAATTGGGCTTAGCAGCCGCGCTCTTCAATCGGAGGTTGGCTTTTGGCTCTCCAACACCTTTGCGGCGGCCCTCGACGCCAATTTGCAGTCAAGTAAAGACGGTCTTGAGCTGTCTAGCATCAGGTTCGAAGCAGCGCGGACCCTGCTTGAGGCGGCGCAAGACTTCACGATGCTTGAACAGTTCTTGCGGACCGTCTCACATTGCTCAAATGCGGACATCTTAGGCCAGTGTACTGACACCATCAGCCTACACCTGCCTGTGTTCGCCGCAACAGGAGCCGCGAAGTCACTTTTTCATGTCCTTTATGGCCGACTTAAAGTTCTTGGTGAAGAGCTGGGCCTCGGTGTTCGGCCCCTTCTTGCATCTCTCGCAAACCTTGCGCCGAGGCTTCCTGGTTTCAAGGACATTACCTCACAACTACGAAGCGATCTGGCCCGAACAGATCGCAGCAATGCTGCCGATGCGTCGTCACCGTTATCCGACAACATGGCCTTTCAACTCCAAGATGCTGAGACGGAGCTAAGTGAGCAGATAGAAAAGCTCGCTAGCTACACCAGCGCCGACCGACCGACTATGGAGCGATTATTTCATCCAATCATCCAGAGGATAGAGTCGTGTTGGAATAAAGCCGATGAACGGCAACGAGCCTACTGCATGCTTCTCGTGCGGCTACGAGTATTCGACCCCCAATTCTTCGATACGATGATGCGTGGATGGGTTCAGCATATACGGAAATTGACGAACCGACCCCCGATCATCCAGGTCCTCCCGCTTCTTATTAGCTTTGGGTGCTTGTCCTTAGCTATCGTTTTTGCTACAGCAACAAGGACACAAACCCAGGCCAACCAGCTGCAGCCTAATGCTGTTGGTTTTGCGTCTATCTATACGCAGGAGATACTGCAGATGCTCATGATGCCATTAACGCCAACCCAGGTTATGACTTCAGAAGACTGCTACAAGTTTCGCATTGTCCAAGAAAGGGCTCGGCTCGAACATGCCAAAGAGGTAATGCCTCTTATCCGGGGCGCTCTGGCAGAATACTCAGCCTCCCGCAACCAGCAGACGCCAATTCCCCAGCCTCTTGACGATGAGAAGACTAGAGTCCAGCTGCTCGAACTTCTGAGGGATCTGGTACTGGTTGATTCGAACGCCGCATGTCAGACCCTCTCGCTGAAGGGCCCCGATCATAAGTTGGCGGCGCTCATAGAAACATTGACAACCAAGCTGCTAGTCCCTCACGGCGGTGGCGGACAAAAGTCTTTCGAACAAGTTCTCGAACTGGCAAACGAATTCACCCTGCCGTTTTGCCAAGTCAAGCTGTCGTTGAACCTTGCAATGGACGACGCAAGCGGCCCTGAGGAAGCCGAGAGACTTCAGTCGCGGTTAGAGTCATTGTCAAAGGCGATGGATAATGCTATCGATGCGAACAACGTCATGTGGACCGGTATGCTTTCTCGTCTGACCCCGGAGATCACGCTACATCTAAAGAGTCGGGCGGAGACTCGGTTTCTGGACCTCCTTCCTTCTCTGAAGAATCAACCGGTGACCGAAGACGTGACGAACGGTGCTTTCCATATGGCGGAGAACTTACTGACCGTCATCGACTCTATTGTTCGGGGAAGTACAACGCCGAAGGCATCGCCTTTGTCCAACGTCGTGGTTGACAAGCTCGCGGACATCTGGGAGATCTTAGCATCTACCAATAGTGAACACGCGGCACTAAAGGCCGACGTGATCTCACGCTGGCTGCCGCTCCTCCTTTCCTATCTAGCGCTCCTGGCCTCGACATCCACCGCAAGTGCCGCTGACGCGACAAACAAGGCTTCCGGCGGCGAGATCCGCGGGCGTGCTCTACTAGTCCTCGCTGGCCTAGTACAGGAATTGGAAAACAACGTCCCCCCCTGGGGACCGGATCATAACCGCCTGGGCGAGCGTGCCTTCGACATCGCCCTCGTCCTTGCCGATGGCCTGCCCGAGGACGCGCGCCAACAGTGCGCGCGCGGTGTCCGGGACGCGACCTCGGACCCGCGGCTGCGCTACCTGTTCAGCTTTGACCACCTTTCGGGGCCGGCCGAGGGCCTGATGCTGGCGCAGCGCGAGCGGCCGCCGCAGACGGCGCAGGAGCGCCGGGCCCTCGCTGCTAACATGGCTATGATGGGCTTGGGTACGGGCGCTATGGGTATGGTGCCCGAGCGGCTCTCGCCGTTCCAGTTCCGCCGCTGGGAGATCCTCAGCGAGCCCACGCCCAACGTGGGCGAGAACGACACGAGCCTCAGCCTGACGCTGTTCGACGCGCGGAAGATATGAAGAAACGACGCGGTGGGGTCGGGTTTCGGGTTTGGATGTACATATGGGAGCCCTGGGTGCGGAAGATAGATGGAAGGGTCTTCTATACGGGGATGAGATGTTGCTGTGCTAAATTACCTTTGCTATTTCTCTTTCCTTTTATCACGGGGCTGAGCTGGCTGGCTGCTGGTCGTCGCATGGGAGACGATGCTAACATTGGCGTTTTAGGTGGGACCTTTCCATACGTACATACCATAGGTAGAATTGCATTTCCATCGCTAAGCGAGCGCCAGGGGCTTGGGGGAAAGGTGAGGCTCAGAGGGGATATCATATCGCATCACATAATTATGTATGGTATGTCTTGGGATCGGCACCGGCGTTTATGTATGGCTGGCGTCTTTGGGGGCAGGGAGAGCAGGCAAGCGGGGCGGAATACACATATATACATACATACATCGTTTACAGCAGTCAGGGTGGTTTAGCGAAGCTGAGCTTGTCCCAGACGAATATGCCTTTTCTCGGTCCTCAGTAAAACGCGGCCTGCGGGATAGTCTACGGGCCGCTTAAACTGCTGGTGTATTATGCTGGACTGAATGAGTTCGGCTGTGTCTGCATTTGTGGTCGTGTGGTAACTAGAGCGGGCATTGCAGGGCTGAGGAAGATGTCAAGGGCGTTTGTCTGGTCTTAAGACCTTTAAAGGAGGGCATTGATACCGTCCTTAGTGTATATAGAAAGGCGGCTAAGCGTGCACGTACTATCGATCCGCTTCACTGCGTGACTTGTCCATCGGATCGTGGTTTTCAGGTTGTCGTGGTGGCATAAGAGGCTTGGATGTGATCATTTAAGGGGCGGAAATGTGGTTTCTTCTCGACTTGTCTGCTCTTCGCTGCCCTCGAGCCTGTGCTCTCTCTTGATGGTGATGATGATGATGATAATGGATTTGCTTGTCTTTATTATGCTGTTGCTGCTTGCTCGTATTAGGTAGTTGAGATACTATCGCTCCCAGAAAAGGGGGGCTTGGTGAGAAGGTCTAGCGATCACTGAGAGATCGTCCGCTTTAACGCTTCTTCCGGTTTCTTCTATACCTCTCGGCGTTGTTCTATCACTTCGCAACTGGCGGCTGCTGCTCCTCAGTTCCCCCGGAACACCGATATATCCGCCGGTGCTTAGATATTCGTTGACGGAATTGGGCAGATCTTCAAATATATGTCCACTGCGTGGACGTCGTAAGCGATCACGGGTGCTTCAAGTTACGGTAATCTGTGAATGACAGTAGCTATTCCTTTCCCTTTCGCGTATGCTACAACGCCGTAGTTATTATTTTGCATAGAAGTGCTATAATTAACCTGCTTGTCTTGCGCACCACAGACGCGAATGGAGAACCGGCAACAGTATAAGTCGATGGTCTTCATCTTACATAACATAAACTGCACTCACCTAAATATTGGCAGTAAAGTTTTAATAACAATCGACATGCCACGTCGCTATGTTGATGCTATAGGACGTCTTCGAGAGGTCGTTGTCGCATTGAATGAAAAGGATTGTACGTACTTGCGTCATTCCGCCGTCATTCAAAGAAGTACGCCCGCACGTCATGGCACAACCCGCATATAACACCATCAACGGCACTCAAGGATGTAATTTAGAAAGACTCATCACATGTTGAGAGACAGTCATCCCGAATACCATACCGTAAAAATACAAGTATGGGTTCCATGCGCCACCTCCACCTCAATCCTTCGCAAAGGAAGTCTCTCCTAAAGGATCAGGCAGACCTGAGCAAAGCGCCAGACACACTGCAAGGGAGCAAGGTCCACACACACCCTCGCGGCTCTAGCAATCAGGAAGACGGAAGCGTGTTCTTCATCGGAACAGCGACGACGCTGATTGAGTGGAAGGGCATCAGGATCCTCACGGACCCCAATTTCCTACACGCCGGCGACCATGTCCATCTGGGGCCGGGCGTGACCGCCCAGCGCAAAACGGACCCGGCTGTGGACCTGCACCAGTTGCCTCCCCTGGACTGCATATTGCTCTCCCATTACCACGAAGACCACTTCGATCGGCTGGTGGAGAAGTCGCTGAACAGGGCATTCGACATAATCACGACGCCCCACGCCAAGGAGTGTTTGACTTCAGCGCAGGCGAAGGACGAGCCGTTCCAGTCCGTCCATGACTTGGACTTTTTCGAGAGCTTGATGCTTCATGTCGACGGAGGAAGTGCCGATCGTAATGCCGACTTGCGTGGCAAAGCGCCGGTTGTCAAAGTAACGGGCATGCCCGGTAAACATGTGCCTCCCGGGCCCCTGGCGAAGGCCAACGATTTCCTGAAAGCAGTGCCGCCGACGAACGGCTGGCTTGTCGAGCTGGGCTACGCCCCCAAAGCTCCGACAGGCGAAGATCCCGAGTCCCTTGATGTGGGCTACCGAATCTATATCTCCGGCGACACGCTATTCGTGGACGAGCTGAAGGAGATACCGAAGCGCCTGAAGGACGACAAGATCGACCTGATGCTCATCCACCTGGGCGGCACGACGATACCCGGCCCTTCGCTGCCCCTTCTGATGGTCACGATGGACGCGGAGCAGGGCCTGAAGCTGATGCAGCTGATGAACCCCGACCTGACCATACCGATCCATTTTGAGGATTACGACGTGTTCAAGTCGCCCCTCTCGGACTTCCAGAAGAAGGTCGAGGAGGAAGGCTGGAAGGAGAGGGTGGTTTATCTTGATCGCGGGGAACAGTATCGATTTCAGGTGAAAGACCCGTAGAGAGCGACTGGGAGGTGAGGCACCGCATGCTTGATGGGTGCAAGTGCTTCAAGTTTCCTCTGCGACTGATTCGGGGATGAACATGTTGCCAATTGAGCTTAATGCAACGAGAAGGGCGCATTCCCGGTCCCTGAGCAGGAAGGAAAAGAGAGCACAGAAGCAGCACAAATATGTAGGACGTATCATAATAATAACAAACTGAGGCTCCTTAAGATAAGTGGCCCATCGGAGGAGACCTGGGTAAACCGTGGGACTACCTGGGAGACTACTTAAGGTAAAAGAGGAGCTCATGCATCAAGAGCAGTCGGGCTATGCATCGCTGACGCAGTGGGTGCATGGCTTGAGGGGTTGGCACGGTCTTCTGACCTGTCTTTTCCCTCCTTGCTGTTTATCTTCTCCTAAGTGAGGAAGATATCGTAAGAAGAATTGTCCATTGAATCTCATCTCACTTGCAAATGCCCCTTTTCTCTGTCACCTTGTCCACGTCCTTCAACCCTCCCTTTCCTAACACAACGCAACACACCAGCTTAGGAGAACGACGGTAGTACCGTGAGATAGTGGTGGTAGCGATACCGGCATGGTATTAAAACGGAGAGTGAAGCCCAAGGAGAGAGAAAAGGGGTATCGACTCCCTTAAAACTCCACGCCTCACAGTGCCCTACGTCTCTATGCGATTGTCACCCAGTTTGCCGCAGTGCTGATCAGCAAGGAGACGGGATTCGGTTTTCGATTCAGTAGACATCGATGATGGCTTCGCCTTTTCAAATAACGCTCATGAGAGCTTGGGCCTAGCAGATTGCATAGCCCGTGGTTATAGCCCAGTTGCTTTTTCAACTCCGTCCAGGATGTGTCGCAGGACTCATTGCTTTTCCGATCACTCAACATGTCGGACTCTCAAGTAAAAATAATAATAGAACATCATCTGCAGGGCTCCTTGAGTGACTAATCTCTGCCTAAGCAGTGAGGCTTAAGACCACCAGGACGCGACGGTGGGGACCACTTTACAGAGAGGATGCAATGCGCGCAAATAGGGAAGACGTTCCTATGTAATATCCAAAAATTAAAGACAAAATAGGACGAGACATATCATGCGCTGCCTGCTTATAATATCTGTCAGAATGGTTTGTTCCTCCTATCCGAAGAGATAAAAGGGGCTTCCTGTACCTAATAGCTTGCCGAGGTGATTTTCATCAGGTATACAAGATTCCCGCATACATACATACCCATATTGCTTGGTCGGATTATGCCTATAAGCCAAAGCCATGACGAAAGAGGCGGCCAAGGTTCAAGGCGGGTGTGTGTGGGGCTCAACCCCTGGGCGGTTCCTGGGCCCCTGCCTCGCTTGATTCTGCGACACGAACCCCTCTCCCAGCCGAAACGTTGGGGCTATTCTCTCATCTTTTCCCAAGCAATTTCGACAACCATCACTCCTGACAGCTCTCTCGTCATGGGTCGGACGGGAATGCCTTTTGCCTGCCGTCGTGTTACGCCCATCCCCCGAGCGCGTGCAGTCGGCTGGTAAATGATTTTTCAGCTTACAAAATTAAAAGGCGATATTGAATCGTCGGATACATAGGGGGGCCTGTCCTTCTCCTATACGTTTGGAGTTGCGCCTCGATGTTATATCTTTCGGGTTCTGAAACTCGGTCGGGGGGCCCACCCCCTGCAACGCGGCGGACGAGACCGTCGCAGACGTTACAGTTGCAGTCCGTGACTCTTGTCTCTGTCTCGTGTCTCCTCGCAAAGCAAGATGAGAGACCCGCAACCGAACTCGCTTGGGACTGGCCGTACCCACTTCCTCCTTCGCCTTTAACTAATCTGGTCGACGGGGTCGTCTGATGTGACCTGATCGGGCCTTGACGCCGCACGTAGAACCCTCTCTACTTTCCCCCGTGTGTAACTACTGTCTTCTTCGTGTTGCATCGCGAGTTTCCTTCGAGTGAGAATTTGAGAGTGTCCGGAAATCAGGATTTCCCCGACTTCTATTTTATTTCTATTGTTTCCATATTGCTACTACAACTGCATACATACGTACGCACGATTCTAGATTATCCTTTCGGCCGGCCGAGAAACAAAACCCCCCCGACTATCACTACTCTAATTGCGCCTTCGCTCCGTCCGGTGTCCGACCCGTCTGCATCCGCGCTCTCAAGCCACTCGAGCGAGGTTCGTCACCGTCATCCGTTGCGGAATCCGAACGCCGAAAATCTGGTAGCCGGTCTGCGCCAAGTTACCTCCGGCTGCGTTCTGCTCTTGTCCTTGATTTCTTCCTCCCCGAAGCCAAAGCCACCTACGCAAACCGCTCTCGAAAATGAAGCTCTCCGTCGCGACGGTCCTGGCCGCGATCGCCTCCTTCGCGAGCGCCGGCGTCGTCATCACGCCCATCCACTCGGACCAGCTGGTGCCCAAGCTGGCGGGCGACTGCTTCTATGGCCAAGTGACGCCGAACGGATGCGGGTGGGTTTTTTATTTATTTTATTTTGATTTTATTTTTATTCTATTTTACTAAACCCCCTTCTCCGTTCCCTGTTCCTCCAACCCCATTTTCCCTGCCGTCGGTGGAGAAGGATTCTGTCGTCGGGAAGTTGCTCAGCGGAAGGGTAGCACCGTACTAATTAATGCGTATTCAACAGTCCTCTCCGCTCGTGAAGCAAGCGTGCCTTGCTTGATCGGGAGACGGCAGTTCGCTTCGCACCCACGTGTCTGTACATATAATTGTGGGGATTACGAGAAGGAAGAGCGAGCAAAGCAAAGTAGAGCGGGGGCGTTCGTCGGCGTGGTTTGGTCTTTTGCGTACTTGCATGCTCATTCATCTACATCGGGGTTTTTCGACGACTACGACGGGAGAGACGAGATGCGCGAAAGAACGAGAGAGAGAAAGAGAGAGGGGGCATTCTTGAATTTTAGACATTTCCCATATATACCTACTACTTAAACTAAACACTGGTTTGATTGGGCGAGCTGAAAAGGCGATACCGGAGGTTGGCTTTGTTCCGCAGTGAGTGGTATGGCATAATTACCGACCCTGCCTCATTCTTCTGGGGTTTCGCTGACCTTCCCCCCGGCGAAGCCCTTAAGGCTGTGTCACTAGGCATATGGTGTTGACCGTTGATCGTATGGGATGGCGCCCTCCGTGTAGCTTAAGTGCGTTCAAGCCGTCACCGGACGGCGCTTACCCGTGCAAAATAGATGGAATTACGATTCCAATTAAGCTCTCATCTATCCAGTTCCGATAAAAATCGCTGGCCCGCAATGACAACGGCGATACGTAACTACACCGCGACAACCCGTATCCCTATATCCCGTAGAACAGGCAATGCTCGTCTTGCCGAGGGCAAAAATGTTCTTCGGCATATAAAAACCCCATCTATCTCCAAACGCCTGATGATGCTAACGCCATGCCCGGCGCCGATTTCGAATCCCGTGAAAAAAAATCTACCGAAGCAATCAAGCGATATAGTGGTCAAGTGACGTCCGGGAAAAAAGCGTCCCGTCGATGCCATTCACCTCAAGCATTGCCATTAGCGTCGTTCGCACCACCGTCGACCGAGGGCACCCGCTTCACCGCGTAGATGCGGAACTGGTAGAAAATGATGCAGTCCTCAACGATGGTCCCCAGCGACCCGAGAAGCCAGGGGATTGCCGTGATGATGTAGCGGGGTTCCTGAGAGTAGCTAAAGACGCTCAAGCCGTATGTGAGGTTGCCGGTAAGAGATAATAGGAAGAACAGGAGGGCCAGCCCTAGACATATCGTTAGTATACCGTAACACGCGCCCCGCAAGCTGCATTTCCGCATACCTTCGCAGGACTTCTCCCGGTAATTCTTGATTATCTGGGGGATCCTCGCACTACTCCGGGGTTAGCGCTACTGTGCTCAGAGCAGTGCTGCGAGATTTCGAGGAGGCAGACCAGAGATAGCATAGGGCACTAGCATAACCCAAAACCATCCCCGCGATAGCAACGGGCGACTCGGTAGTCGGCTCGTCAGGGGTGTCCGGTCCATCCCAGGCACCGACCTTATACGAGACAAACCAGCCAGCCCCCCCGACGATCCAGACCGCCGCCAGAGCTAGGGTGTTGTGGAGCCAGGGATTCCGATCCGGGGTCTCGTCCTCGCCCGTGACCACCCGCTTGAGGGCGTCGAAGCCCGAGTCCTCGTGCCGTATGGAGTGGCGCCGTTGCGAGCCCGGCAGGCCGGTGGAGGACCTTCTCCGCCGGCGCAGCAGCGGCTCGTCCTCCGACGCTTCCGTCTCTGTCGACAGGACGCGCTGCCGGGTCTT
Organism: Monosporascus sp. 5C6A; assembly: GCA_004155035.1. Lineage (NCBI taxonomy): Eukaryota > Fungi > Ascomycota > Sordariomycetes > Xylariales > Monosporascus > Monosporascus sp. 5C6A. The sequence continues at coordinate 489,188 of QJOB01000009.1, forward strand.
TCGCGCGTTGATGGTGTTGTAGTACAGGCACTGGCCGATGAGGATGAGGTCCGATATGCAGAAGTAACCGGCCAATGCCGTCGCGGTGGGCGCGAGACCGGTCACGAGGGCTCCTGGCATTCGAGCTTTTGGTTAGCCGGAGTGTGCGCACCGATTGAAGCGGGCAACCGCCGCCGTTGCCAGATGTCTGAGGTCAAGGCCCCGGAAGCCTCGACGGCCGCACTGCTCGGCTTGTGTACCCTAGACGAGCAGAGGAGGGGTGATAGGCACGGTGGACGTACCGGACAAGTTCGCGAGGTCGCCGAAGAGCCACACCGCCAGAAACAGCATGGACAGACCCTCGGCGCTCTTCGCTCTAAAGTTGGTGATGAGTTGCGGTATCTACTACGGTGTCAGCCCCAAAGACTCGACTGGCACTCGAACCACCCCGAGCGCTCTCTAGGTAATGTTGGGCTGCCCCACCAGCAGACATATCCAGGCAGTCAAGCTAATGCTGCCGAAGATGCCAGATAAGGCCTCGTTGGCCGTGACGCCGTGGTGCGATAAGGCCATCCTGGCGACGATTGCTTTGGCTCTGGGTATGGGGAGGGAATGAAAGAAGGCAAGAGGCAAAGACGTGCGTCCCGGATGACGATATAGGAGCTGATAAGTTTGCCAGTGGGCTTGGATCTCGTCAGATGGGGCCGCGGGGACGCCGCTATCAGCTGCGGAGGGCAGATCAGGTCATCAGTCACAGTCATACCGTAGGTAGCAGGTAGATATCGGTTGGTAGTGGGAACACTTTAGTAAAAGGCTGACTGGGATTCGCTTATCATATCTGTTCTGTTGGTCTGCTGTGGTTGATCTAGATAAGGCTATATACGGATGTAGTATAGCGTAGGTACGAACTGTTCAACATCCCTGCCCCCAAGGGTCCTATCGACGTAATGTGGTAGATTTGCACTGCAGACGGGGGGCTTTTGGCGCCTTTTGCAGTAACGCTAGTAAGATATGCGGCTCTATTGAGTTTAGCTCCTCTGAGCGCAACTCTGTGACTGTCATATCGCGCATAATACCTCGACAATCCCAGCTTAATTGCTGTGGAGGAAGGGAGCGAGAGAGTCGCAAATCCTGCGGTTATGTGAATAGCCAAAACTCATGTGCTTTGCTACAAGAGTTGAGTGTATCTAGCAAACCGTTGCCGCTGAAATGCGAGTCTCATGATAGTAAACTCGTCTCAAACTTATGTTGATGGTTTACTTAGTCGCATCACTATGTAAATAAGCCAGAACAACCGCTAATTACTATAAAATGTCGGGCTAAAGGTAATAAAATAGATTATGAAACGTTAAATTTGAAAGGAATTTAAGCATATCATTTCCTCTTTTTTTAATACTCTGCTTAGTGATCGTTAAGAACATTACAAGCGAAGTATGTGGTATTGCAGGAAAATGGTGGAGAACAAGAGGGTCAACAGATCTCTGCTAAGTTATTGTGTGTACCACCCCTGGTCAGCTGGCATGAGACGGTGGCAGATCATGCACAACTCGAGCGTCACGTTCCCCTTGACAACCGACCCAACCAAAATCGGGCGCCCCGTAAATGGAGGGAAGTCTGACGCGAACGAACGTGCCACGCGGGCTTTCAATCTGGCCCATAATATCTGAAAAGAGATTCCGAGAGTTTTGATGCATTTCTCTGAAAATTAACCCTATTTATTGTTGTTGCTAGCAGACAATACAATCCGATTTAGCATTAAGCGGTATAGCCGTTCTATTTACGAACTGAATCGCCTCAACTGCCTATCATGAGACTCAACTCGGCGGTTCTCGCCTGCGGCGCCGTGTCGCTGCCGTGCGTCATGGCCTGGGGAAGTGAGTCACGGGTTTTATATGCATGTTGAACCCGGAAATGACAAAATTCGGGCGGTGGGTTTGAGAGCCATCAAATGATTGACGCGGGGAATCCCAGGTCTGGGCCATATCACGGTGGCCTACGTCGCCAGCAACTTCGTCAAGCAGGACACAGCCGCCTACTTCCAGGAGCTCCTGCGGAACGACACCGAGCACTACCTCGCGGGCGTCGCGACCTGGGCGGACAGCATCCGGTACACCAAGTGGGGGCGCTTCACCAAGAACTTCCACTTCATCGACGCCAAGGACCGCCCCCCGTCGTACTGCGGCGTCGACTTCGACCGCGACTGCAAGGAGGACGGATGCGTGGTCAGCTCGATCCAGAACTACACGTCCCAGCTCCTGGATACGAAGCTGTGGTCGTGGCGGAGGAACCAGGCCGCCAAGTTCGTGATCCACTTCGTCGGTGACATCCACCAGCCGCTGCACACGGAGAACGTCGAGCGCGGCGGCAACGGCATACACGTCCGCTTCGACTCGTCCGAGCTGAACCTGCACCACGTCTGGGACAGCAGCATCGCCGAGAAGATGCTCGGCGGCATCCACAGGAAACCGTACGAGGCCGCCTACCGGTGGGCTGCCGATCTTACCGATGAGATCCGGTCCGGCAAGTACGCGAACTCGACGGAGGCCTGGATTGACGGGGTCGACCTCGACGACCCCATCGCGACTTCGATGAAGTGGGCCAACGAGTCTAATGCGTTTGTTTGCACGAACGGTAAGTCCAGACTCGCTCGAGCACCGCGTCATCGTACGCGAGCTGGTGGTTGACGCATCTGGCCAGTTCTACCTGAAGGCCCGGAGGCCATTGTCGGCCAGGAACTCGCTGGCGAGTACTACGAGAAAGCCGCGCCGGTAATCGAAGTCCAAGTCGCGAGAGCGGGCTACCGTCTAGCGACGTGGCTGGATCTCATCGTGGACAGGCTGTCGGAGTCGGGCGCGCCTCTCGGTGAGCTATGAAAACCCGGTTTTTGAAGATCGAGCCACGCCATTCCCTCACCGCGGAGTCCGGTCTGGGGATGTCGAGAAGGGAAGCTGATAGGAAGAGAAATCTAATGTAAAACTGTAAGGATCAAACTCGCTGGGGTAGGATAAACATGAGTTAGGAATCATGAGCAGCGTGGGAAACAACACAGATGTTGCCACAATGTGATACCTGGAGAAGCCGTCTTGAATCTGCAATAATGCTGTTCCAGGATATCGTGGGGTTAAACGTCTTCTTGAGGGGGGCGTCGGATTAGCCGGCAGCCCTTGCTTCGTGGAATAGCTACACGATAGAGAACCCGAGCTTGAAGCCAAGATGCAAGACCAAATCAAGCACGCCGTCACTCTTAGCGGACCTGCCGGCGCGGCGAACAAACCGACAGCCGCGCCAACCAGTTCCTCGCCCGAAACCGTCCATAAGCACTCCATTGTTTCTTCCAAGACCCTTCCCGTTAATCTCGCAACGCCCATAGCCGAGTGTGATTCTCCGTAAATTGCGGTTTCAGGATCTCGATGCCTGTTGGCTGATACTGTGGTGTTGTGGGTAAGTTTTAACACACAGTTAGGTATCTTAGCTAGGAGTTCCGCTTAGTAATAACCTACCTTGGATTAGGGGTTGCAAAATGGCTTGCAATTATTCGCATACACCTGCTGTTGACCTATGTAGAGCTACACCTAATTTGGGTGGCGTGGCTACTAGCGCGGCCCACTGGTACCTGAGAGCGTGTTAAAACCTTTGCCGAATACCATAATAGTAAGCATAGCTTCTTTACCCTTCACCCTACGTTTGTCCAGGGAGCCCACGTGATACCGGGTTCGTAGACTATGGTGTCCAGGTTTCACCATGGGCTGACTCGGCTCAGATCTCGCCGCTCAGCTCTAGGCAGTAAGAGCATTCCCATGAGGCGAAACGGAACTCTTACCGCGGCGTGCGCCACGCTACTCGGATCTCTCAGCGGCATTGATGGGATGGTTCGTCGGAATTGTAAGGTCATTACGAGGCTATTATTCGCAGCATCTGATATCTGTCGCTGGGAACAAGGCTGCTCTGTTGATACAGGTACCGTTGCAGCGGTGTTGGCATACAGATTCTTTCGCCAGGCAGGTTTGAAGTTTTCTCACGTATCAGTATTACCCTATTGCTGGTAGTTGGTTTTACTGAACCGAAGGAGGAAGTTGGGACTCCCCCCCAAACGTCCCCGTTCATACTCCTTCGTAAATGCCAAGGAACGAGAGCTGTTTTCCGGAAAACAAGCTGAAGTCTTGTCTCCTGAACTGTACGGATGCAAATTATCTCATGCACGGACTTCATCCCAACTTCGTGTAATCTGTCAGGGAACGTTGAGCGTTCAAAAGTTAAGTTGGTGGGTCTTGCAAGTTCGCTAGATCAGATGGGCGGCCTACAAATACCGGATACGGTATCAGAGGATTCCAAATCATGTGGGGAAGCCATATTTCGCCGGTTTCCCCTGGCATCCTTCAGCTCTGGGATATTCATGAATCGTAACGTTAAGATGACCGGCGGCCTGGAAACGAGACCGGAATACCTATCCCCGTGGGTAGTAAGGTTAATGAGTGGAATCCGCTATGGAATTTACTAGGAATATTTTACCGATGGTGGGGTAAATTCAACGGGAACCTTCCAAGGCTGAGGAAATCCGTCTCAGGTTGACAGGGTTTCAAAGCTGCATCCGATGTGCATTTGGAACAAGAATCGATATCCCAGAACTGATATCGCGACTTAGAGTCGTACGAAATAGAGAAAAAAAGAAGACTCGCAGGACAAGTTTACTATACAGGAGATATAAGAAACAGGAGCTCATGCGAGCTAAGTCTTGTCTAACATTCGGCAAGGTGGTACAGGGGAAGTTCTATCGTCATTATTAGCCCCGAGCCGAATTGTATGTCATGCAGTTAAGCAGGGATGAAAAGAAGTCGTTGAATCAATATAGGGCGGGTAGGATGGAGCCTCCGGGGATTTCTCCAGCCAATTAACTTCAGAATGTTCTCCAGCCCTTCTGCCACTCCGTACTGTACAACTCTAGATAGCTACATCATCGGTAGGTGGGTAACCTTACCAGACTTCTCCAAGCATTGGGGGGGTTATGCTCGTCTGCACCATTGAATTGAAATACCAAAAGAGATAAGATATTCTGTTCTCTAAAATTCAGCGCGCGCTCTGAAGCAGCGATGCGCGCTTACGCCTCGAGCTACACCCGTCTTGGCTCGGCCTTTCAGTTTCGCTTCAGAGTCTGCCGGGGACGAAACGTCAACTTTCTTGGACCCCGGGGTAAAGTCCTGTGATGACTGGCCGAGGCCTTGCCCCTGAACCCCAGACAGGGGCTGTTAGTGGGGCACCCTGCGACATCTTGAGCCGCATCTACAATTCCATCCGTGCGGCATTTTCAAAAAGGAAATGCTACAATCACCGTTAGAATGCATCCGGCCCGGCCTATCTATACCTCGTTACACCTCTACCAACAATACCCGAAAGGTTGATGATATGCCTACTAACGCACATGATGTGGAATCAATGAGATTCGTAACAGGGATTAAGATTCATTGATTCACGGATGACTAACCGAAGGCAAAGCAGGAAGCAGGAAGATCAGCTAACCACTTCCATGGTGACCGTTGAATTGTGCCAAGGTTAGTACGATCAATATGGAATGCTTACACTACAGTACGCAAAGGTTAAATCCCTCTTCGGTTTCGTTCGTGTATCGAAACTGTTCTCAATTGCTGTTAGTGCAGCAGAGAGTCGGAGTACCTGCGGACAGCAATCTTTAGGCCCGTCACCGTCTTGCCGTTCAGAAGTGTAATAATCCTTCGGGCGTGTTACCAAAATACTTTTTCTCACTGCATAAGCGCACATTATTACCAGTAGATATAATATAGATCACTAAAATATCAATATGTACTGTATCCATGTACGAGTGAGGTAGCCGCCTATTAACAAGGGGCTTTACGGCTACCCCTGCAGCTGCCACCGGGGTTAGGACGCGCCAAGCCTTACTACCCTCCACATCTCCATCTGCGAAGGGGGTTCGTGAAAAGACCCTGCCAGTTGCTTAACACTCATCTCTTCTCTAAAGCATCACGATCCACGTTTTGAAACTGTGGATATTACTCCTAGCTCGAGCACTACCCAAAGTCGACATGATGTAGGAAGAGCTTGTTGCGGGAGGCTTGGCTTCCACACCCCTTCTTACAGATTACCAAATGCACAGTCTGCCCCTGTCCGTCACGCGTATAAGGCGAGCCATGCTCCGGCCACTTATGCCTTGTTCTCCCTCCTCATTTATTAATTCAATTCTACGATTCTCTACCGAGTTTCTATCGTTCCTTTCTCGCAGGCCAATGCGCTGGTAGTGTTTCCTTCCATTCGTTCTTTTCTTGACTGCTTGTGCTTCAACCCACTTCACTTTACTCCACCACATCCTGCGGAGTCGGTGCCATTTCTGCTATTCGAAAACGGTCTGGAACCATTTTGAATACTCGACAGTCTTAATCAGCACATCCCGATCCCCCTTTGACATAGTAGAGGAGCTCTTGTTCATCATGGTGTCAAAGTCTTTCATTGTTGGCCTCCTGGGCGTTGCGGCCGTGTCCGAAGCGGCCTCGGTCGCCCGTCCGTTTGATCAGATCTTGCACCGGCGCGCTGCCAAGGCTGTCAACTCTCGTCAATTTGGTGGCGGTTTTGGCGGTGGTGGCTTCGGAAACGGAGGCGGCTTCAACGGCGGCAACAACGGCGGCAACAATGGCGGCAATAACGGTGGTAACAATGGCGGCAACAACGGTGGTAACAACGGTGGTAACAACGGCGGCAACAACGGCGGCAACCAGTGTCTCGACCCTAGCGTGGTTGCGACCGGCTCTGCACAAGACGGTCAAGCGAATGCCGACGCTGGCCAATCCCCCTCATTGACGTGAGTTCAAATCATCTGCCATTATGACATATTCCGAGATTACTAAGAGGGTACAGCGATGATGCCAACTTCATTAACTTCTGCCAAGGCAAGACAATCACGAACGGCATCCAACAGAACGGCGGCTCGTGTAACCCGATTGGTGAGTACATGCACTCGCCCAAGTTGGAATCAGGCGGATATCTAACTTCCTCGCAGTTATGGGAGAGATGCCCGCAACAAACAGAATGGTCACGGGTATACTGATAAACCCTCAACATAACGACAATCTTCCTGCGAACACCGACTTCGACATTGAGGTCCAGATCAACAACCTTCAGGCCGGAACCTTCACCAACCCTGACAACACGTACTATTCGGCACCGCAACAACTCAACAACCAGGGTCAAGTTATCGGTCATACTCACGTTACCGTCCAGGATCTTGGAAACTCGCTCAACCCCACGCAGCCCCCGGATCCAACGCAGTTCGCTTTCTTCAAGGGCATTAACGACGCCGGCAACGGGCAGGGCCGCCTAACCGCTACCGTCACCGGTGGTCTTCCTCCCGGAAACTACCGTGTCTGCACCATGACTTCTTCCTCGAACCATCAGCCTGTTCTGATGCCTGTCGCCCAGCGCGGAGCTCAGGACGATTGTCAGAAGTTCACCGTCGGGGGCTTTGGCGGCAACAATGGTGGCAACAACGGCGGCAACAATGGTGGCAACAACGGCGGCAACAACGGAGGCAATGGCGGCTTTGGCGGTGGTTTCGGCAACGGAGGTTTCGGCGGTGAGTAACGCTCGGCTATCTGCCAGCGATCGACGTCCCGGGACCAGCCCGGGGCATCTATTCCCATTTACACCCCTTCCTTTTGACTTCGCGTTGTGCTTTTGCTAATCCCCAAACGAAAAAGGCCAACAAGGGAATGATGCTAACGATTCCAATGCCCAGGCTTTGGGAGGAGAGCGGCCTGAAATAACCGCTACCAATGACGCTCGGAGGCCTTTCGCCGTGTAAGTAGATTCCCCTCTTCCTCACCACATCTGGGCTCCGCACGGCGCGTCGCCACAAAAGCCGCAACGCGAATAAATTCACTGACCTCACTCCTTTTAGCGATGGTAACACGTTCGCCACGGAAGCGGAGGCGAAGCAACGCGCCTGCGACATTCAAAGAAACCGATGTAACGATGGCGCCAACTCTGGAGCTGGCCACACGCTTTCCGACTGCGATGCCCAGATGCAGACCTGCTTGTCGTCATAGCCCGCCGTCGGACCCGCATGGAAAGCGCCGTCTCCGGCTTGAATTTATTAGAGTCGGCGCCGGCACATAGAGTTTCGAGTTGATTGTGGAGGAGCAACTGTACGAACATTTACAATACAATCTAATCAGTCTTCCCACTTCTTGGTTGTTTCCTCCCATCATCCGTGTATTTAGACATTTTTCCTTCCCACGGATGCCCGTGGGCGTTTTGTCATCTCCTTACCTTGCAATGCGCGAAGTGGAGTGGGTTGGGTATATAGCATGAAAAGAAATGCGACGCCTTTTTTTGAGAACAGCACATGTCGGCAGTCATAGTGATTTTCCTCAGGGGGTTGAAAGGATTGAACGGGCTTTGATTTATGGCCCTGGGGTTACAAGGACAAAGGGGGGTACAGCCTATATGTGGCTGTTCCCACTTACCGTTGTAGATGACTTAGGACAGTAACCCAGACTGAAGCATTGTAACACTTTTGCCTGTAGAAGATATACAAATGCCGGGTTACAAGATGTTCTGGTCGGACTGTCGTATTGAGGCTCCAGAGACTTTAGCTTCGTTCACTCTCATGATGTGCAGAGGGACCCATCAGCAGCACACTTGCCGGGAGGAGCAGCTATGGTCTGTACAGAAATTACAGCGGTCTTCACCCCCCGGGAAACCGCAGCGACAAACGTCTTTTTTTTCCCGTTAGGTGCCAGGTGGGGGCAGCTGGCGCCGTACTTCGAGAGGCCCCGAGGGGCCTATCTGCGACGGCAATGCGACCGCGAGGCGTCTCGGCCCCCTGTCTATCCGTGCGTCCGCCTGCGGCCCCGGCGGCCTGCCGCGAAGCACGCTTGTGCGCGCGTATGCAGCGGCGCGCCCCTATAACCAAGCGTACGTGGTTGCCCAGAGGACGGAGGAGCCTCCCGCGCCCATTACCTACCCACCGGCACGGCGGAGTATCGAAGGTGTTATGTATATATACATGTACGCACATCGGCCTAACCCTGTGCCGTTGCTCGTCAGAAGCTTGATAGATGGCTGCTGGCTTTCATCCGTCCGCTTGGCCGGCTTGTCACCAGCGCGGCTCGTTCCGACTGCACCCCAGCCCAGAGGCGCCACCGGGGCATCCCATGATCCGCTGCTGTGGTGTTGTGTCACCGCCAGTTATCGATCTTGTCTCGCGTGCGTATGGAAGGGACCGGGGATAGCCCAGGTAGTGGTGAGATTATACAACAGGGGTTTCTTTCGTTCTCTGAACACGCGTCTTTTTTTTTCGGAACAGAGAGTTGCCGACCCCTGGTAGACTGTGCTTGTAGTCGGGGCATGTGATTGGCTTCGGTTGGTTATGTGATTTCTGCAACCGTCGTACTTTCAACATAGGTACCGTAGATCTGTTCGTCCTGCAGTCTATTTCTTTTCATCCTACTTACGGTCATCGGGTTTCCTTGTCCTAACTCTTACTACACCTATATCCTTCGTCAACATCAATCCCGTCAATCCATACATTTACTTATTGTAACAAGAGTGAACAGAGATGCTGGCGTAAGAAGAACCTCGTCCTGCTGTTATCGGTTCTAACGAATTATCTCTTCGGCGTCTCCGCGTTCTCTACGGCTTCTTCGCCAACCGAGCAGTCTTCATTTTCGGATACTGATCACCCCCGGCAAAGAAATGAGCCCGGTGAAATAAATGCCTCTCAGCTCCTCTAACTCCCACTTCGATTGATGTGATAGTTGATTCACGCGCTATTTAGACCCCTCCCCCTGAACTAAGGTAACCGCGACGGTGTCGCCTCGGTGGCTCCGCAGTCTGCCACCCGAAGCGTGACCCCCTTTAGGAAGAAATTACATATACCTCCCACGGCACGCGTGCACCATATCATGCTTTTCCACTCACGCATCCTGCCCGTAACGGAGACTAGGAACACCACATGTGAGAGGGAAACCCACCTACTAACAGTCGATAGAGCGAGGATAAAAAGGTCCTAAAAGAGATAATTTTCATATGCCAGTATCTCTCTATCCATCCTGCTAAAACCAGAAGTTTTTATGTAATGCTCGTAAAGTCCATTCATATGCCGGCGCCCGCACAGAAAAGAAGCCCAGCTCATTGCCCAGTGCTCAAACCAGTGCTTAAGAAAGGAAGATTAACCGTGAAAACCATTTGATCAGTCATCGTGTTCGAAGATACTGGGTATAGTATCTGTCGTGCAAATTATGCAAGGTAAATATAGGTCCAAGCCTGGAAATAACGCTGTGTATTGGCTCAGCCTTATTTTCCAGGCTTGGACCTATATTTACCTTGCATAATTTGCACGACAGATACTATACCCAGTATCTTCCAAACGATGACTGATCAAATGGTATATGTATATATGTATACGTGTCATAACGAAATGTATCCCTGCCGTCCCTGGAACCTCTTTCTCTTCCCTCACGACTTCTGGATCTCCCCTACGAACGCCACCATGCTCACACCTTGATCTCAATGGCGACGACGGCCTCCATCTCGGAGTCCCCGTAGAATATTTCGGTGCCGGCGTTGCCCACGTTGACGAAGTCGGTGTCGCGGATGTAGCCCCTCTCGGCCATGACGCCGAGCCAGTCGCGCAGGTCGCCCTCGAAGACGCCGCCGAAGGGGGACTCGGGGAGCGCGCTGCGCACCGTGACGCCGCTGCCCGGGTTCTTGCCCTCGTACAGCTGGAACGTCGTGCCGTAGAGGTCGAATGTCGCCACGGGGCCCTGCGAGTACCCGATCGGCACCTGCCCGCCCCAGATCTCGATCCAGAGCATGAACTCGGACGTCGCCGTCGAGCTGGTGTCGTCCGCGCTCGGGGCCGTGATGAAGTCGAAGACGTTGGCGCCTAGATGATATCGGTGGCGCATGTTAGAAGAAGACGTATGTATAAAAGCAAGGAGATTCATAGATCCTTGAGGGGAGAGGAGGGGTTAAATCGAGATTTACCTTTGAACTCGCCGCTGTTCTTGCGCTCCCATTGGAAGTACGCGGGGATCGAGGTTACGTCCCGGAATCGCTTGCGCAGATTCTTGCCGATGCCGACGTTGGAGTAGCCCTTGCAGTCGTCCTCGGTGTCCTCGAGGCGCTGGATGTCGGTGACGCTCTTGTACCGGACCTGCTGTGTGCCGTCGGCGGTCTCGAGCACGCTCTCATAGTTGGTGCACTGCCGCCCCACCATCAGGTCCGCGTTGTACATGGCGTTACTGACGGTCCACGGGTAGCCCGGCATGATCTTGCGGTCCGAGTTCCCGCACAGGTTGGTCGGGGCCGGTCCGTCCGCCACCGCGGTCGCATCACCGGCCGGGGACAGAGGCGCCGTGGACGATCGATCGACAGCCCCCGTGCTGGATTCTGCTTTCGTCGGCTCCCCGGCGCTTGTCGGTACCGCTTCGGTTATCTCGGGCGGTGTGACTTCACTTGGCTCACTTGGCGGAGAGCCTGAGGCCGGAGACGATATATCGAAGGACATTTGGCTGGAGACCACGCTCGACAGCGTTGTCGGATCCGCAGTAGGGAGCTGGACGGTCTCCGTCAAGCTGCTCGGGGCGGCCGAGGTCTCGCTAGGCACCACGCCCACCGTGCTGGGTGCCAATGTCACCGTGTGAGTGGTGGTAACATGGCGTGGACCGCAATTCTCCCGCTTGGGGAGACCATGGGCGGCCAGAGGGCTCAAGGCCAGGAGAACGAATGTATAGGCCAGCATGGTAAAATCGAGCAGAACAGCAAAGAGTAAACGAGTGAACGAAAGGAGGGAACGAAATAGCTGGGTGCTCTCGAAGAAGAAATAGCCCCTGGCTGCTCGAAGGAGTGTACAGTTAGACTTGAAAAGAGCGAACGGCAAGAATATAAAAATGCCAGGTCGAGAGTCTCGAGACAATACACTAGCTAGGCCAGCTGTAAGAGAACGTGTCCGACCATGCAGGTAAGAGAAAGGACTGAGGCGTATGCGCTTCTTTTTCATTTATCTATCTTGGCATGACTCGCAAACCCGCATATGGGGATTGACGACGCATCACTCTATTGCGCGTCTACTACATGCTAATGGCTTCGTCAGCCAGCCGTAAGGATGGCGGGAGTTGGGATGATTGTTTCATGTTTCAAGGAGATGATGAGGGGTTCGGTAAGGACGCTGAGGCGCCGGTTTTCGTCGCTCACTTGCTCTGGTCTATGTCCGGCTGAGAGACAAGGGGGCTGCAGTTGGTGGCGTCTGCCGACTTAGGAAGTATTATAAGTCGTGGCCCATCAACCTGGCAAAAAAGGGGGGACCGTACAGGCGGCATGTAATCCCAATGGCTAATAGCGGTGGGTTAGTGTCAGGGGGCTGACCTGGACCTGACGATCCGAGGTCCGTGGTTGGGTGGTTTGCAATCCCAAGAAAAAGAAACCGATCGAGTTTAAGCTTCTTTCGACGTTCAACAAAGCGGCCCAGCGCATCCGGACCAGCCAATCAAACCGACGCCATGGAATACCCCTCGGGGTGCTTCGCAGTAGCTCCGTCTCATCCGCTGTGCAGGAGTGGGATTAATTCCCATTGCGCACTCGTGTAGTACATATACACAACACAGGCGCACATGGTCGGAGACAGATCAATCAACTTTACTCCTAGGACTCTCCCTGCTTGCACATGACAAGGCCTTCCTACCCGAACCGATAACATCATTCAGCGACAAGTCTGATCCTAGTCGAAGATGCCTCCAGATTCCGAGCTGCAAATGTCATTGGCATAGACTACGTAATGTGGGATTACACAGCAGTCCGGAGGTAGAAGGGAGATTTCGGAGATGACTACTGTGTACGGCAGCTCGTTCACTCCTCGGCGGTTTTCAAAAGCAGACGGCATCCAACAAGCCTCTAGGAGTTAGCTCGATCACGTGCACATGCACGTTTGTCGATATCAGAGCCTCCAATCGATGGCATGAATGACAAAGTGGGAGAGGCATCTGTTAGTTGCCGCTTCAAACTGCAACCTGGGAGCGTCCGGATGCCGAAGAGCTTGGCTCGAAGATAATTGGCTTGCAGTATACAACCACGTGCCCATGGACACTTCCTTCGCAAAAGCAGATTTCAACGCATGCCTTAGACTAGCTCTAATATGGACAGCATATGGAAATTCTGCAAGAAACACTATGCGTTCCTCGATGTAAAGCTCATACCGCTCTCTTTCTATAGATCTACATTGTTCGGTAGAACAAAGAAGAAAACCATCAAATGGCGAATCTCGGCCTTTCGGACAAGGGTCACTGATAATTGTGTAGTGTGGTATAGAGAAGGTGTTGCAAGGAGCATAGAACTTATAATCTCAATGCTAAGATGGAAACGATCATGGTCCATATCATATCATTACAGCAAGTAAGAGGGGTGAGACAAATCCTACGTAGCCCAATAAGTGTGCAGTACGCTCCCGCTCGATAGTAAACGGCCCCATGCCCGCACTCGTGCAGCATTTCACATGGGGGACTGGAAACGCCACAACTAATGAGGACAGGACCAAGGTAAGCCGACACCTGCAGCCCTCTTCGCGTACTGCTAGCTAGGCAAGACCTACGGTAAGCACAAGCCTCTGCAGGAAGGGACATTTGGAGCCGTGTCCGCCATTGCCGTGGGGCCGGAAGGCTTCCTGAAACCGGAGTTCATCGAGGAAGTTTTCACGGGCCTCGTCCGGTGCGGGCTCTTCACCTCGGACCCCGACTGGCAGGCAAGGATCCGCTCACGCCCCACGTCGGCCCATTTACCGACCCGGGCAGCTGGAAGGCCGTCCGCGCGAGTTAGCTCACGTGCTGTAGCTGCGACGCAGCACAGTGTTGCTTTCGGCCGCGGACCTCGCGACTCGCATCGACGCCGAGTTCGGCCCCGGTGTCCTCGTTGACGCGCTGCAGCTCATCGCGCGCCAGGCCCTCGATGACTGGATCCAGCGGCTCCTGCATCGCACCGCGTCCGCCCCTGCTGTAACCTTTTAAGGAGCTCAGAGACCACAAAAAGGATATCCGGAACGTGGAACAATTCGTGAACTTCCTTGGGCGTCTTGAAGGGCGACAGGAGGTGTAGAGGGTAAGTACTTAGACTAGATATCGATAGTAAGTGGCTGATAAGCGGTGTAACACCGCCCTAGCTCAACTTAGGATCTGTCCGAAGAACTATCAATACGATAGTACAAGTGTACTTCATTACCTATGACCTCCTAGGAGTCTTACAGTGAACTTTCAAATGATTCAAGTACGCAAAAGCGAATAGAGTTCAAAAGCTCTTGCTTCGAATGTGAGTAGATACAGCATTTTGCTGTTGGTTCCCAAGCATGTTCGCACTCTGACGAAGGATGTCCAAGCGGCAATGCAAGGGACCGACACTTCTAAGGATAGCGGCATCTTGAAGGTCTCTCCCTTGCTACTCATTGCTTAGGAGCATGATTCCGTTCCATATATGCCATCCCCGCACCCGTACTACCTGTCAATGGTTTGGGGCGGGGTTAACAGGTGTGATGTTGTTACTGGCGGGAGAGGGCAGTGGTTCTTCCTCTCACCCTTCTATTCTGGGCCTATCGTTCAATGATGGTGCGTCCTGCGTCAAAACATAGAAGTCACCCTGTATACCGCTATATAGTGGGTGGCGCGTTGTGCAAACTTCTCCTAATTCACAAGGTAGATGCATCAGTTATGACTAGTCAAACAGCGCTCAGTCGCGCCCCTCGTGAAACCAAATCATCATTAGGAGAACCCCTGAACCACTAAATGAGGGTCAAAGCCTCAATTAGCAACGTCCAAGTCATTATACAGAAAGGCTATACTATTCGATTGGTATTAGTATATCCAACGCACTTAGCGACTCCAAAATCGGCAATTCGCCGTGTGCAACACATCCAAACTGGTCTGCAGTTCGTCTGTCTCCGCCCCTAGAGTCTCAGTCGCCTTGGGTGACACGGTCATATTTCAATTGCATCGGCAGATATACGCATCCAGAAGGTGCCTGCCGTGAACTAGCGCCTCTTGCCGAACGGCTAAGGCGGCTTCAGGGGCGATGCTGGCCGTCACCGCGGCGTTGCCGCTATTTGCCGAAAGCTCCTTTATCTCGAGCCCTTCAACCTTGAGAGTCTTGATGGGCCACGCCAATAAGAGGCGCCCGCGCCTGGTCCTCAGTTGTTGAGCGAGCAGTCGGCGGCTGCGCGAGCGCAGCATGAAGCACCATGTCGTGCAGGCCCTGCTCAGGCCCCCCCGCGCGCACTTAGGAGCCCGCAGAACCAGGACTCCGGATGGCGAGCATCGCCTATGCGGGGTCATGATGCACAATCCGAGAGGGCAGCTGATATTACCCGTGTCGACCGCGGGAGCCAACTCAGTGATCGAGCGAAACTTGGCCTGAATTCCTTGTCGGGGGCCTCAGGTGGGCTGGCTCCGGGGTACTGGTTTCTACCAGTCTCAACGCCCGTTAAGGAAGTGCCGCAAACATAGTATCATTCCTTATCAAAAGCCAGATTGTTCCCGCCTATCGTTAGATATTGGTGGCCGTAGGTTTGTATCAGTGGAAAGTGATGAGCACTGAGCTCGTTGCAAGATGCTTGGTGGCCCCTTTTCTCAAGACTATCCAGAAGCGGAGCCTATTTCTCAGGAAACCCCTAAAGATACCTGCCACTATTTCGACCTGTGTATGGGGGAGAACGATAAGTGTGGTCGCGTCGTCGACTCCACAACGACCTTCTCGTAAGGTATCTTGATATTATGGGTTCGTCATTCTGGGGGTGGATTACGTGAAGCCTGGCGCAGTCTAAGGGCGGAGAGTCTACAGCCTCACAACGCGACAACCTGAGAGAAGGCTGTACCTCTCGCGATGCCTATGAACTAGTTTCTTCTCCCTGAAGGCGACACGGATGGTTCTGCTGCTCGCGAACAGTGTGAGTTCCAAAGTTCAGCTTCTTCTTCTTCTAATCTCTCAGCACAAGCGAGTACCCTGCTTGTTTTAGCGTAAACATGATCCTTCAGGAAGAACCGACCTCTGACTAATCAGAGAACTCTTCACGGTGAGGTCGTCCACTGTTGATATTGCAATGCCTGGGGTCCCGCTGTCTCCATATGCCCTTCTCGGCTTCCGCCTAAGCGGCCGTATATCCGCATTGGACGCCAGTCCTGTTTGAGGCCAAAACAGTCCGGGCTGCGATATTCGCAATATCCGGTTCAGAGTGTCGAGTGGTCGTTTACTACTGAGAGTCCAGGGTTCACCTTACGTGCTCCCTGTCTGACAGTGTGGCTGGCGAGAATTCGCACATGATGCCTTTAGCTCGAATATCACAATGCACAGTACGGATTCAACGCCAGAGCTAGCATGCACGAGTTACAGGTTGGTTGTGTGGTAAAGTTGTTTGACTCGTCGGCGCATCAGACGGAGCAACCTTAGAGGCCTAGATTGCCAGGCGGAGGTGCCTTAGGCACGGTTTTCTGCATATTGGAATAACACTTTTAACAAGACCAGAATTGCCCCCATTGCCACACACCGGTTACCATATGTACCCTCAACGCTACTACTGGTTGCTTTCTGCTCATCTTTTTGGATGAAGTGAAAAGATTCTCCCTCGACCATGGCCCATCAAGCGAAGCCGCAGTCTTTCAAGAATCGCGATTTCTTCCCTTCTTTTCGCGATTGTCCAGCTGACGAATGGGACGAACGGTTCTTCGAAGAGGATGAACCCGGGATCCATTGCAAACAGTGGTGTCTACTTGGAGAGATCGTCGAAGCCAATACCCTCCTCCGCGCGCGCCTCGTAGCCAAGGATTACAAAGGACATCCTTTCGTCGTTGCTTTCTACCCTGACGACGAGGACGACATGCTCCGCATCCTGAAGGGTTTCAAGGTTGGCAATACGATAGCCATCTTCTATGCTGTGATCCATGGTTTCCTGGACCAAACTTGGGGCGTCCGGGTTGAGAACACAAGCTCAGTTCTGGTAAGTACTCTGGCAGGGACCGAAAAGGGGCAATGAATAGGGTGATTATAGTTGATATGCTGACGTATATCACCAGATCATGCCACTCAAGATGGATGAAGTCATGGCGATGAACAAAGAAGTCATCGAGTACACACCTGCCGAGGGAGCACCGCGGAGATGCCACACTTGTGGCGAGGTTAAGGAGGGACTCGACCGATGCGGAGGATGCACGCTATTCTCTTATTGCAATAGGGTAAGTCGGTTTGCTGTCCTCACGCAGAAACCCAGTCCATGTGCTGTCGGCTCCCAATACTGATCGGAAAAAGGACTGCCAAGCCAAGGCCTGGAATGAAAAGAGACACAAGAGGTTCTGCAAGGCTTTGAAGAACAAAGGTGTGCGCGACATGCACTTCCTTGACTACGACAACAGTTCGGACTGTATCGCCTTCTCATGAGGCCGAGAGGGTGTTGCTAGCTGTCCTGCACAGATATGAGAACTAATAGTGTCCCGCCATAGAGTGGGGCCTCACATTGTTTGGCACTATTAGATTCGATAATAGACAGGACCGATGTATTATCATACTTGTGTGGTGGAGTCTCGGTGATAGTTGCACTGAACAACTGAATAGCCCGAATTCCCAGACGGTAATTGTATGTACGGGATTGGAGAAAGCCAGCGCAATATTTGGCTCTAGTGACTCCAGGGCGTAATATCACTGGTTGGCGCAACAATAGGCCGTCTTTGGCCGTAAATTGTGGCTGGACTATTAAGAATAGTGTGAGCAGTCTTAATCATTTCTGTTGCTGATTGCTTTGCATAGTACTGTAGGTTCTTGTAGCTAGGAAAGGTGCGGGAGTGCGAAGGTCTAGGCTACGCACATACAACTAATGGGGTTATCGCGCCCACACCCTGTTGTTTTAGTAGACCCCCCCCCCAAACCAACAATTCCTTCAGCCACCATACGCATCGAAAAAATAAGGTAAAATACTCGTGAGGTTCCATACCAAGTGTCCAACATTAAGAGTTGGGGAACTGCAGAAATATATTTAAACAGCGGTGGGGGTCGTCGAGTTACCCATCTTCTAACCCCTATTCTAACCCCTATTTCAATGAGTTGTGGTACTGGCACCTCGAAAACTTGGTAAATCTTTACCTTAGTTTTCTTTCTTAGTAGCAATGTTCCGGCGAAATACCTTAACACCTTTTAGCATTTGCCAAACATTTTATAACAACTTTTTAACCTTCTAATCTATTGATATCATTAATTTGTTGTTCTAAAATAGTTGTTTAATATGCGTTGTATTCAAAATCGCTTTGGTCCCAGTTTTTCGACACAAACAAATGTATAGGTAAAGGTGGTTATATTAAATATATAACGAGTCGCATCAGTATCCCGATGGTCGAGGTCTACCCAATGGCTACCGGTACAGGGTAGAAGGACGCTCCAAATCACTGCCAGAGGGGGAATGCATCCGCCAGTCCCGGGTCTCATGGTTTCGAAGGTTGGTGTTCGATAGCCTGTAGGCGGCTTTTGGCACTATCCTCAGGAAAAGACATGAATTGCGAAGTGTTCATTGAGGCCCAGTGAGGGGTCTTTTCACAAACTTTTGTATCACTCATGTAAGGCAGACCGGGCTCTGCCCTAGACTCTTAGCTTGCCACAGCCGCCTTGGGCCATGTGCCATCAGGCTTGGGGCAGTCTGCCTCGTATCAGGGCACTGTTCACGATATCTACTCCTCCGTATACGGGATAGCCATGGCGACTCCAGTCTGGCGTCCTGCTCCGGCTCATACTCCATACAGGATCCCATAATCGACAGGACTGAGCGCAGGCTGTCTTCGCCAGTGTTGCCCTATGCCGGTCTGGGTTAGTATGGTAAGTTATGAGCCCTCGATTTCGTCCCATTTCGAGGGATGCAATGGCCTTTAAAATGGAGGCTATTCAGCCCAGGGCATTTCATGAGAGGGCACGGGTTGATCCAATTCAGATATCTTTACCAGGGCTTTAAATTCCTTCTCTGGAAACACATGTTTTTGCGCTGTTCTGAGCCTTCCAGTATATCGGGCTACTACCACCTCCCAAACACCGACACAAGCTATAGTGTTGGACTCCCAAAAGGTGGGCGCTCGAACCGTTGTTGGTTCGAGCTTATTTAGCTATATATGGTTGCATTCCGACATATAGGCCAACTCGTTACAAACAATATTACTACAACAACGCCTTATCTTGAAGTGGTGCCTAAGAACCAAGCTCTAATATGTGCTGGGCACCACTATTAAGCACCCCGGACGAACGCATCAGACTTGGTCATGTTATCCGCAACTACCTGGAGCTGAAAGAGCATGTCCTCCATTCATCGCAAGATTTTTGATCCCATCCCTGCTACAAGCGTCGCCGTGGCCTACGAAGATGCCGGCGAAGTGCTCGTCAAGGTCCAAGGCTGACCACCGATCAGGGTTGCCACCACTTCCGCGGCGAGAGCTGGACTGGGTGACATGGACAGTCCAGAGGTTGAGGGCCTAGGAAGAGGAACATGAGCGGTGGTGTATGGGATTGCCCAGCCAAAGCAGTAAGCGGAGCTGATGCGGGCTGACTAGGGGCTGAGGGGTCCTTAAGAACAGCTGAGCCGAAGTTGAGCTGGGGAGCGAGGAGGCCGTAAAAGCGGCCACCCGTGGTGTCTCACGTCTCGCCTGACTTTCGTCTCATGCTACCAGAAAACTTAGAAGCGGGATCGTTTGTTTTCTTATCTCGGTCATTTGAGGTTTGGGCCTCAGTCTCCATTTCAAGACTGATTTACGCTTTGGAATAAAGCGCTGTTCGACGACATTGAAGAATTTTGCGTATATATAGCCTGAGACTTGCTCGAGTTAGGTACTCTTGCTTGGACGTTTTACAACCCTAACTAAGAAAACCGTGGAAACTACACCTGCATATTACAATCCAGGCCGAATGTATAGCCTTTAACCCCTGGCAGCACAGTCCACTCTCAAAGTCAAATTGAAAGGTGGTTATTAGTTCTTCAAGTTCTCTAGGTAGTTAGTCTGCCACTGGCGTTGCAAGAGATACAATATTCCGACGCATAACTCACAAGTCCCACTTACTCCCCAGCCTGCGAGGTCAGCGACGCCGTACCATTTCGTCTTGCACTCGTCACTCACCAGGAATTGGACCGCCCGCCAGACGAATTCCGCGCCACGCGAATCGGCATGGTCGGGGAAGTCACATATAAGCCCTTCGAAATATTCCCTGTGGTCGCCGTGGCGCTGAGAGAGGGAAAAGAGGCTACGGACACCCTGTAGGCAGGGTGGGGGTGCTCTCGGGTAAGCACGTAGGTAGCTACCGCAGTATACGCCAAAGGCAGCCTGGATAGCATCGCTTTCTAGGAGCTCTTTGGCCTGACGTTTACTGTCTAACCGAAGGGATCCGCTCACACGCTTTAGCGTGGCCGTTTTCAAGACTCGACGGTCTGTTGGTAGGGTTAAGTAACCCGGGGCAGGAAGCATGGCCGTCGTTACCGTCACAGAAGCCAACCTCCTTGTCGATTCGGGAACCTACCGACATCGACTCTAGCGTGTGATAAGGTTAAGGAAAGGCAAAACTTCCTTCTGTAGAAGCAACGGCGTGAGCTTGTTTAAATGAGCTAACTTCCGTGATATACTCTTCAAATCTCAGAGCACTGGGCAAGTTTTTTGTCTCACAAGTCACACAAATACGACAGTTTGAACACAGTTTGATAAGTGGCTAAGTCTAAGCGTGTTTTAAACAAAGGTGTCTTCCGGAAGACAGGACAGACGCAGCATACAACTGGCTTTGTATTTCAACGAATCTAATCGACCATATGGTTGGAAGAAATGAAGGAATAAGGTTGATTATACTGCGGGAAGGAATGTATGTTATGGTGAGAATGAGTAAGATGGACCGGCCCCCCCCCCCCCCCCCCCCAGTCAACGGCCAACGGCCCAACGCGCCACCATTTCCCATACGAACCGCCGAAACCGCTATATTTCAACAACCAATCCGAATAGAAATCAGAGAAGTAAAAGGGTTTCAGGATTACCACCAACACTGAGCTTTTTACGTAAAAAAAAATGCTAATAAATTTTTGTATATACTTAATAATATTCTAAAATATTCTTCTCTTCGGTAAAGTTTTGTATTATATATTGTCCACCTATTTGACACAAGAATTGAAAATGTATTTACCTTGTTTAAAATAAAGTATATCATGAAATATAACATAGTGGAATGAAGAAAACTTTGCTTAAGACATATCTTACTTTATTTAAAATTTATAATGTAAACGAATATTAGGAATGGACGGTCAAAATTTTATTCGTCCAGCCTCCGTGTTGCGAATATCCAGTCCACAACCCCCGTAGCGTCTTTGGTTCGAGGTAAAGCCGTACAGGGAGTGTCCATCTCGCACTCCATGTACTGCTAGCTGCTGGTGTTCCTCTGCGTACCCCGTACACCTTAGCACCATATGTGCCAACGTTTCCGGGCCGCACCAGGCCAGAGAGAGGGGCGAGTACGCTTCAGGGGCCCTTATTCTATGTAGAAAGGCATTTAACCCAATCGCCCCTGTTCTTGCCCGGGTAAGGAGAGAGCTCATCGCGTAGTGAGACTATCGCGGAGGTTTAGTGGTAGGGGGAGGGTTGTCTTTGGGATGAGGTCGAACAAGTCAGCTGCTTCTGCGCTTTGTGGGTTACCTTTTTAGCACCTCGTGTCTCAGCTTCCGTCGCGTTTTGCTACTCGTTAAGTGTTGAGAGGTCCGCCTCAACATCCTTCCAGTCGACTACCGCCCCCGTTTCGTCTCCGCCTCTATCTTGTTCTCCACGGCTTTCTTTGAATGGCTCGAGCCATTTTTTTTTCGTCCAGTCAGCCTTAAGGAGGCCGTTGTTATCCGGTAGGTTGCAGATTGCTGGCTGGAGTGTTTCAGTGCCCTCTGCGGTTTCTTACTCGGTTCGCCCCTTTCGCGCATGCGTCCCGCAGAAGCTGTGCTGTGCCATCTCTCTCGAACCTCCGTTCTTTTCTTGCAACCCATCGTGAGAGATAGATATCTATAGGTGGGCGCCATGCAATCACTTAAGGCCGCCACAAATTCGTAACCGAGCAGGGTGGTTACGTCATATAACGTCAACGGGTCTCCAACTTATCAGTGTTTATAAACTTACCCACCCTTCCACACCTTTTCCCGTGGCACGCTATGATAAGAAACAAATTTAATCTAGTATTAGTTATTTAACAGTCTCAACCCTTTGGCGGATGGTGGAGGATGAAGGGGTTCTTGGTACACGGAGCCAGGCATTATTTATGTAACCCTCGAGCGTCTGTTGCCGTATCCCAAAGCCGGACGGTCTTATCGACTGATCCTGATGCTAGCAGTTTCGAGTCGTGCGAAAAAACGACTGAATAAATAACATCTTCATGGCCTTCCAGCGTCTGCCGGAGCTGCCCCGTTACCGTATCCCAAAGCCGGACCGTTTTGTCATTTGATCCTGATGCTAGCAGTTTCGAGTCGTGCGAGAAAGCGATTGAATTGATATAAGGTTGGCCTCCGAACGTCTGCTGGAGCTGTCCCGTTGCCGTATCCCAAATCCGGACGGTGTTGTCGTCTGATCCAGATGCTAGCAATTTCGAGTCGTGCGAGAAAGCGATTGAATTGACAGCATTTTGATGGCCCTCGAGCGTCTGCCGGAGCTGCCCCGTTGCCGTATCCCAAACCCGGACGGTGTTGTCGTCTGATCCAGATGCTAGCAGTTTCGAATCGTGCGAAAAAGCAACTGAAGTAACATCATTCTGATGGCCTTCGAACGTCTGCCGGAGCTGCCCCGTTGCCGTATCCCAAAGCCGGACGGTGTCGTCACTTGATCCTGATGCTAGCAGTTTCGAGTCGTGCGAGAAAGCGACTGAAAGGACGGAATCCTCATGGCCCTTAAGCGTTTGCCGGAGCCGCCAAGCGGTATCGTCATTGTTCATAGCGGCACCATTTCCGAGGAGCAGCTCTACGATATTGTGTCCCATCCCGGCGGCATACAAAAGGGCTGTACAAGTGTCTCTGTCCTCAACAGTAATGGAGGCACCCTTCTCGAGGAGCAATTGTACAACGGTTTCGTGCCCTCTCTCGACGGCCCAACTCAACGGCGTCCGGCCGCTCTCACTATCCTTCACGTTTACATCAGTCCCGCTGGTAGCGAGGAGTAGCCGAACGACATCGGCATGTCCTTTGTCCGCAGCCGCGATCAATGGTATCCGTTTGCCGTTGTTTGCAGCCGCTACGTCGATGCCGTTGTCTAGAAGCAGCTTAACCATTTCGGTATGGCCGTTCTCAGAGGCCCATAGGAGCGGCAGCTGACCATAGATGCTCTCTAGCTCGCCACTCTCTTCGTCGTAATCGATATGCTGGAGCTCGTCCCACCGCTTCTGTGCATGCAGCATTCCCTCAATCTCCAACGTCAGATGTGGTTTCTGCAACTCAACAGTTACATCAACGGTGGAATATGGCGGGTAACGCATTGCTTTAGGCTTAATGGTAAACATTGGTCGCCCCGCATTACGCTCCAGTATTAGTTGCAGGTTAAGTAATCCATTACTAGCTCTTCTTTTTCCGGATACTTGTCGGGTTATATATTGGAGATTTCCAACTATATCCGTTAATAAGGTGATCCTAGAGCATATCGCAATGCAGTAATGAGCTTCAGCATGCGCACCCTGCTGCTTAAACTCGAGTATCAGAATGAAATCTCGAGACGCGCCGTCGTAATGACGCAATCGGACCAAGGTTGGATGCGCATTGCCTTCGGGTTCGGTCGTCGACATGATCACAGCTCGCTCTTCGTCCCAGGAAGACCGGGGCGCCACATCAACCAACTCTAGGTGGGCGTCGGCAAAGTCGGAATCATCATAGATCCAACCCTGTTGACGTGAGAGTTGCGTGTCAGGTCCGTTGTCGTTTCTGATGTGGATGGGCTTGCGTAAAGCATCAGAGTTAATTATCGGCCGTATTACTGAATGGCAGCCCCTTGGCCTGATATACTCATCGGGTCCCCCCGACGCCACTTTCATAAGTGGAATCCCGACCACTTGCTGAGCATCTCCCTCGGGTCCACAGTTAATCAGCCCAACTGTCTCGGCAGAAGTGGCGAGTAGCGATAGAGAGACATGGAGGCTGCCGCCGGAAATTTCAAGCGAGTCGAGATATGCCGTGGATCGATTTCGAGGGACAATATGCCCGGAATTTGCAAAGTCGGACGGGGCGGCCGCCAGAAACCCCCTGGCCTGAGATTGTGCCAAGTCGCCAGTAGATTCACCACCGAGGCCCCATGCTAGGATGGAATGATCCCTCGTGCTCCTTAAAATTTGTTCCTGCAACCGGAAAAAGGCCCGATCTCCACCTTCCCCGTAGATCATTGGCATTGTAATACCGAAGATTCCCAAGAGACAATATGCGAGATCTTCCTTCCTCTTCGTATCTCTTTGGGCGGCCCATGACATACGCTGCGCAACGCTTGCGGATTGCAGGTCGTTGACGCCCTTTAAGAACAGACGGTGTATACCAGTAACCCTTTCGATGACGGCACCCAGTTGCACCTTGGTCCCCAGAGGGCGCCACTCTAAGCTGTAGAAAACCAAACGTCTAGGTGCGAGGAGCTCTTGCAAGGTCCACCCTCTTTGGAACCACCGACTCGTCCGGAACTTGGATCCATCCTTCCGTGGGTTCTCGTCGCCAGGGACGTCGGATAAATAGGCATAGCAAACAGCTGCACGCTTATACCATCGAAACATGGAATTAATGGCTTCGCTGAGCTCCACCAAATCGGTTTTGTTGATACAGCACGTATCGATCCAGATATAACCGAAACCGTCTTTCTTAGCTTGTTGACAGCATCCCCGAAACTTGGCCGACCCGATACCAGGTTTATCGATTTCCCCTTCTTCGACGTCGCGGAGAGTGAGCTCTTCGAGGTCGCTGCCCCAAGTATGTGACAATATGGCGTAAATGGGAGTTTCACCGTCGGGGAACTCTTCTAGCTTCAAGGTCTCGGCGTTAATCAGGCGCATGGTGAGGGTAGGCGGTCTGGAAGTTGGATGTAGATCGAGCCGGGGGGAGAGGACGAGCTCGGCAGGTCTGAGGAGTGTCAGTTCAAGAGTGTCAGAGGGAATCGGTAGTCGAACCCATCTCACAGATAATTCGCGAGCTCAAATCCGGCGCCAAGGATGACGGCGAGGAGTTTCCCTTCGTCAGGTCGAGAGAGACAAGTTGGCTTTGCGGATCTCCGGAGCCGGCGTCGGTTTTGTGTGGAACAGCAAGGCCGGCTTTAGTGTAAAAAGTTGGGGGCTCTGCAGGGAGTCACCGTGATGCAAATTCCGATGAGCTCACTTGATTGTATTGAGGGTTGAAGGTAGTTGCTGCTGCCATCGCGGGCTCTTTGTGGTTCCCCAATTTGGAGGTTTTCTGACTTGGATCGCTAACCCCGCACGTTGAGGCTTTGCCATGTTGGCGTCCAGCCGGCTGGTGCCAAGTACGCACATCTGGCAGCATCGTCATTGGGCGGTGTTTGCCGACATGCAAACGGAAACATGTACATTTCAGAGAACCCAACGCAAGGTATGCCCAGCTGGGTGGCGCGGCGCAGATTTGTTATCAGCGTGACGAAGGGGAATAGTGCAAGAAAATGATCCTCCAGAATGATCGAGTAGGGATGGGTCACCCCTCGGTGGACTATGGAATGTGCTGTTAGTTTTAGCCGTTGCGGGTCCCCACTGAAACCCCTGCAGATCTGAAGCATGTTCGGGACCCGCGAGACTGTGCTGGGGACCCTGGGTCTCCGATGGCGGATCGCGGGCAGGCACTGGACAAAAAAAACGGCGCACCCCACACCAAGCGCTATAATCGCACCTAAATACGCTAAACCTTGATACCTTCACTTTGCGTTTAATCAACGAAATCAATAACGATGACATTTTTTTTTAGCTGTATCTTAAAAAGCAGAAGTTCCTAATTATTATAAAGTTCCCTCCGAATTTCTGCGATTTTTTGTAGTTGTTTTATGTATAAGTAAAGATGCATATTAATATTATACGCCGTAACAAAATTAAAAGGGCCTACGAATTTAAAAAAGCTTTCGAATGTAACGTTTCGAATCGACAGCTTTTTAAGCAATTCGAAATAATAAAAATTATAGGAAGGCGTATATTAAACAAGGAAAACGTCGATATAGCTGCCTTTACAAAAAAAGGTCCTTATACGCGAACGGATAACTTCCAAACCCGTAAAACGAAAGGCAAAAAAAGAAAATTTGATAAAACCTAGGTTAATTTCGTAAATCACTTTTACCGCAATATACCTTATTTATATAGAAATTACCGTCTAGAATGGTAAGATTTCGCAAAAAAGGCGAGCGTAAATCCTAGTTATTCTATTCGAACTTTACGGCGAAAGCTTATGCTTTTTGGTATCAAGATATATCCAAAAACGAAAAAGCTTAAATTTAACGAATCTATTAAAAAGCATAAAGTAGAACAAACCGAACGAAAGATATACCTTAATTATTGGAATAATCCCGAATAGGTTACAAAAGTTGTCTTCTTTAACGAAATACATTTCGACTTTTTATAAAAAGGTAAAAGCAATATACGGAGGAAACTTAAAAATTGTCTTATTTAATGAACCGTTGCTAAATTTAATGTTATAATAAACCGTTAATAACGCCGTTAAAAATAACGCTTTTAATAAAAACAACGATACGATTTTCCCTTTAAATACTATAAATAAAAAGCCTGTTACACTTTTGTAATAATTACTGTAAATAAATAGCGGTTACCGTTATTTTAATACCAGGTTTAAAACTTACGCAGAAAGATAAATTCAAAAAAATATATTAAGATTATAGAATGGGTAATAACTTTTGCAAAGCTTTATTTAGATCGCAAGGACCTGATTATATAGCAGGATGGTAATTTAAGCTATACGTTTAAAAAAATCCGGGCTTAACTTAAGTAAAAAGGCTATACCACTATTATTAACGTTTACGATAACCCCGAAACTGACCCCATAAAAAACTTTATTGAAAGGGTTAAATCCTATATCCATAATAACCCTTATATTAACATTATGAAACTCGTTACTTTAGCTAATGGAAGGTAGGATGGAATAGGCAAAAAGCGCCAGCAGGATAACTTCAAATCTATGCCCTAGCGGTAGCAGGATATACGTAATAGCGAAGGCTAACGTATAGCTTACTAAATAAACGCCCAAATTTATCATTAACAGCGTTTTTGAAACTTTAATTATATTGTGTCGTGAAATAACCACTGTTAACTCTTTGTTATTATGTGGAATATACGGTGGAAATGAGGATGGGGCGGGTGGGGTGCGCCGTTTTTTTTGTCCAGTGCCTGCGCGGGGAACTAATGGCGGGGCAAATTTTGACCTCCAGCAGGGGGGCAATGCGTTAGCTCATGAGAATTGCCCTTCATAAGGGACGTGACTCAACTTCAAAGTAGAGTATTGTCTGGGGGACTTGCAAGGACTTCCCTTTCCACATATCATACGTCAGTCAACCTGCCTGAAGCAGCTCCCCAGTTTAACTCGCCAATTGACTTATTAGCCACGATGTCTTCCCAATTCCCGACCAAGAAGTGCGGTAAGCACACCCACTCCCTCTACCTCCGGTTCCGTCGTCGGCATCGAACCGCCCACGGAGGTGCAAGGATAAATAGTTAACAAAACCATCACCGTGCTTCAGGTGTCCTGGGCTGCACGGGCTCGGTCGGCCAGCGCTTCATCCTGCTGCTGGCGCAGCACCCGCACTTCATCCTCCACGCCGTCGGGGCCTCGTCGCGGTCGGCCGGCAAGAAGTACAAGGACGCCGTGCGGTGGAAGCAGGCGGCGCCCATGGGCGCCGTCGCGGAGCTCGTCGTGCGCGAGTGCAAGGCGAGCGAGTTCGCCGACTGCGACGTCGTCTTCAGCGGGCTGGACTCGGACGTCGCCGGTGAGATAGGTACGGGGACCCCTTTTCTCCTCTTCCCCTTTCTGTGGCCCCTTCCCCCCCCATTTTTATTTGCTTGCTTTCCTAACGACGTCGCTCCCCTCGAAACAGAGATGGAATTCCTCAAGGCCAATCTCGCCGTCTTCTCCAACGCCAAGAACTACCGCCGGGACCCGCTGGTGCCGCTCGTGGTGCCGACGGTGAACCTGCCGCACCTGGACCTGATCCCGCACCAGCGGCGGCATCACGGGCTCGAGAGGGGGTTCCTCGTGTGCAACTCGAACTGCGCGGTGATCGGGCTCGTGATCCCCTTCGCGGCCCTGCAGGCGCGCTTCGGCGAGGTCGACACCGTGAGCGTCGTCACCATGCAGGCCGTGTCGGGGGCCGGGTACCCGGGCGTCAGCAGCATGGACGTCCTCGACAACGTCGTGCCCTTCATCTCGGGCGAGGAGGACAAGCTCGAGACCGAGGCCCGCAAGATCCTCGGCGCGGTGAACGCCGACGGCACCGCCTTCGTCGAGCAGGAGGGCCTGCGCGTCAGCGCCGCCTGCAACCGCGTCCCCGTCCTCGACGGCCACACCGCCTGCGTCTCCCTGCGCTTCAAGAACCGCCCGCCGCCGAGCGCCGAGGCCGTCAAGGCTGCGATGCGGGAGTACGTCAGCGAGGCCGAGACGCTCGGCTGCCCCAGCGCGCCGCAGCCGAGCATCAAGGTCTTCGACGAGCCCGACCGCCCCCAGCCGAGATTGGACCGGGAGTTGAGCAGGGGCTACACGGTCAGCGTGGGCCGCGTCAGGGAGGACGAGAGCGGTATCTTCGACATCAAGTTCGTCGCGTTGAGTCACAACAGTAAGTCGATCATGCTATTGTAGGGCGATGGTATTGAAATGAGGCACTGACGAGGAACAGCTGTCATTGGAGCTGCTGGCTCGTCCATATTAAATGCGGAAGCGGCGGTTCTGAAGGGGTATATCTAGTTTATGCATAATATGGCGTCCGGCTAGGCATCTTGTTCATTGGTAAGAGAAAAGGGGGCAATTGTGGGAGATCGTGATCTTGGTTCATAGATACCGTAGACAAAAGACCACCTGGGTTTGAGAAAGACTTTCAAAATGGGCTAACGTTACCCAGGTTTCTGACATATAGACAAATGACCCGACATGCACTAGGAGTATAGATAGCAGCCCGGAGAATCATCTACTATTAGGTATGCTGGTCACGAGAAGCGAAGATTAGAGAAATGATATAGGTTTTGGGGATTTTCTTTTTTATTTAAAACGCGAAACAGAATGCCCAAATGCGCATGCAAACGCCGACTTACCAACCAGCGGAAAAAAACGCCTTAGTCGAAAACCAGCCGGGAAGCATTTCCCATATGTTACTTACCTCCTGACCAACGGGACAGACCGTAACTGACGATACGGTTGTCTTTCAATTTTTAGCTTGGACCCCTTTTCTTCCTCTCCTTCCCCTTCCCTTTTCCTCCTGTCCTTCCCCTTCCCTTTTCCTTTCGGAAGGGTGGTAAAGGAAAGGCAAAGCATACCCAAGAAACAAGAAAGAGGAAGCAGGAAGCAGGAAGCAGGCAACAAACCCAGAGAAACAAGTAAACAAACCGGCGAAACAGGCGCCACCTCTTAACTCATGGGACCCCGTCGGCGTCACCATAAAGAATACACACCCAGGTAGCCACGCAGCCAGGCAATCAGGCCACCGTACCACCAGAATCGTCCCCAATCAACATGGACCTACTTCGTACCTCACAGGACAGAAATCAAAAGCCAAGGGAGGGGAGGAAAAGGAAAGAGGAGAAACTTAACGATGCCCATGCCTCGCCAATTGCCGCCTCCCGCGCTCCCTGGCCGCCGGCCTGGAGCCCGTGTCCTCGTCGCCGTGCATGACGTCCGGTCCGCAGAAGATGCAGAGGAGTGTGAGGCGCAGGATGTGGGCCCAGCGCGGGCGGCGGGTTCGGTGAGTGCCGTCCTCGGAGGGGGCCATGGCGGCGGCGTTTGTGTTGCGTCGGGATGGCATGATGACCCTTTGTTATTAGTATGTTTTGTTTCTTCTGGGCGTGTGGGTGCGTGTGGCCTGTAAGCCTTTTTTCTTTTATGTGTCAGGAGAGTGCGGTGTACGTGGATTTCTTCCTTTTCCTTTTTGAATTTTACCTTTGCGGGCGTCTGGCTTTGTAAGCTTCAATGAGAGCTTGGGTGATTGTGTGTTGCGTTGAAAGGATGCGAGGGATAAGGGGCAGGTATATAGAGTAAGCTACCTATGACAAAGGCAATTGTTCCCGAGCGAAGAAGTGCGTTATTGTGAGGCTACAGATGGATGTTTCTGAACGAATAATCTTCTCAGTCAAGCCGCTGAACGGGTGAGGAGAGCGTGTCTAGTCTATTGAGGAACGGGTTGTGTGGTTCCGGAATGTAAGTATTGGCGGCACACAGGCACACACCCGTCCACTTATAGAGTTTCATTGCACGTTATATTTAAAGTGCCGGTTACAACCTTTTTTAGGGGTTTCTTTTTTTTAATTTAAAAAGCGAGTTTACTCTGACCTTTTAATATATTTTTATATAATATAATAGTATAATAACTTTATAACTAGTTAAAATTGGATGATAAAATATTAACAAAACTACATAACTTGCTTATACGTACAACTTGTTTATTTAGTACGTTATACGATTTTTGGGTTTTGGTGTACTGTTGGTGTGGCTTGGCGGGTTTGGCTCCACTGAATTTCGGTTTTTCTTTTGCAGTTTTCGGCGGTCCAAGAATTTTTTTCCACTTCGCATGCACGGATCAAGGGCCGATTCGATCTGTGTGACCTAGTCACCTTTTTTTCTTTTTACAAGATCGCAAGCTCCGCACTCCAGCCGCTTGCCCACTGCCCATTGGGAAAGTTGACGCAGCATGTTTTCCGCACGTGCCGTCCGCGCTGTCGTTCGCGCAGGCGTTCGCCGCCGCCTCCCGACTCGACTTACGCCTGCGTTTGCTTCGTCGATTCAGCGGGCTGCCTACTCGTCCACCCGATCTAACGATTCGCTCACGCGAGCAGCTGTGGTGCAGGTCCTGAGCAATATCGGTTCCAAGCGCGAAGTCCAGCAATACCTCTCCTACTTCTCCTCCGTCTCTTCTCAACAATTCGCGGTAATCAAGGTCGGCGGTGCTATCCTGACCGAGCATCTCGACGAGCTCTGTTCATCCTTGGCCTTCCTTTACACTGTCGGCCTCTTCCCCATCATCGTCCACGGTGCCGGCCCCCAGCTGAACAAGCTCCTCGAGGACGCTGGCGTAGAGCCCCAATTTGAGGAAGGGATCCGTGTCACAGATGCCAAGACATTACGCATCGCTAGGGAGCTGTTCAAGGCCGAGAATCTCAAGCTAGTTCAGCGACTGGAGCAGATGGGCGTCCGCACACGGCCCATCACCTCTGGTGTCTTCACCGCCGACTATCTCGATGAGTCTAGATGGAAATTCGTTGGAAAGATCACCGAAGTCGACAAGGAGCCCGTCGAGAACGCCATTGCGAATGGATACATGCCTATTCTCATGTCCATGGCAGAGACCGCCGAGGGCCAAGTTCTGAACGTTAATGCCGATGTGGCAGCCGGAGAGCTAGCTCGTATCATTGAGCCACTGAAGGTTGTCTATCTTAGTGAGAAGGGCGGCTTGTTCGACGGTGACGGCCAGAGGATATCCGCCATAAACCTCGACGAAGAGTACGACCACCTCATGGCGCAGCCTTGGTGCAAGTTCGGCACGCGTCTCAAGATCAAGGAGATCAAGGAGTTGTTGGATAACCTCCCGCGGTCCTCCAGTGTCGCCATTATTCATCCAGCCGAGCTTCAGAAGGAACTGTTCACTGATTCCGGAGCCGGAACCTTGATCCGTCGCGGAGACAGACTGAAGACTGCCACGAGCGTAACCGACTTCACCGACCTTGAAAAGCTCAAGAATGCACTGGTTAGGGATCGTGAGGTGCGGGACGCGAGGGCCACCGTGGACCGTTACCTGGAGTTCTTGCGAGACCGTAAATTCAAGGCCTACTACGATGAGCCTATGAAGGCTCTCGCGGTTGTTCTTGAGCCTTCCCCTGAGCAGCCTTATGCGACTCTGGCCACACTAACTATCACAAAACAAGGCTGGCTCAGCAACGTTGCGGACAACCTCTTCGCTGCTGTCAAGAAAGACTATCCGAGCCTAGTCTGGACTGTCAAGGCTGATGATGAGAACCTCACTTGGTTCTTCGATCAGGCCGATGGCAGCCTTCTTCACGGTAACGACGTCATGTTCTGGTACGGAGTAGAGTTCGGTGAGCCGCTCAACAAGCTCATGAGAGATTTCACTGCTCACGGCAGAGCGATGCTTGGCGATTCCAACCTGGAGGCTAGACTCCATCGGGCTGCCCAGATCGCCTCCGAGAATTTGAGGGCCCACTTTGCCTCGGGCTCGCCAACAAACCGGATAAGAGGCTACTCGACTCTTGCTCGCAGGCCTGTAATGGGGACCGCTCCCCCTCGTGCCTTCTCCCAGGCTTTCTCCCGAGGTTACGCTACCACGACCAACCCGAACCCTCCATATGGCAAGAAACATGCTTCCAACACGCAGCCGTCGAGGGTCGCCCTGATCGGCGCACGAGGCTACACCGGACAAGCCTTGGTCGGCTTGCTCGATACCCACCCTAATTTCGAGCTTCGACTTGTATCATCCCGAGAATTGGCAGGCCAGAAGTTGCAAGGCTATAACAAAAAAGAGATCATCTACCAGAACCTAACCGCCGATGACGTCCTGGAAATGGAGAGGAAAGGAGAGATAGACGTCTGGGTTATGGCTTTACCGAACGGGGTCTGCAAGCCATTCGTGGACGCTATCAACCAAGCCAAGAAGTCCGCCCCGCGAGAGGACAGCAGCGTGATCGTAGATCTCTCTGCCGATCACCGTTTCGATAAGTCATGGACGTACGGTCTCCCGGAGCTGGTGAAGCGTTCTGCGATCGCCCAAGCCACGCAGATTGCCAATCCGGGTTGTTATGCTACGGCAGCTCAGCTCGCAATTGCGCCTCTGGTGGAGCACCTTGACGGCTCCCCAATCGTGTTCGGCGTTTCTGGCTATTCGGGCGCCGGCACCAAGCCTTCACCAAAGAATGACGTCGAGCTTTTGACGGACAATCTCATCCCTTATAGTTTGACGGATCATATCCACGAGCGTGAGATCAGCAGCCAGCTCCGCGTCGACGTTGGTTTTACTCCCCATGTCGCTGTCTGGTTCCAGGGTATTCACCACACCATCAGCATCCCTCTCAGCAAGACGATGACGTCCCGCGATATCCGCCAGATGTACCAAGATAGATACGCGGGTGAGAAGCTCGTGAAGATTGTGGGTGAGGCGCCGGTAAGTAGAATGGGAAATCCGCATCCAAGCTTCATAATTAACAATGAAAAAGCTTGTAAAGTCGATAAGTGGCCGGCATTTTGTGGAAATCGGGGCCTTTTCTGTTCACAGCTCGGGGAAGCGTGTCGTAATCTGCGCGACGATCGACAACCTGCTCAAGGGAGCAGCGACGCAATGCTTACGTAAGTAGAACTTTGGACTCTTGGTGATATACACCGACGGGGTCCATGCTAACGATTCATTCAGAAAACATGAACTTGGCTCGTGGCTACGCGGAGTTCGAGGGAATACCCGTTATGAATTAAAAAGGTTTCGGTTTACGACATGATGTAAAATGGAGGTTCCGGTGTTGTGGTTTTGTTTTGGTTTTGTCTGTATATACCTGAGCGCTCTATATTTTTAGAGAGTGTTAGCACTGTTAATA
This sequence comes from Monosporascus sp. 5C6A, assembly GCA_004155035.1. Classification (NCBI taxonomy): domain Eukaryota; kingdom Fungi; phylum Ascomycota; class Sordariomycetes; order Xylariales; genus Monosporascus; species Monosporascus sp. 5C6A. The sequence continues at coordinate 522,950 of QJOB01000009.1, forward strand.
CAGAACAGAAGCGAATATCCTGACATCCGTAGCCTACGGATATTACGGCAGGCCAAAAAGATTACTGCGATAAAACCCAAAAATCGTATAACACACTACATAAGCACTCCGGGTGTATAAGCACTCCGGGTGTATAAGCACTCCGGGTGTATAAGCACTCCGGGTGTATAAGCACTCCGGGTGTATAAGCACGTCGTGATAGTTTTTGGCATATTTTCACTACAACTTTATCTATTCGTTAATATCAATAATTCAACCCATATCCGCCGCAAGGCGACAAGGAGCTAGCTGCAACAATTTTTCAGCGGGTCATTAGCAGCCAACTAACGCTGAAGGGTACTGTAGCCCCTAGAAGACCCACCGAAGCTTCTCCTGCGGAAGATGATTGGGTCAATTTGGGTTAATAAAAGAAGAGTGCTACCCACTTCAAAAAACTTGTTGCAGCTAACTCCATCGCCTTCCGGCGGACAAAAGCTACACCTAATTTGCGCGGGGTGGCTACTAGCGCGACCCACTGGTACCTGACAGTGTGTTAAATACTTTTGCCTGATACTATCGTGCCATATAAACGCTTTAAACTTCTGACATAATACGAAAGATACCCGATGCTTCTAGCAGTGAACTGACTCCGGCTTTTCGGGACTTGGCTAAAATCTCCTTCGTCTTCATCCCGGAATAGCGTCAAAGTGGTTTTATAGTGTAGGAAAGAGAGAGAAGCTGCTTTGTGGACATGCTCTGTAACCACCAAATTGTTATAGCGTCATCTTCGTGAACCTCATGTGATAGATGCACATAACGAGTGCCCGTGATACATATAACCGAATGGCAAACATGGCTATTTCGCCAATTTTACGATGGCTACACAGCTCGGTTACGCGGATAGAGCGCGTGGAATACCTAGAAAACCCCGGGGTGTCAAAACCACGCTTGATCACCTCCATTCAAGCGAGCATTGCCGGAGAGGTGATGTCGAATCCTCGGCAAAGAACTCATAGGGGGGGCCAGTCCAACCGAAGCCTCACACTAATTTTGACTCATCTGTTCAGTTTTCACTGGTAGCATTCCTTGTTGAAGTCCACATAGCACCTCGTCATAATCATAATTGTATAAATTTTCTTCTATTTACGCTCTATATTGCCATTGAAACCTTCCTTCCCATGGCGTAAGGGGGGCCAGGGACGTGCTCTAAACGCCCGCACCATATCCTACAAAATGACAGCTAAGTATACATCTACAGCTCCTTCTTCTCCGAGGCAGGCTTCGCCTTCAGAGACCCGGGCGGCGACTTGAGGCCGGCGAACACCAGCAACGACACGACAGCCATGCCCAGCGCGCCCATATTGTAGGCGACCTCCCTGCCGGCCCACCAGTACACGCTGGTGAACAGGACGGGCCCGAGCCCCCTGCCGAGCTGGCCGTAGCTGCGCAGGGCGCCCAGTTTCCCGCCACGCTCGCGCTCGCCCGCCTCGAAGCTGCTGAGCGTGTTGAGGCCGCTCACGACGGTGGCCGACGTGGTCGCGAGGCAGGTCGCGGCCGCGTAGAGCGCGCCGACTGTCGTGATGCGCCCGAGCAGCACGAAGGCGAGGAGGCAGGCCGAGACGCCGACCCGCACCGTGAGGAGTGGCGACAGGCGCCGCGTCACTCCGCCCTGGAGGACGGACGCGACGAGACCCACGAAGCCGAGCAGGCGCCCGTTCTTGTCCGCGCCGTACTGGAACAGGTCGTAGGTCATGAAGGGGAGCGAGAACTCCATGCCGGAGAAGAAGAGGAGGAAGGTGAAATGGACCAGGTTCAGCAGGAAGTGCGAGTTGGTTCGCTGCACAGGCGCTGGTCCTGCAGTCTTCTTCTTCTTCGCGTCCGCTTGGGCGGCGGTGCTGCTTGGCAGGGTCTCCGGCAGGAAGAAGTACAGGTAGACCGTCTCGGTGACGATCAGGAACAGAGACACCCCGGCGGCCGTCGCAAAGGGGTTAGCTGCCACCGTAGCGATGGAGCTAAGGTAGGCGCCGAGAGCCGGTCCGAAGGTGAAGGCGATGGAGAAACACGCGCCGATCAGAGCCATGGTGCTCCCTCGGCTGTTCTCATCAGATATGTCCGTCGCGATGGCCGTGGCCAGCTGGACGTTGCCCTCCGAGAGGCCGCCCACGACGCGCGACGCCAGGAAGGTCCGGAAGTCCACCGCCACCACCCATAGGAGGACCGAGACGATGTTTCCGGCCATGCTCGCGAGCAGCGCCGTTCGCCTGCCATACCTGTCGGACAAGTGGCCGATCACAGGAGACGCAATGGCTTGAAGTAGGGAAAAGAGGCTCCCCAGGGCGCCGCCCAGCAGCACGATGTCATATCTCGAGTCGATGGGTTTTGCAAACGCGGACTTGTAGGCGTTGAGGCCGCTTAGGACGCGAGACAGGAGCGTGGATTGCGCCTCGGAACCGGCCTCGCTGTTTCGGTAGAACTCGAGGAGCTTCGGAAAGAGCGGGAGGATGAAGGTAAACGAAACCTGTCAGGTCAGATGCGTCTGGTTAGCTCTGCACTGGTGTCGTAGGGAGCGGAAACTGCAAATGACAATGACGACGACGACGACGTACCAGGTCGAGAAGTAGGGACACAAAGACGACCCTGAGTACCCTCTTTCGAGTGCTCGGTTCTACAGCGACCATCTTGACACAGTGATATCTCCCGATGTGCCAGGCGGACCAGCCAGCTGAAGTACAAATTGAAAGTCTATCGATACAAAAAGATGTTTAAGTACGTAGAAGTCAGAAACAAAGATAGGCTATCCCATGGGAATTCGAGATAAAAGAGAGCGGGTCGACCAACTACGAATGAACACGAATGGATAATGACCTCAGCTAGGTCGGGGTACAAATATACGTGCGATCCGGTTGTCTTTTCTAACTGGGCTAATGACGCCAAGTTCCCGAGAGTCTAAAGTAGTTAAGGTTAGTACGGGCACCATCATGTAGGTACCGAATTGGCCGCTGGTATTGGCTTTAAAGGGACGGGGAAGGGGAAGGGGAAGGCCCCGCTACAACCCAAACAAGACGTTTCGATTGGACAATTCATCACTTTCTTGAGGGCACGAAATACTTAGGTACTCCGTACTTTGGTAGCTTCCTTGTTTATCCCGTCGAAATCACAATCATTTAATTCATCTTACATGATACTAAGTAGTAGGAAAGGTGTATCTTCCACGGATTATATGCATCATTCAACTTTTTGTCCTTCAAAAGGTTAACCCCAGTCTACACGGGGGTTACGTGAGATTATGTGTTGCTGCCCCTCGGTATGCCATGCTAGGCTAACACTCAGTACCCCGGACGACTGTGCAGCCACCGTGGTGGGGTAGCAGCGGTCTTGTTCCCGCGATGCTTATACTCCTCGACCCAGGCGACGACGGCCTCGGCCAGGACAGCCTGGGCGTCTTGCACGGCCCGGGGCGGAAAGTCAGGGGTGGTCTCGTTGGGGAAGACGCCGTTCTCGTCCCAGTGGTGGACGGCCTTGGGAATGAGGATGAAGGGCTCACTGACGGTGCTCTCGCGGTCCGGCTGGCCGAGCGCGTGGGGCGTCGCCGCCCGCCAGGGGTCCCACTCGCCGTCGACGATGGCGAGCCGCGGATAGCTGATGCCGAACCCGCCGTATTTGTTGATGGCCTCGACGTCCGCCGGCTCCGTGATGCCGAACGCCTCCCGGCAGATCGCCGACGTGTACTCCAGGTCCACCGTCCGCGACACCACGCCCAGCTCGCCCTCGGGCATGCCGCTGCCCGTCTGGAGGTAACCCCACCTGGTGTCTTGAGTCAGCTTATGTACATATGCACGGATTATCACGGTGGCGGAAGGGCCAGCGGAGACGAAGACTTACTGTGTGCAGTATTGGTACGGCCATGAGCGCCATGTGTCGAGGGCGCTGCTCTGCGCGTAGAACGTCGCGTTCTGGGTGCTGAAGCATTCCTCGTGGCTGTCGGCGCAGTTCGCGAGCACGCCCCGACCCACCTCGCCGATGTAGTTCAGCATCCGGTTGGTAAGTGTGTCCAGCTCGTCCTCGTATCCGCCGACCGTGAGGAGTTCCCGCGCGGCCTCCCTCCTGGATTCCGTGCTGGGGTGGACCACCGTGTCGTTCGAGATCACGTCGCAGTACTCGAAGAAACTGGTCGAGCCGACCTCCGGGTCCCAGTTGTAGCTCTGCAGGTCGTAGATGCCGCCGATGATTGAGCTGGCGAAGTCCGGGTCGGAAAGACGGGTCGAGAAGCCGAAAGCCTGCTTGAGCTTCGCGGGCCATTCGGTCCCCTTCTTGCCGATGAGGATGTTGTCGACGACGTGGGTCAGCTTCTTGGCCGTCTCGATGCACTCCGGCGGCCCGAACACCATCGCCGCCTCGAAGTACTGCCAGTAGTCCCAGATGGCCTGCGTGACGCCCGAGGACGAGATGGCGCCCCAGAAGACGTCGGGGTACAGCTTGCGCAGGAATGCCACAAACGCACCGGCATAAGAGCCGCCGTACGCGATCCAGGCGGTGCTGTTGGACGAGAGGTCCAGATGTTCCAGACCCGGGAAGACGATATGCCTCGCGAAGTAAGCGGTGTCCGCCAAGGCCTGGTCGGTCGTCAAGAAGCGCATATTCTCGGTGCTTGTATCCTTAACCGGCCAACTCTCCCCGTAATAGCGATGCTCGAGTATGACGCCGAGGCCGTTGGTCGCTTTCGCGAGCTGGTAGACGATCCCCTTCTCGAGAAACGGGAGACGCCCCTCCCCCTCCGTCTCCCCGGCCCCCAGCACAATCACCGGACCCCCCTCTTCGTAGTACTGCGCGTCGAACCAGTACCGCAACTCGAAGAAGTCGTCTGAGTGCGGCTCGTACATAGAATCGTTGTGGAAGTGGTCGACGGGGACCGACAGGGTATACGCCGGATAGGCGGCTACGACGTCGACAGCCGCAGTTGATGCCCTCGAGCTCCCGCCAGATAGCTTTGACTTTACCTTCAGTGTTAGCTTTAATCGCCTACTAGGATAGTCCAGAGATGTGACCTGCCTGCTTGCGAAGCTCACTTATGGGGAGCGGGAAGCGCCCGAGGGCGTGTGCCACGGCGGGCAACAGCCCAAGCAAGCCCACGGTGAAGCGATATCCGGCCATCTCGAGTGTTCAGCGTACAGCAACACCCTACCCTGAATTGAGCTCCGACTGTTACAATCGGTGCCCGTGAACGGCTCTGGATACATCCATCCTCCATAGAAGGGCGGGGGAGTGGGCCGTTTTTAAATTCCACGGGATACATTGATCAGGGGTGAATACACATGCCAGGGGCACAGACCCTATTGCCATGACATCCATCCGCAATTTCCGAGCTTCTCGATGTAGACTGACGCCTAATGCTTGTTCTCCGTATCTCATTGGAGGTGTGGCCTGCAGCATGGATTTCCTATCGTATCGCGACGATCGAGCCCTGGTACTTGCCTAACCCGGAAGGTCGATTACTGCCGATCGCTTCCGGAATCCTTGCCCCCGCAACGCGTTACTGCACATCGAACATGCTGAGCCCAGCGGCATCTAAGCCACGGAAGCTTATGTTCGGCAGTGGGCCGTCTACTGATTGCTTGTTCTCTAGTCTGAACGTGGGAGAAGCCGTGAGAGGGGACCCTTTATCCGTTGTGGCGATAAAGTCGCCAGCACCTCACAGGGCGGCGTCCAATGGGTCGCATGAAAGGTTACATTACTGCGCTTTCGATAGAAGGAAAATGCAAACACTGTGCCTGGCTGATGCTGCAGCCCAGGGCACAAAGCAAGTGATTACGCCGCCTTGATCGGCGCGGGCCGATATCCAATTAACTCCGGCAGGAGACAACTGCAAAGGGAACGTACTGCGAAGGAGCAGCGCGCGATGCGTTTTCTTCGCGCATGGTAAACGTCCATCCACGAAGACTGCTGGCTCTTCTCTCGAGGCCGCAAGCCACTCTGCCCTGATTGTAGATGGAGAATCGCAATTGCTATCCATGTTGGGGATTACGATGTATCGATATACATAGACTTGATCCTGTTATTATTGTGAGCAGGTTGCTTTAGGAAACCGGCCGTGTGGGCGATTGTATACCATCTATATGCCTTAGGGCTCACGCTGAGCAGTCAGGTCCTAACTCCAACTGTCAGAGAAGGGGCGTATTGACGAGCAGTCAAGCCGAGAACCCAGACGTTTCTTGGAGCCACGACGATGAAGGACCGGGCATAGACCGGTGAGAGGTAGGCTTGTACTATTCAGCCCCGCCCTGGGACTTACAGCTGATTTACTCTCCTATCCCCTTGATATGGGACGTTGAACCCTCTGCAGACAAATCGGATTCCTTTCTCTTGTCTCACCATCTGACAACTTATACGAGGTTCGTGCAGTTTTGAAGGTATTGGCCAGAGGCCGTAGCAACACCAAGCAAGCATGCTGCGGGCACCCCTTGGGTGCGGTCCGGACTCTGGGATGGCATAGCTTAGCATTCAGGTATGTTCAGTACTGCTTATATACCCCACCCTATCGACATTGGCTAAACTATTATTTCTTGTCCCTACTGACCTTGGTATGGTTGGTAAGAGATGTACCTAGTACCAAGTTGACAGGAGAGCTGGATCCAAGAAATTACGCATGAATCTGTCAAAATGACGCGGTGGGCTACAGTTGAAATAGAAGCAACGGCTCGATAGGAAAAGATATATTTGCAGCAGGAGATATCAACTTTTAATTAACTGGTTGACGGAGCCTTAATACGCACCTGCGTAGTGCCTTTTAAGAGTCCGGATTTGTTATATTGTGATTAGCTTCGTGAGTACCAGTTCGCCATCCCTATATGCATTCATTCGGACTTATATCGTTGATATTCCATCAGGCGACTGTTTGCCTGGTTACAGGCTAGCATTCATGATATTTTAGGGTCGGCACAAGCCCCCGTTGACCTCGACCATGCATCGGTCTCTCCGGACCCATGGGTCCGGCTTATTGATGCAGGCCATACCACCTATATTTGTTTTCACGCTGCGGATTCCACGGGTCCTCCTCATCCCTTGTGGTGTCCCTCAGATGCCTGACAGCTCGGATTCTTACAACACAGCCAAGGCGGCCTAGCGGGCCTGGAGTTCCTCAGCCGGTCTTGCTCCGCGCGGCTACGGACTGGATGTGCTTATCATGCAGGCCCTTGACCGCCGGTATGATCAGGCTCTCGATCTCGATCTCGGGCTCGCCGTCGGGCAGGCTGGCGGGGTCCATGGGCCTGTCGTCGCCCGGCAGGCCCCTGTTGTTTCCCGTGCCCGCCTCCCCGTCGTCGCCGTCCGTCTCCGCGGCGCCGACCATCTCCTCGACGCCGGTCTGCGTCCTCTTGCGGCGGGCGCTGGGCACGCGGATCCAGCGGTCGCGCTCGCCGGGGGACACGAAGACGACCTCCCACTTGCGCGTGGTCAGCAGGTTGCCGATGACGAGGTGGTGCTGGTAGCGGTCGAGCGAGTAGCGGGCCTTGTGCACGAGGATGCCCGGGTCCGTCTCGAGCTTGAACGACACGATCATGCCCTCGGGCGCCCAGCCGTCGACGAGGTTCTTGAGGAACTTGGGCACCGGGTCCAGGTCGATGATGAGCCGCTTGCTCCGCGGCACCGCCGGCGACGAGTCGAAGTTGTCGAAGGCCTCCTCCTCCGCCTCGTCGTCTGCGGCGGATGGTTGCGGCGGCGGCGGCGGGGCGGCACGCTGCTCCTGCGTGATGGTCGTCGAGCCCTGCTGCTGCTTCTTCTTCCCTAGCGAGTCGGTGGCGTCGGTGCTCTGGATCTTGTGCTCGGCCATGCGGTCAGGTGGCACGAAGAAGTCGCTGACGGCGGCGGCGAGGTAGAGCAGGCCGTTGGGGCCGAGGGGCCGCATGAGCTGGGCCACGGCGCGCAGCTCGTGCAGGTAGTCGGTGATGGTGACGAAGGGCAGCATCAGCAGCATGTTGCGCTGCTTGGCGGCGTTGTACTTGCGCAGCACGCGCAGCATCTTGGCCTGGTGGGCCGGGTTGGCCACGACGCGGCTCTGGGCCCCCTCCTCCCCCTCGGAGGGGGCCTCGCGCAGGAAGTCCAGGAAGCAGTCGGTGCTGTGGCTGTAGTGCCGGCTGTACGGCAGCAGGCTGAACTGCCGGTGCAGGAAGATGACGGCGTACCCGGACTCCAGGAAGTACTCGGCCGACGTGGCGCCGCGCGTGCCGGCGCTGAAATTGTCGATGAACCGCACCGTGTTCTTCTCGAGCGGCACCGTCGTCCCGCCCGACGTTACCAGCACCACCCGCCGGCTCTCCGCCGCATGCTGCTGGATAAAGGCCTCGGCGGCTGCGATGTGCTGGCGCAGCGCCTTGGGCGGCGGGTTTGAACTGAAGTACGCGTTCTCTTCCGTTAAGAGCTCAGGCGACGTCTTGGCAGTAGCCTGACTGGACATGGTGGCTTCGGACAGCACTGATGATACGGATGATGCCCGTGATGAAGAGCGGGAAGGCGTGAGATTGAACGAGAGACTAAGTGACGGTGACGCTGACTTGCTCCCGCCGGGCGAATTCAATTCCTGATCTGGTGAAATCTGTGATGCCATCGTATCAGTAAGGAGGGGGACTGGGGTGATGAGGTAATATCAGGATGGATGGTCATGGCGGGCGGAGATGATGGGTCTCTATTATATCGCTCATAGCCAGGGATATCGGCGGATGGATGGCATTGGACGTAAGGTGTGCTATGCACAACCTCGCGCCTCCTTTCGGGGATTGCCATAAGCATCCACCGTGTAGTCAGTCCCCAGAGCCTTGAAGCCTCGGCTACGGCCCCGCGCCCCCAACGCCGCCGGCCTGATCTCCCCAAGTGTGGGCTCGTCTACTTTCGAGATGACATAGCATATAAACCTGGACAAATTGGTACTTACTGTCTTAAAGTCGGCTAGATCTGTCGTGATATACGTTGCAATACCCAATGTTCCTCTTTCCCTTGCAGTTATTCTAGCTTGCTGGGTGAGTCTTACATCTTCCGCTTTCGGATTGGTCTGATAATCCTGGGTTCCATTGCGCAGAGCCGATAAGCCGGAGTAACAATAGTGGAGACATGCGTCGTACTCGAGTATTACGGAGATTCGGGCCAAACGGTTTCGGCCCCCGTTATAAGGCCCACAGTGCCTAAGCCAAATATAGATACAGTGCCTGGGTACGTTGGTAGTCTAGACGGTAAAATACCCTACAAACTTCCAAGGTGCTTTTGATGGCTTCTTGGTTTCTGTTTATGAAGAACAAGGCTGCTCAGACTGCCTGTTCTCTAGGTAGTATAACGATAACGTAAACTTCGTAGACTAACAGGGCATTCAGTGCCTGGTTCTGACGGAGGCCGAAACTTTGGCCCGAACCTTCGTGGACAGTAATAACTAGCGGGATCGGGTGAGCGGAGTTGGTCCCACGTGCTCGGGATTGCCCATTTGGAACGTTCGGCAACCCAAACTACGTAAGGTAGCCGCTTAGATCAAACCTAAACGGGCAAGTAATCCCTGCCCGGGATATGTTGATTTATACGTTAGGGATTTCTCCTTGGCTACCGTTGCTTCATCTCTCCCGGGGCTCTTGCTCTTGTCCCCAGTATAAAAGCACAGAGAATCATGCGTACAGGTGGTTGAAAACAAGAGACTACTAACCAATCCCAGCCGGGACATCGAATAGAATGTGGGACTGTATAACGAGGTCCCATTATCGGGCTTAAAAAGATCGTCCACTGCCCATTCAACTTCCAAGTCAGTAGTAGCCTACACAGCTGAAGGGAAAGACGAAAAGCAAAGGTAACCGCAAGTACGTTCCAAGAGTCACTGATATCATGAATTACCTATGTAGCCAGCCGTCCCCTTTTCATACCGGGGTTTCGCATCGGGACTCAGGAGCAAGGACACGTCCAACCCAGGATTTTCACATAGTTCCCGGTAAGGATCGGCTCGACATTATGCTCCTCATTTCCATGCCGGAGATCCCCACTCAGAACGCCATCGACATGTCCTCATGCACGGACAAGCAACAAATAGGATGCGGTCCTACACCCCATATGCCGGCCGATCTGGCCAACCTCACAGAAAAGCAACAACAGCCACGAGGAGAGCAAGCCACACGCCCAGCATCTCCGTAGCGACCCCACCGGCACCATATCCTCCCGCCGCCGCGCTGTCCTCCCTCCCAGCAGCAGCACCACTACCACCACTACTACTGTCGTCCGTCACGCGCGCGACGCCGACGGTGGTGCTGGTGGTGTAGTCGCCGCTGACGGCGAGCGCGACGGTGGCGACGGCGGTCCGGGTCTGTATGATCTGGGTCTGGGCGGCGGCGGCCGCCGTGGCCGTCATGGTCGTGGTGACGATCTGGGTGGAGGTGGGCCCCCAGCTCCAGCCGGCGCCCCAGCCGACCCAGCCGTCGAAGCCGCCGCGCGCGTTCCAGCCGCAGCCGGGCCCCGCGTACCAGGGGCTGCCGTCGAAGAGGGCGCAGGCCTCAACCGTCGCCACTGCGCCGCCGCCCCAGGTCCGCGGCGTCCCAGCAGATGGCGGGGTCCTAGTCCACGTCCACGGCCCCGTCTCCGCCCCGGATCCCCGGGTGCCGCTGATGTGGTGCACCGAGGTCCAGTACGACATGTACTCGCTGTAATATTCATTCCAGTCCTCATCGTTCCCATCCCCGTCCTGCACTTTGTCCGCGTATCCATATCCGTCGTCGTCCTCATTATCCCCATGCCAGCCTCCCGGCGGCCCGCGCCCGTGGCCGCCATGAAAGCTTCCTTCTCCTCTCGCTCTTCCCCCCGCGAACCCGGGACCACGTCCGAAAAACTTCGACCCCTCCCCGGGCCCGGCAGACGGGGGAGGACCGCCACCGCCGCCGCCCCAGCCCGGCGGGGCTGACCCGGACCACCCGGGTGGCGCGCCCCACGTGACGGCGGCGCCGGCCGGGTGCGTGACGGTGACGAGTCCGAGGCCTCCGGTGCCCGTGCTGCGGCCCGCGCTGGTGCACGAGGCGTACCGGCTGCACAGCGACGAGGATAGCGAGCTGTACGAGGTGAAGACAGCGGGCGTCGCCGCGCACGCGCTGCGGACGCAGGAGCCCGCGGCGCCCGCGGCGTCGGGGTCGTCGCAGTATGCCTGCTGCGCGGGCCAGAAGGGCGGCGGAGGAGCCGTCGTCGTTGCGCTGCTGGCCTCCTCGTTTCCTGACGATGATGATGAGGCGGTGGCGGAGCTGAAGGCGGATGAGAGGCAGGATTGCTGGGGATTGCCGTGTTAGTAGGTAAGTCGGCGTGACTAGTGATTGAAACGGCTGCGCGGATCGATGCTTGGAGCGTAAGGAGTAGACAGATATGGGCATTGATATGTAAGGGGGATAACTGTGAAACGTACGGCGCATTCAGGGGCCCCTTCCCACCATTGCGCGAGCGCCAAGGGCGCTATAGCGGCTGCGATTATCAAGGTCCTCATGACAACCACAACGGACGATGAAAGTTATGTCTCTGATCGTCGCAGCAGCCGAAGCTCCGTCGAGGCTGACCGTATCGCTGCTATACGATCACGAGATACCGTTCGCCCTTCCAGGTGGAAGGGGAAAACCCGAACTATAGAACGGCTGCCAGGCACTCGGGCTTCTATATATAGTATTCGATCGATGCCGCGATCAAAGTGGGCTGTGTTACTTAAAATGGTAAGGTCGAGTAGACAAGCATATCAGCCGCTGGGCTTGGCGTGAGATATTACCTGTACATCAGCCGAGCAAGAAAGGATGTCCAGCTTCGCGGTCGTCATTGGCCAGAGAGGTCTTACGATGACATACAGATAATGAATGTAGGATGAGACAAAAGTACGGGCCGAATGAGTTGGCCAGTTAGTTAGTCCGGGAAATGCACAATTACGAGTGCGCTTCTTCGCATCTCCGCTGCTCGGGGAATATACGCAAGGCGAATGATGTAGCTGCGGAATTCTATCGTCGTACTTTACGTATAACTGCTTAGCGGACGGGGTCCAGTGCTCTCGTTCGGGCAACACAGATGGACAGACAACACACCCAAACCGCTGCTCCGGATAGGCTAGGAGCGCAAAAGGGGTAACTGGCTAGCCACGCGTCCACGTACCGTAGGTAGTTGTTGCGCCGCCGCCTTTTCGCCATTCGAGAGCCTCGTCCATCCACCATCATCATCCTGCGGCAGATAGATGCATGCTTACATCTGCGAGATACTCGAGAGAGATCATTGATCAGTCAGCCCGCCGGCAGTATGATAGGCAAAGATCGTAGCGCCCCCCCCCCACGTTAGCGGTAGAATAGCGCTAGCCCAACCAAAACCAAACCCACATTGGTTGCCCTTTCGGGGTGCCGTCGCCGGCTGTGGTTGGTCAGGCCACGAAGTCACCTCCGGACCTCCCCCAAACTCAACCCCACGAGACGGAGCACGAAGTAACTTGCCTGGTTGACCCATCAAGGTATGTATATCGTGTGGAAGCGAAGGATGGATATGCATAAAAATAAGCTTCGGCCGTGCGACGGGAGCAACAAGTAAACCGAGGAGACTTTAATCATGACGAAGCTTTTGCTCTCCACCGGGAGGAGGGCGGCGGGGAGGAGGCTTTCTGCATGCGGATCAGCCCCAGAGGCGCGGTCGTCTAGTGTCGTGTCGTATCGTGTAAGTTTGCGATTCTATTGCAGAGGACAGGCAGGCATCATGTGGTGGCACGACTGACTGGCTCATTTGCAGCGGGTACGGTGGGCTTCCAAATTGATCGTGTATTGGGGGTTCTAGCGATGCGCAACGCCTCCGTGTGTGATAGTTGGCTGGAGTTTGTGTCCGCTCGCCTACTTACGCTGCGTGGGACCTCTGTATCGCCCATGGTTCGTTCGCATAGGGTGTCCGCAGATGCGGGTGATGTAAGTGCAGGTGTTATCGAAGCTTTGGAGCTAGACTACATACACGTTCATGCATATTCATGAAGCCCATAGCGCCGCCCTATTTGATACCTACTGCGTGGTGATGCAAAGTATGAAAGTGGCTGGGCGATCCCCTAAGCCGGGTAACGTGATCGTCTAACATCCGCGTCTCAGGCAAACGAAGGACCCGGCTTCGTCATCAGAGTCCAACAATGCAGTCAGTCTATTGGGACAATGTTCTACATGGCTGATACTACTACTCCTAGACAACCAGCTGGAGCAACCCTTCCTTCCTTGGTCGAACCAGGACCAATGATTACGTACGTCCCAAACGTAGTGACATAACGCCTGCTTCCCTCAAACGCCCAAGCAACGCAACTTGTAGTCCCCAATGTGGCGCTTAAACCCTATAATTTCCAGCCTGAACGACAATCAATAACTCCAACAACCGGGGGATCCCGCCCTCCGCCTCGTCATCTCTTCATGACACATCGCCTATCACTCTTTGGAATACTACTCGGCAGCCAAACACCACTAACACAAAGGACAGGGGGGAAAGCTCCAAGTATAATCAAATAACAAAGGGGTTGAAAGAATAGTCATCGCCTCCTGAACCTGGACAACCGACGCTTGGCCTAAAGCATCGTGCCAAACGTGTCAGTCTGGATCGGCTTCCGCGGGCTGCCGTCCTCGGCGTTGGCCTTCCGGTGCCGGAAGGTGAAGCCAACGAAGAGACCCTTGCTCATCTGTTCCTCCCGGTCGGCCATGGTCTCGAGAGCCTGTTGTTTATCATGGACTTCCTTGTACTTGGCCATATCAGCCTCGTTCGTGAAGTCGTCAAAGTATCCTGCGTCAGTTTCCGAGTCCAGCTCGGGAACGAAAGGCGCCTTGGTCTGTCGCAGGGTCTCCCAATCAACTTCGGCGAAGTAGTGGTGATCCTTGATATCCTTGATATTGGAAAACCGCTTGGTCCTCGAGTTGATGCACCTAACACCATGTTAGCAACGCGGAAGATGCGCAAGATCGCATTTCTGCTTACGTAGTAATGAAATTCCACGTGCGATTGCTGAGGAAATAGTTGGGATCTTCCCAGACGGGGCGCTTGAGCACTTCCTTCCAGTGCTTCAAGTTCCGCCATGTCTCGTCAGCGTTAGACCCCGCGAAAGGGGGAAATCCGGTGAGAGCCTCGAACAGCATGCACCCCAGACTCCAGTAGTCGACGGTGTAGTCGTACTCCTCGCCCCGGAGCACTTCGGGAGCCATGTAATCGGGCGATCCTACTATGGATTTCGCGTAGTTGACGTCGCTTTGACGCATGGACTGATATCCTTCGCGACGTTCTGCAATGGTCCGTTTGTCCATGGCCTTACCGAAGGGTACATCCGTCTCGGACGCCTTCTCCAGCCTGATGCGCATCGAGTTGATCTTCGAGGAAGCGATGTTGCCAGCGGCCAAGCCGAAGTCGGTTAACTTGATGTGGCCAGTGGAGTCGACAAGGAAGTTTTCCGGCTTCAGATCACGGTGGATGTAGCCGAGCTTGTGGAGGGCATCAACAGAGCAGAACATTTCGGCAATATAGAAGCGCGCATGGCGGTTGGACAGAACGCCGGTATTGTTGAGGAGTGTTCTAAAGTCTCCGCCGGGTACGTATTCCATGGCAAGATAGATACTCTTATCGTCTTGGAAAGAGTACAACAGACGAACCAGCCACTCACTGTTGGCAGTCGTGAGGATATCTCTCTCGGTGAGGACGTGGCGAACCTCGTCTAGCTTGAACAGCAGCTTCTTGTTCATGACCTTGAGGGCGCACACCTCTTTCGTGTCCTTCTTCTGCGCGAGGTACACCTGGCCGTAGCCTCCTTGACCGACTTGCGTAAGGATCTGGAAATCACCATGTCGGAGGCGTATTCTGCGCTTGCGAAGGGCCGCCCTCTCTCGCCCAGTATATTTATGCCAGAGTTGGTTGTACTCTTCCTCGTCTGTCTCGGGCGGTGGAGGTACCTCGGCTTTGAAGGCATTGAGACGCGTCTGCCTCGCGCCGACATACGTAAGCAGGTCGAAGTAGTAATCTAGGAAGTCTGAACGAAATTAGTGAGCAGAAACAGCAGCAGGAGCGGAGAGGATTCTCACACAGCTGCGTCACATTGACCAGACGGCGGACATTGGGCTTCTGCAGAATCTCACGCTCCGCGGGTGTGAGACCTCGATGGGTGTTAAACTTCTTGGTCGTCGGGGTGTGAGGCCTGCTATCCCTGAGCTGGTATAACTCGTGACGCGAGATGGCGGCGTGGTTGTGCTGGAAGTCTGCGACGGGTATTCTCGAGGGCGGCGTATTCTCTTGGCCTTGTCTCCTGAGCGGACTCCCAGAAGAAGGAGCTGACTTGTGGATGATGCTCTCATCGACACTGGGGGAACCGTTTGTGGCGTTTGAGTCGTCGGCCGGCTGAAGATTGCCCTTCGCAGGCGAGAGGGGGCTGGTACTAGTCTGGGTCTGGGGCCTGCCTAGCTTGACCGGGCTATCGAGAGCGCTCGTGTTAAGCTTTAGCGCACTATCAAACGCCGTAGGGAGATCGTGGGCTCCGGGAGGCACCGTCCTCTTGCTCGGGCTACCCTGGGGTGTCGACGGTGGATTAATGAAATTGTTCGTCATTGGCGTGCTAGGACGCTCCGAAGGGAGGGGCTTGGCATCATTGCTCTGGGATGCAGGAAACATGCTCGATATAAAGCTCGCCATGGACGGCGAATGCCAACGAATGAGTAGTTGATGATGCGATCGGCAAAGGGATCGGGATCGGGGAAGGGGGGGTTCAGATATGGGGACCAGAGAGGGCTGGTGTGATGTGATGATGGACTAAACAGAAGAGGGGAATTGTCGATCCAATACCATATGCATATGCGGCTCTGATAAAACAACAAGAGCGGGCCTGATTGCTGCAAGGGTTTGTTGACGGATTCATGAAGAAACGATGCTTGTTTTGACTACAACTCCCACCTAAACATATCATCAACATGGGGAAAATAGGTGAGTGGGAATGGCGAATGTTTGGCGGGGTTTTAGTCGGCATACTTAAAACTACGTCAAATGTCAACAACCAGGAGGGCACTGATGCATACTTGTTTCAGGTAGGTAAATAAGGCTCATAGGGCAGCGCATCTGGTCGCCGGGGCAGCCATTAACATTACCTACCTAGTACCTATTACAACAACCACATGCAAGTACCTGAGTAGTTACCTACAGTACAAGTGCATGCACTAAGCCCCCGGGTTGCCCCGCCCCCCTGGTTTCCCAGATCTGCCTTTGCCCACAAGGCGCTGCACGTCGCTTGCCTTCGTATGTATGTACAATACTCCGAATACGCTAGACCCGCTGAACCAGAAGGCTCCGTGGTCCCTCCCGTGTGAGATTGGGTAACCAACGCCGACAGTCTGACAGTGCGGGCTGGGCTTTATACACTAGCACGCTAGACTAGGGGATGCATCAACATCTTCCAGTGACGCAGGTCCTCCGTTCAAGAGCTCCATTTTTTCTCTGCAAAAACCAACCCATACGTGTATCTGCAGTGCGACATAGTGCATCCCTCTGTACCTACCGAAAATCTGAACCCACGTTTCACGATACAGCCTCACGCATAAAAGAGGAACTTCCTTTTAACCGTGTCCAGCACGATCTCTACAGCTTCCGAATCACCCCTCACCACCATGACCAAAGAGCGCAATTTCAACCCAGTGCAAGCTCAGCGCAAAGCTGAAAAGGCCAAAGCGATCAAGAAAGGTATGTGCAACCCCTTAGCGGGTCGGCGGCTTCTGGATGGTATAGGCTGATAGCTCTGATAGGAAAGGCAGAAGCGGCCGCGCGCCGAAATGAAAAACTTGCGAAGCGAAACCCTGAGAGGCTGCAGAAACAGATTGACGACCTGAAACAAATAACAGCGAGTGGCGGCAAGCTTACGAAGCACGAAGAGTCGGTTTTGGAGGGCCTCGAGCGTGATCTAAAGTCAGTTCTCAAGGCAAGAGAAGCATTAGGTGATCGGGCACCCACCTTTGGTCGAGGCGGCCCTCGACAAGGGCAACAAGGCAATGCGGTACTAGGCAAGCGGAGGAGAGACGGTGGTGATAGCAGCGACAGCGATGTGCCGGACGACGTTAGGAATATCCCTATGCCTCGAGACACCCCACCCCCAATACCCAAGGAGGTCCTTGATCAGTGGTACGCGAAGCGCAGGGCAAATAGAAACGCGAATGACACACCCCTGGGCCAACGCGATGGAGGAACACCGCGGCAACAAGGAAGCACGCCTGCTCCCGTCGAATCCAAGACAGTCTACGAAGCCAAACCTGTTGTACGAGATTTGAAGAAAGAAGCCGTCAGCGCGTTCATGCCGACGGCTGTCATGATGAAGATGCAGAAAGGCAGCGGCAAAGGCGGTCTGATGGAACCAGAGGAAGCTGACCGCCTAGAAAAAGAGGGCTACCTGAAAACATCAGCCAAAAGCGCAAGTCCGCCAACCGAGACAAGTGGGCCACAGAAGGTCACAATGGAGGAAGTCGAAGATGAAGAATAAGGCAGGGGAGTTATCGGACCGGGGGGGGGGGGGGGGGGGGGGGGGGGGGGGGGGGGGGGGGGGGGGCGGGGGCGGGGCGGGGGGGGGGGGG
>QJOB01000009.1:540508-573444 GCA_004155035.1 Monosporascus sp. 5C6A
GCCCCCCCCCCCCCCCCCCCCCTTTTAACGCCAACTACGATAGGGGACATGCATGTGACCACGGTAACACTCAGACGAAGCGTTGTGAATGGGCAATGAGATGTTCAGTCTCAATATCGTTGCGAATGGGAAGGGATTTCTCCCAGTCGCCATACGCACCGCCTTCTCGTATCGATTGGGCGATATCATGCCGGCGACGTAGGAGGTAATACCGCTATGACATGGATAGGTACTCCCCAGTGTTATTGGTCCATTGTGCTGAGAGTGATAGAGAGGCTCATGGTGGGAGTCAAAGAGCCCAGAGAGTGCTAAAGGGGTCTGGTAACCTCGACTGCGACGTCAGAGGAGGATATGTATGTGGTGCCGGCGGTATGTAGTAACATTTACAGGGTGTGGGCAGAGGCTCCGGCAGCCCCCCCAGAGGCCCCGGAGGCCCAGGAGCCCAGAAGGGCGTGCGCTAGTCGGTTTTATACCCACCTCTCCGACTACGGGGCCCGCGACACCAGTTGTTACTAATAAGTAACCGTATTAGCAATTATTTATCTCTATGCAGCCTACCTGCCTGCCCTAGGAGTAAGATGTCAGATGTCGGTGAAATCGTCTATTTAACCGATCATGCAACAAAATTTGCGGAACACTCAACTCTCCGCAAAAGCTGTTGATGGCAGCGGAAATTTTAACCATCAGCAGCCATGGGAGAACGGGAAGAGGCCCAAGACACAGCACCGCAACCCGTACCAGTGACAGAGAACCGGCCGGAGCACTCAAATCATGAAAAGGGCGTAGTGGACTTCAACTCGAACCCCGACAGGCAGGTTTTTGCTGTGCAAGAAGATGGAACGCCTCCGGACGGCAGATCGGATGCTGAATCCGGACCGGAAACCTTGCTGGGTAACGAGACATATCCGGAAGGCGGTTTGCAGGCATGGCTCGTCGTCTTGGGAGCGTGGTGCGCTCTGCTAGCCTCACCGGGCTTGATGAATTCTATCGGCTCTTTCCAGACCTACGTTGCGACGAACCAATTATCCGCCTATGAGGAAGGGACCGTCGGCTGGATATTCTCTCTCTTTTCCGCCTTGGCCTTCTTCTGTGGCATCTACATCGGTCCGCTGTTCGACAGGTTCGGACCGAAGTGGTTGATCCTCCCTGGGAGCATCTGCGTTGTTGCGGCCGTCATGATACTGAGTGTCTGTACAGGTAGGTCGGCTGGAAACCAGGCTATCGGCATAAAAAACACTAATTATGTCTAGAATACTGGCATTTCCTTCTCACCTTCGGTTTCCTGAACGGCGTGGGGACGTCCCTCTTGTTCACCCCCTCTATCGCTGCCGTGGGCCACTTCTTCCGTGATCGCCGCGGCCTCGCGTCCGGGATCGCCAGCACCGGCGCCGGCCTCGGTGGCGTCATCTTCCCCCTGATGCTGACGAGCCTCTTCGAGCGCGTGGGCTGGGCCTGGGCCGTGCGGACCCTGGGATTCGTCTGCATGTTCCTGCTGATCTTCGCGAACCTGCTGATCCGCAAGCGCCTGCCCGCCGCCAAGAACGCGAGCCCGCACCCGGACTTCCGCATCTTCCGCGACCGCGCCTTCGCCCTGCTGACCGTCGGCGTCTTCCTGCTCGAGTTCGGCCTCTTCATCCCGCTCGCCTACATTTCGAGCTACGCCCTGAGCAGGGGATTCGATGCCACCTTCGCCTTCCAGATCCTGCCCATCCTGAACGCGGGTTCCGTCTTCGGCCGTGTGTTCCCCGGGTGGTTGGCGGATAAAATCGGCCCGTATAACTCCAATCTCATGTCCCTGTGCATCAGCATCTTCGGCTGTTATGTCGTATGGTTCCCGTTTGGCGGCACGACGCCCGGGCTGGTCATCTTTGCGGTCCTGTTCGGTTTTGCGACGGGCAATAACATCAGTATCACTCCCGTGTGCATCAGTAGGCTGTGCCATACGCAGCACTACGGGCGTTACTACGCCACGTGTTATACGATTGTGTCCATCGCCTGTCTGATCGGCATCCCCATCGGAGGCAGTATCGTGCAGGCTACCGATGGTGACTATTGGAGTCTGATCGTCTTCGTCGGCCTTACACAGGCACTCGCGTTCGTTTTTATCTATGCAGCCAAGGCTGTCAAGGTCGGATGGAAGCCCTGGACGAAGTTCTAATCGATGGCCCACTGGTGACGGGCGATTGAAAGACGAGTAGTGTATAGACGAGAGAATGAGATGCGAACGACTAGATATGCTTACACGGACTTTTCGGGCAAGGAAATAAGTACTATACATGAGGTAATGAGATTCGAGACGACTAGATCTGCTTATACGGGCAGTCATTGGACGAAACAAATGGGATGATATGGGATAAAGAACGGCGTTCATGAGGCTTGCGAGCTGCTTATACAACCTTAATTAGCTCTACTTTCATCAGCACTCATAATGCTGAATTGGGATCAAGAATCAAGTTGATATAATAATGCACCGGTATTTAGCTGTGGTAAATGAGGTCTAGGAGACGAGTCGATGGTACTGTGACTCTGCGCACAGACTGTTCATTGGACAACCCTAGTTAGCTCTAGATATCCATCAGAAAAGCAGAGATGTCTTCAGAGTGAAAATAAAGTTGTGTTTCGACTTACCTTCCCGCGTCTTTATATAACGACCGCTTTCCCGATATTCTAAGGAGTTGAGGCCTGGAGGAGGGCGTCTGCCAGGCACATAAAAAGAAAGGAAGAAAAACAAGAAAATAAAATCGTTCGCCTGCCTCCCACCCTATCATCCTTTACGTGAACTATGCGTATGCTCTATCTTTCCTAAAGGATCTTGCGAGCTGTCATCCATCGCCCTATAACGCGAAATTAACGGAAACAACGAAAATAACGATGAAGTCGGGTTAATCTTTCTTGATTGCTACTACTATCCCCTTAACACCCGTCCTCCCCTGCAAGCCTTTTACATACGTACTCGCTCTCACTTTACGCACACGTGCACGCATTACACATACCCTCACACATACGCATAATCAACGACAACGCGAGTTCAGAGCTAGGTACCGTAGCTAGATAGCTAGCTCGCTGTTGTTGTTCTCCTTTCCCCCGGGAGAGGGGCAGCTCCCGTGAGGACGGATGCTTGCTTGCCTACCTATCTACTCAGTATTAGTACGTCCGGGGGAGGGGGCGGGGCCCGCAGATAGGCAACTAAGTAGGTAAGTATACGGGAAAATGAAGAGAAGGGACCAGAGGGCACAGACCAACGTGGAAAGGTTGCATGGAAATGAATTCATGTGGACAAGTGGGATCCACTTAAGCATTGATAATTGCTACGGGACTCCAGAAGAAGATGGGCGAAGCCCATGCCTAGATGTCAAATAAAGTCAGTCGCAAGCAATCGCTCACTTCGCCTGCAGTGGGAAGGGGGGAGACCCGGCTCCGCCATCCGTAACCCCTAAGTTAGAAGTGGGTGGCGGCAACAACCAGCGGGAGATCACGCGTGGACATAGACACATCAAATAAGGAAGCGATCCCGGATGTCCGGGGTTCACAAGGCTAAAAAGACCGAGGGGCCGCTCTATGTATACGAGGGATTTGTATTATTCATCAAGCAAGCACAGAAAAGGACAACGCGAGCGCGGAAGGCGGCATGTGCGGGATACGTCACCGTCTGCCTCCTCCTCAACCTCTGCCGACAACGTATCCCAAATATACAACCCGGATATCAAGCAGCTCGAACCCCTTCCCCCCTCTCCCTGGCCCCACGGCGAGGAGGTACTGTAACCCCCTACCCAGTATACGCGGCCGGCTGAGCGTACATCTCTTCCGAGACCATGTAGGTAGGTTTGCACCAAACCGCTCGTCGCGTCTGCCCAGAAGAAAAAGAAAATAAAACATCTATTGGTATCAATCCCGCTCTAATGAATCGCTCCCTCTCAAACTCGACCCAGCGTTCGTTGCTCGTGACAAAACGAAAATCAATTTCGTGACCGTCTCTGCCAACCCCCCCGCATGCGGTTAGCAAGTCGCCCTACGTCATGTGGCCGTACATGATCAACCGGCAGCCAGCCCCGCGCAGACCATACAGAGCGAGACCTAGAGAGCCCTGTAAAAGATATCACAAACCAAAAGCGGATGCCTTCAGTAATTCTGTCGAACCTAAGTAAGGGGTTGAGTAGGTAGCATCGCGGTAATTCGTCGTATTCCCTCGACACGTCTAAGACAATCCCATTGCCCTCTGTTCAAAGGTGATAAATGGACGAGCACCATGTCGCCGTACGTAGAAAGACGGAATCCCAATAGGAGACGTCACATACAGGACGATTGGTATCATTAAGCTATAGGGTGCCGGAAATTTTGTAAAACTGATTCGAACGCCGTAATATGTATCAGGTCGTAAGTGCTGAGATCGTCCCCAGCAGTGAGAGCATCACTCGAGCGAGAAGTCCCGTAAGAGAAGACAACCAGTCCTGCTCCGAACGACTATGCATGCATGAAATCCAAGCAGCCTCCAGGCCCTAGAAATAAGGAATCTGCCAGCCGAACATCGCATGCCGTCTGCCCAGAGGCGCACCTAGCGCCTAATCTGAACTCACGTCGTCTCTAAAGACTCATAGTGAGCCACTCCCATTCTTGTGTACCACTGCCCGAGTTCACCATTCCATTCGGTGGACCACCAGACATTCCCATCACCCCGCCCCCCATCATTGGTCGTTGCGTCATACCGAATCCATTTGTAATTCCTAGATTGGTTGAATTCTGCATAGAGATAAAGCCGCTAGAAGATCCAACGGACCGAGCCGCTTCATTGGAGCCCGTGGAGTTCTCCGGACTATCGATATCCATCGACTCGTTCTGTCCGGCACTTTTGCTGCCTCGCCTCTGCCGCTTCGAAGTACTAGTGTTGTTGGCGGAGCGTGGAATCGATGCGGCACCCGGTCCGGGCGCATTCTTTGGGGGTGCCGCGGCGATCGGGACAACGCCTTTGCCGCCAACGGCTCCCGTGGCGGGGCCCGCATAACTATTAGGCGTGCTACCCGCCGTGTTACCACCCGAACCACCGGCACTCACAGGGCTTTCGCCCTCGTTCGCACTACCAGCTCGATTCGTTGTCGGCGATGAGGTGGCTTGTGTCGCGTTGTTCGTCGCGGAAATGGATAACGTCGAGTTCTTTCGCGACCCAGGCCCAGCAGTGGACGACGAGGCGTTGGCATTCTTTTTGGATCGAGTGCTGGTGCCTACTGGAAGGCTCGCACCAGAGCCACGGTTTCGTTTCTTGATAACGTCTGTCTTCAAACTCAGTGGTCTCACCACTCCATGAAGCTTCAGGAAGAGACCACAAGCATTGCAGAGGGGTTGACCCTCGGGATTTCGACGCCACAGAGGCGTTGTCTGTGTGAAGCAATTGGTGCAAGTGGTAGGGGTGCTTCCATCGCCTGAGTTTCCTGCCGCTCCCTGCAAATTGGTTGTAGATTCATGCTTGGATCCGGGCGGGGAAGACGGACGGCTAGGTGCTACCGAAGAGAAACCGGACATAGTCCCGGAAGCATCCGGCGGTGGGGAGTTCGGGCTCGAGTGAGCGATCCGGTCAAATGGATTTCCGCGGCCGCTCATATTGGGATTCGGCGTCGAAGCTGTACGGGGAATCCTTTGACGTTTGTCGCCCGTCGCTCTGAAAGATTGCGAGTGCGGGAAACTTCCAGGGTCGTCCCAGTCACCGCTCGAATCGACAAAATCTCTCGTAGCACCCCCGATCGTAACCTGCTTCCTCGGTGGGCCGCCGGGATAGCGGGCAGCTTGCGTGCTGAACTGTCCGGGGAGCGAAGCATCCCACCCTAATGTGTTCCCATTGTTAACGTCTATACCTGACTCATCCCCCGGAGAAAAGCTCTGCATGCCCAGATTCCGGTCAGCGAATGCGCCCCCCTCCTCATCCTCGTTGTCTGAATCCGGCCCGAGACTGAACATGTTCCCATGTGCCATATCGACGCCGGGCGAACGAACTCGATGATCATTCTGGAAAACCTGACTGGGGTCGACATGGCCGAAGCTCCCAGCCGGGGCGAAGGGGGCCGAAGGATCCGCTGTAGTTGTGACGGGATGGAACAGCGAGCTGTTGCTATGGGGTGGATACATGTATTGTTGACCCATTGGATTGCTGACGTGTCCCGGACCGGAACGAAAGCCATGCGGTCGTTGATGACGCACGTCCATCGAGCTGAAGAACATGCTCTCTCCTTCGGCCATGGGGTGCGGCGTCGATACAGCCGATTGATAAGCAGATCCTGGGGGGGAATAATAGTCTACCCCGTTCACCGAGCCGTGCGGCCCGTTTGTTCGACTGTACATATTCGAGAAAGGGCCATGGGAAACCAAGGGCGACGTGGAAGGAGAAAATGTGAAGTTCTGTTGGAAAGGTCCTGCTGAAGTGATGATAGGATCGTTATCTATATGAAAAGTATCCAACGGGAACGGGATTTGGGGTTGATGTTGCAACTGGGTGGCAGCTGGTGCGTTGGAGGTATCTAGCGAGTACTCCTGGAGGTCAGAACCGGCATCTAGCTCGGTGGGAGCTATATTGCTATTAAGAGCAGACACAAGAGGAGAGAAATCAGCTGGTCGCTTTAGATTACGAGTCTAAGACGGATCGTCAGCTTGCATGTTTACCTCAACATAAATAGGCACCTGGGGATAACGTGGCGAATTGTCAAATCAGAGGAGCGGGAGGGTATAGCAGGGGTTATTATGCTCAAAACAGGATACCAGTATGCGCTGTCAATGAGGCAAATACACTTACCCGTCTCTCATCTATGCTAGTTTTACGGTGATGTCGAGTGACATAACCAAACTCATCACGGTTTCTCTGATGAGGAGCGACTGGCACAGATTGCGGAACGATGGGTTGTGAAGAAGATGGATTCTTGCGTGATTTGATGGGAATGGCAGCAGCTGCGATGTGAGCCGGCTTATCTCCATCCCGGCGCTGCTGTCTTTGCTGCGCTTTCATCATATCTGGTGAAGGCGTCCCAGCTAATGCTGCCGGTGTCGTAGCATCTTCGGAGAATAAGAAGTCGTCAAGATTCATCGGATCCGACTGCTGCTCGAGGCTTTGATCCGATGTCTTCCTCAACTGCGCAATTCCGCTAGGGGCATTATTGCTACAGGTAGTAGTTGCGGTCTGGCGTGCGCGCCTATAGACTCAGAAAAGGCCCAGGTTAGGACAATGAGTCTCAGATTTCACCATAATGCAAGCAGAATGCGCAAGCTCGAGGACATACCGGTCTCCTTCCTCTTGTCCGCGCTTCCGCAAACTCGGGTACATCATGCGCCACGTCAAGTTCTCCATGCGCTCTCGGCTCGGTAGGTTCTGCTTTGTCTTCCTAAAGAACTTCCACACTTGGGTAGCTAGCGGGTCGTTCTCCTGCATCTGCTCCAAACTCTCACTCGTTCCCGTCATGTCACTCTGCAGACTCGGAAAGAGTGGACTTTTTAGCAAATCAAAATGGCTCGAGGAGCTATCAACTGGTTTCGAAACCGTCAAGCTGAGCTCCTGGAGCCGCCAATCGCCGGGGCTGTCCTGCTCGACGTCCTTCCCGGTTGATGGGAGCGAATGCGATTCGGTGGAAGGACGGCGGGCGTTGACTCCGCCGACCTCGAATGGCCGCCGGGGAAAACGGTAGTCGTGCTCTGTCATCGTCGGCTTCATGGCTGTTGAGGGACTTGGAGTCGCTAGCGGGGATGACGTGCTGGCGGCCATGTCGTACATAATAAGAAGACTGGCTTTCTCTCTTGCGCTCTCGACCGGGGAAACTCGCCCATTCGTATTAAAACCTCCAACCTTACAAGGCCCGATTGAACCCCACCCGTTCTAACTTTAATAGCTCGCAATAGCTTGTTCGGGACTCACGGCCGCTGCCTGCACGGCAGCAGACAATTTTGTACCGTACTCTAATTCGCGATCTCGGCTTGAGTGAAAAGCTATGTATTGAGTTACGAAAATATATAATTTGAGGATACCAGGGGGAAAGAGCAGTTAACAGTGTGATGCGATAAGCGACGGCGAGGGCTGGCGTTCAGAACTAAGTCTACAACTAATTGCCTGGGAGACATTTAGCTGGCTGGACCTGACCTCCTGCGATTTCATGCGGGAGGGTGTGGTGTAATAACCTGGGTCGGACCTGCGGAGGAGGCCGCGGAAGAAGCAGTACGTTGTTGGCAGCGGCGAGTAGTAGGACAGTCGCAAGCCGAGCGGGATTCCCTCCAGAGTGTTCCTAGGTGATGCATATGTGCGCCCACATCGACGTACTCTACTTTACATGCGCACGCTGTAACTGGTGGGATGGTCTGGCTGATCCTAACCTAGCCAGCTTAGACTACTCACACTACCCAGGTGTAAGTTTGGGGTCTGGGCATGCTCTTGTGTGGCGCTTGCTAAAGTGAAGTGGAGGTTATGTATTTGCTGGTAGTACATCCCTACACCTTGGTATGCGGTTTCGCGCGGCATGACACCACGACATAGGCATTGCAATCCTCTCGACCACCAGCGCTTTTGCACATGCTAGCGGTTTTGACGGGGGGCTAGTAGGCTTGCAAATAGGGCCGGTAGCAAGGTAAAGCCCACCAAGGAGTGGGTTGGCTCATGGCTCCTGGCCCAGGTCGACATGGGTATAAACCAAGAGTCGCATGGGAATGATGCACCAATCAGCCAATCCTATGAGAGGAACGTCAGCCCTTGGATGCCACCGAGTTCCCAAAGCTCCAATCCGGCCGAAACGAGGGGTGGATCAACAGCGAATTTTATGACTGCCATGTGGGGGGACGATGCTGCCGCTTCTCGTCTTCTCAGTGTAATTATTGTTGTTGCTGTTGTAGTCACTGCCCTTGGCCTGCCTGCCGACTCTGATAACCAGAGTATCTCACGCTCGGGATGGTGAGTGAGCGAAAAGTGGTTGGGTCCGCAGGTGGGGTGTGCTGTTCTGTTGGAACTTGACGCTATGATATATACTTTACGGTGTGGCCTGCAGAAACCTTTTTAATTGACCCATCCCCAAACTGCGGTCCAGGGCGTGTGTGGTGTGCCGTCTTCAGTGCTTGGATTGTCGTTCCACTTTTCGTACATAGGAGGAGTTCCGGTTTAACTACCTACTGCGTACAAGCTTTTTGAAGCTTTTGGATTTGTGATTCAATTTGGGAACGGACATCTAGAATGGCACCGACACCGCAAAGTCAGCCGCCCAGGAGGTGGGCATCGTGGCAGGCCCTGATGACAATATGCAGCAAAATATGGGAGGAAAGAGGATGTGCAACTCGGGATTGGTTGAAACCGCGGTCGAGGCGCTTTCATCCAGGCGAATGGAAGACTGCAGGTCAACCCCATCTTGCGCAATCCTGCAGGGAATGTCGGTATGGGTCAGGTATCGACTACATGCCGATTGTGCCCGAAAGCCCATTCAGTGCTCCACAACGCCGCTCTCGAGTCGGAGTTTCTAAGCAAGTCCCTGCGTATGGTACATGCTTAATGTAACATTGTGAGCTGGAGGGCCTCGTCCGAAATGAAATAGATTCATAGTGGGCGATTCGAGGGACTTAAATCAATTTCCAACCACATATGTATTAACGTTCTAGTATCTATGACTTCTCGGTGGTTACTATCTGCTGGTGCCAAACAAGCGTGCACTGGTTCATGCAGAGAATGCCTGTGACCTCTGCGGTGGTGCGAAAGAAGAGACTCTTCAAGTATATACGCATGGTATTGTACTCTATAGTACAACTCGTTGCCTACTCGCCAGGTTCAGGAAAACGAGTCAAGTCCATAACACTTACAATAGCTTGGAGTTTCAAGAGACTAGAAAAGCTCTCTAACCAGGGTGACGAAATCAAGAGGGCTGATAAAGGATTCCATCTCATGATTAGGCGACCAAGTTGCAGTCCACGCAAATGCAGATAAAAGAGAAGCACTGTCGACCTCATGTACATGATCGTGAGCAGCCTCGAAAGACCCAGGATGAGCCGTGGCATACGTAGTAATGTAAGCATCCCCGGCGATGAGACTCCGAAAGCAGCAAGGGAAACGCTAGTCCACGGGCTATACTATATGATCCTCTCCGATGCCGCTTAGCAGCATAGAATCTATAGCGCTTGATATTGCCAATGGGAGACCCACAATAGTCCCTTGGGCATTGCTCTGAGACCGTGACGGCTATGACCTATTTACAGTATCGTAAGCCACGGCGGCAACACCCCACTTCTCCGAGAATCCGGCGGCTGTGGACATCCCACGATGAGTAGGCGATAAACACCAGAGCGCGGGTTGAACGAACTCGAGAGTGGGATGTTTCTGCTTTTTGCTCGTCTTGCAGCTGACCTGCCGTCCATGTACGGCATCAAAGCCCAGAGTATAGCAGATTCGCCAACAGTTTACGAACGGTGAGTCCCTTACTCATGGAAGGGAATGTGGCGGTCTCGCGTTTCATTCCGCCCGTCCTTTTCCTTAGTAGAGAAACCCATCCGTCGCCCCGCGCTGACAAGATCACCTTCTGAGTTGCGAAAGCATTTGAATGACCGCGCCAACGGTGCCACCGGTCCTATGGATAGCGGAAAAGCGACCAATAAAGGCACTACATATCACACTTTCATTCATCTCGAGTGGTTTTCCCATGGATGCGGCCAGTGTCTGAAATTCCGATTCCTTAATGGTTCGGACCCTCAAGGGGGAGCAATACCGGATTGAATGTTTTGACTTCGGGTACAAGCCGATGTGGGGGCAACATGGGATTGCAAGATCAATTACAGACCCGGAGATATTCCACAAGTCACAGCACAACGTACACAAAGACATAGTAGAATACCTGCTCAGTGATGGGGGCACCTCAACTTGGATTCATGTTCCACCATTCCATCCACTCGGAAATATGTTGACGAAAGGTTCGTTTTTGGGCGGCGGTTTCGCTGACTTCGCATCCGTCAGCGAATGCACGGGACAACCCTCATAAGCAAGAATGTGCCAACGCGGTGAGTCAATATGGTACCGTACCTCGGCTTTGCCCTGGCTGGCTCTTGAAGTAGAAGCTACAGAAGCGCCTCAGCAAGAGCTCCTAGGAGCATGGGTTCGTCACATGCATACATGCAGTGCCAAATGGCGACCCCCACGCCAGCAACATCCTTGGAAGCA
Source organism: Monosporascus sp. 5C6A (assembly GCA_004155035.1). Lineage (NCBI taxonomy): Eukaryota > Fungi > Ascomycota > Sordariomycetes > Xylariales > Monosporascus > Monosporascus sp. 5C6A. The sequence goes on from QJOB01000009.1 coordinate 551,658, forward strand.
TGGGATAACGCACGTGCATACGATGTAGGATTTCGTACCAACCCAGGCAGTTTGGCTGCGATCCGGAGCTGGGCATGCAATACGATCCATGGGTCGGTTCTCTTCACCCCAGAGGACCAATCCCATGTGCAACTTTAGGGCATTTCACTCCGACCTCAAGTTCGAGATACGAGTTCGAACCCTATCTATGAAAAAGAAGTACAGCCGATAACAAGTACGAAGTCCTCGCGGCGCGACCTGATTGCAATCGGAACAATGGACTACAGGCCGAACATATTCTTGTACAACATCAACATAATATCCGGGCCCTTGCGAGCCTTCAGAAGGAACGCATGGGCAGTGCAGCCGGTTCACACGTGCTCGAAAGAGCACATGATCCGTGCAACCTCTAAACCCACATGTAGCATATATACATGGACTACTGGCAGATATAGCGACATATGTAGTACACATGCACGTGAGTCAGGATACAGTATATGTAAGTAAGCAATTAGTTGCCGTGGATGCCGATTCCGGGAGGTCCGCGGTAGGTTCGGGAAATGTGAAGCTCTGGATGCGATTGTACAAGGTCCCGGCCCGACAAGCAACGAAAGGTTCCAAACCCAAGTGAGCGAAGTTCGACGTGCGAGGCTTCCTTGGTGATAAACGACCAGGACATAATTAGGGGGAAGATGTAGATAAGGCAGATGTGGGAAATGACGGGAAATGTCGCGTGTCTGTGGATCTTGGTAAGTTCGAAGTTAACGTAGCTAGGTGCGTTAGGCTATATTCCAGGTCGATCCTCCGTCGTCACCTTCCGGCTGCTATGTCCGCGGGTGATAATAATTCCCAACTCAGTGCAGGTTTCATAAGTATAAATGCCAATGCTAGAGGCAACCCTTTGAGTATTATATAAGACAAGTAGCTTGGAATTACGGCCACACCCGCCTTTTCGACCGCAAAGCAGTTGACCAGATCACAGGAGTTGGGCTTCTGTAAACTATGTAAGTGTATATAAATGTAAGAGAGCTGCTTCTATCTATCACATGTAAATCTTGCTGCGATTCACCGACTGCACACCTTGAGATGCGCCGGAAGCAATTGGTGAATCGGAAGAGTCTAATCGAACGCTATAGCTCGGTACCTACTGTAGCCTTTACCAAAGCCGGGTTTATGTTAGCCTTAACCACTAGTACGCGGTTGTGCGGGTCACTACGTCTTTAAGCGGCGCGGCTTTCCGACGACGATAACCGTAGCTTCAATTTCACTTGCGAGCCAAGAGATTCTTCAGCGATCTCCTTATCTATGCGTATCATCTGTTTGGAATTTATTAGGTAGCTCAACAAGGTGGCATGTCCCCAAACCAGTGCCTATCCTGAAGCTTGATACTCATTACATTTGGGTTCGGCTGTGACGGGACCCGCTGCTGAGGTCCAAAGGACCCTGAAGCTATCAAGAGTGGGCCGGGGACTATGTACTCGCCACGCCCTTTCTGAAACATGAACGAGATATGTACTTCGCAGTACCGTCCTGCATGGGATATTGGTCGTACGCAATGTGGATGGTTTTTAAAAAGGATCAATAATCAACTCTATAGACTTGCCAAAGCCTTAGTAGCTAGGCAGGTTCATCAAGTGGGAGCGATTGCTTTCTTCGCTTGTTCACATCTGAGAACCTGGCGATGTCAACATTGTAATCAGGTTAGATCTGGCTCTGATAGGCTGATCACGAACAACGCTCAAAACGCTAGGGCCACATCTAAAACACAGCGGTATCCAGTTAATAAAGCTTGATCAGGATCGATTGTAACGGTCGGTTATCGCGTTTCTAGTTTATCTAAGAAACTAAATCGCCCGTACTACGTATGATGGGTAAGTCTAGCATCCTCGGGCGGTGTCTCTCCACATGTTAGATGCCGGATTTCTTTCAGCTGGCCAGTTTCTTGCACTAGCTGATACCTGATACGGATCTTTTTTATTTTCGCAAGATACTAAGTATCGGGAGGAGACCGAGGATTGGTCGGGCTGTTCGGTTCCGATCTATAGCGCTTGCTGCCTTGCTATCTATTGCCGAGAGTGGACTCTAGTCAGAGTCTGCTTGCATTGCATCTTGGTCTTGCGCAAGCTAGACATCTAGGATCGCCGGAGTCCTGTCACTCCATCGGCGTTACACGCCTAGTGGTCTCACTAACCCCGTTGGACTAGTTCCGCATGAACTCCCGGCGATATCAGGCTCCGCCTTTGCAATGGTCTGTTCGCTCTTAGTTTGCGCGGGGGATATCGCGGGAATAAAGCCTTTGCCCGCTCCGAGTAGACGATGCAACGAGAGGGTTTCAAGCAGGCCTAGACTGCAGCGTGCTGCGCTTCGACGGAAATATGAAACATGTTGCGGCATTTTTCATATTGGAAAGATGCATTCAATAGCTCGCGACCAAGCAAAGCTGGCGGGGAGTTCTTCTCACTTTGGATGTTCGGTCCGGGCAAGACTTTGTCAATGCGGCCAGCCACAGCATTCTAGCGAAGGAGGAACCATAGATGAGATAAGTCCTTGTGGGGGGTTGCCAAAGCCACCGCTTGCTTCGTCTCTCATCGTTGCCGTCTTTGTATATGGCAAGGGGTAAGATCATCCTCGTTAGACGATCACAACAGGTCGCTTGCTACCTGCTCGTCTCCATACTCATTGTAGGATAGCGGCGATAGTCTCCATCGATGCAGACTCCTCTTCGCAAGCTCGTGTTCCGATGTCGGTCTCGATCAGTCAATCGCCTTGACGACTTTGGGAATCGATCGATCGCCTCTTTCATAGAGGTTTCCACTCCTTCCTCCATGCCTGCACCAGAAGCATCCAGAGTCACTGGTCCCGTTCTAACATCGACTACTAACTAACGTTCCCGAATGAAGGGCGGAAGTGGCTTGCGTTGCGATGATCTGACGACTAACTCTCGAACGGCCGTTGGCGCAGGTTTCGATAGGTTCGCCATTGAATCTTGCCTCGAAGTCGGGGTCTTCACGTTGCATTACCCCTGGAGATCCAGCAATATATATACACGGTAACGGACAAGTAGAACTAATCGGTGACACGTTTCTTATCCCTTATTGACAACATGCTGTGCCTCCGCTCCAATGCGGCAGGTGCTTTGATCGCAATATAGCGCCATGGGCACGCGAAATTGCACCACTGATTACGACGATCCCTGTGGACTTTGGCTAATCGATCGAGATATTTCCGCCAGTTTTTGGCCCGGACGAGATAAGCCAACGCATTATCTGGGTAAGATGTCACGGGATCCATGGTTCCCTATCACTAGCCAACCATGGATCAAAGGGGCAGGCGGAGAGCACCCGAGGAGGGTCCAAGCATAGGGCTTATCTTAAGCCTATCCAGACCCTTGACGTCGGCTGCATTGTAGGGTTCAAGGGACCACGGGAAGGCACCTTGATAGCTAGGACATGTTGATATCACCAATGTAATGGCCAGGAAAGTTTGATTTAGGGGGTCACCACCCGGCTCCTGCAACCCTTATCTTCACAGGAATCCAGTTCCCAGATTCTGATCGACAGGGTGTGTGAGAGTTGCAACTCTTTGTTTTCCACGGGTGTCCTGTTGTTACTATAAATATACCGGGGACTGTCCCCTTTGTTGTCTTATATGAACCTTTTCTCGAGATTTGCTATCTCAGGGCAAGGTTTGCAGGGATCTCGTAGACGTGCTTGTCTCGTGGCCCTCGATGGGTTGTCTTCTGATTCTCTTCGGGCGTGGCAATCGTTCTCTATACACACCATGGGCTCACCCAGTTGGTCGAATTCGGCTCTAGAGCCGCATTCGATGCGTTCCCCCCCTTTGTTCGGCCATTGTACACGACTAGCCCTTTGTACGCGTTCGAGATGGCGTCAGGGAGGGCGGCCAAGGCAGGCGAAGGCATAATGCCCTTCTTTTCCGCGAGCGGCCAGCGGTGGATTGGCTTGGGAAAGGAGGATACACGCGTCCCCCCGTGCTTTGAACAGGGCGAAATAAGACAACATAATGCCAATATCGATATCGGATTTCGACACGAAGCGGTTTTGCCTCCGAAGCTTGCTGTGGAGCGGACTGTTCTTCTTAGGATCGAGAAACGAGGTCACCACCTCCTCCGGTGACCCTCTCGTCGGCACGGAGCCCCCCTTGATGCTGGGATCCCCGACCATACGCTACGCCACAAGGACCGTCACCGTCACGATCGCCTACAAGCCGACTTTGATGCCCGGCGATGCGACTTACACGCTGTTGGGATGCTATGGCGAATCGAGTACGGGACATGCGTTCGGTCAGGAGGGACAGTATGCAATGCCGGGAGAAATATCGGCGGAGAACTTGACAATAAAGACGTGCTTCCAGGGCTGCGCGGGCTTGAAGCCGCCCAACGGTAGTCTGGGGCAGTACGCATACGTCGGGGTACAGAATGGAAGGTAGGTCCTATTGATATTCCATGATGAAGGCAATGACAGCACGAGGAAGGAGATGAGTATGTTATATTGGCGAGCTGGTCTGTTGTTTCTAAGGGTTCTCTCGTTCTGGGCCGTATAGATGGTCGCACCGCCTCGTACAATCCTCCTTGGCCCATCGGCGGACATGGCCGAATTATAGGCATACATATATGGCATGGCTTACTGACGAATGAACCAGTGAATGCTTCTGCGCCTCGCAACTGGTGCCCGAAGCCCCCAAACTGTCTGAAGACAGCTGCACGGTACCATGCGCCGGCGACGCGAGGCTGTCATGCGGCGGGACGGACGCCGTGGCTATCTACAATCTGATAGGGACAGAGAACAAGAAGTCCACCAACGCCAAAGCGAACAACACAAGCAGCAAGGGAGGAAAGAAGAACGACCCTAAAAAGGAGGATAAGGGCGACAAACTGATAAAAGATGTCTCCTCAACGATATCCGCGAGCAAGCTCCCAGCCACAACGGACACGTCCCGCGAGACCATGGCGGGACCGGCACTCAGTGCCCCCTCCGCCACCGAGACTAGTGCCGCAGCAGGTCTCGACGACGCGAACGCGGAACCAGGGCAGGAGGGGCAGGGGCAGGGGCAGGGACAGGGCCCAGGGCGCAAAACCGTCGCGGCAGCGGTTGGCGGTAGCATGAGCGGGGCGTTCGTGCTGGCAGCGCTGCTCTTCTTCTGCTGCCGGGCGTACACGCGGCGGAGGACAGAGCAGGACGCGCATGTGAGCTCGATGCTGGATATGCAGCAGGAGAAGGAGAAGGCGGACAACGAGGAAATGATAGCGTCATTTCTGCACCACAAGAAGAGCCCCCCGGCCCTCGTCCTCGACGCCTCGCACCGCGACGTTCGGCTCACGGTCGAGGGCACGCTGGTGCCCACGACGCCGGCGCTCGAGTCCGGCGGCGGCGGCGGCGTCGTCAGGGGCAGGAGGCCCAGCGTCGCTGACGACAGCCTGTTCCGCGCGCTTATGGGGCAGGCGCAGAGGCACACGGACGCCATGGGCCAGAGCTCGGGCGTGCAGTGGCGGGGAAGCGGCAGCGCCGCCGCCGCCGTGCCACCTAGCCCCAGGGCGCCATTCGGGAACAACGGGAGCGGGCCGGGAGGGGCGCCGTCCCCAGCGCGTCCCGAGAACGCGGCCCGCCCTAGCGCCAACCTGGGCGACCGCGCCTGGCACCGGCGCAAGGTGTCGACGCCGTTCCCGCCACAGGCGTTGCCGGGACCCGCTCGTCCCCTGCATACTCCCCACCCACATCCTCACCTCCCGTCCTTCCTGCCCCCGCGACCGCCGCCAAAACAAAACAATAACAGCGGCCACGGTCACAGCTTCGCCGCCGCCGCGGGCCCACCGAGCGGGCCGCCCACCGCGCCGCTTCCGCCGACGCCCCCCGTACGGCCGCGGCGTAGCTTCGACACGCTGGACCTGGGCACGACGAGGGGATCGATCATCCACGGGATCAGGCATGGCGGCGGCGGCGGCGATGCTGCTCCTCCTCCGCAGGGGGCCCACCCTCACCACCACCACTACCAACAGCGACAACAACACAACGGCGGCAACGGCTTCTACGCCAACGCGGCCGCCAGTGCCAGCACGCCGTCTCTGTCGTCGCTCAGATCACTGCACGGCTACGGCTACGGCTACGACTACCGGGACGTGACGCCGGGAGGCGGGTTCGCGCCGACGATGCCGCTACGGGTCCGGCGGCAGGGCGCGCAGCAGGAGGGGGAAGAGGGGTCCGCGACGATGCCGGTGCTGCCGCCCATCGCGCCGGGCGAGGCGCTCGAACCGGGGCGGTGGCGGGGCACCATCAACGCGGCCGCCCCCGAGGGCCGCGACCACAACGGGGGCGAGGGCGGGACGCAGATCTCGCCCAAGTCGATCACCACCATCAGGACGAGCATCCTGGATAGTCCGACCATAGGCCAGTGGGCGCAGCGGTGAGCGGGGTGGAAGGGAAGGGGGAATGGAGGAAGGAGAAAATAAAAAGGGGGAGGAAAGGGTGATGGTGCTCCAGCGGCTGAGAGGTGCAGGGGGTAGATGGACGGATTTTCGCTTCTCTGTGAATATTGATAATGAAGAGATAGGGCAGTTTGATTATTTGACCTTGCCCGTCTGATATGAGTTTTCTGATCAGCCTCCACTATCCGTACGCAAGACAATTTTCGTTCCCCATAACATCATCGCTTGAGAACGGGCATGAGAGACGACTATAACCGCGTACGCCCTGGGAAAGCGAGATGGCGTCAGCTCGTGTGCATTTTCACTACATGTGATGTGCGAGGATCCGTCGCCTTCTGCCTCTACTGTCAGCGGTTTGAACGGCATGGAAGCCTGTCGTGGTGATGATTGATCAACCAAGACGAGCTAAGAGAATCCTAGTCTCAACGCCGGAAGGACGATAAGTGGTACTAACCATGGTGGTCACACGTGAGACAGTCGCATCGGCATCACGTATCAATAGAGTTACACCGAACGACCTCAAAACTCTACCAACCGAACACTGTCATTAGCAGACTACCGATGCCGAGGCTACCCTGTATGTGTCTGCCCCGACGCCCTTTTTCTTCCATATCTTGCCTTTTCACGGAGCAATGTATCTACGACGAGTTCGCTGCATTTTCTGCCGAAGTGCCGGCTTCTTGCCCTTTGGCGCTACTCTCGTCTCCCATGTCTGGAGCCCAAACTCCTTCTCGAGCACCTTCTAGTATCCGTGGTCCTTGTTGGTGTCGCCTGCCACTACTAGCCCTCGACCATGGACTGGCTTTGTAATTTTGGTACAGAGTCGGCCGATGTGGATGAGCTCCAGCGCGGGAAAGGTGTTCTTGTAGAAGCCTGCAGTAGTCAGCATCTCGTGCTTGCGGTGATTCCGTTGAGCGTCGAAAGCACTCGGCGCGCTGCGGGCCATTCTGGAGAAAATGACCCCTCCATATTCTCCGACCTTCTACGTGTCGTTCGTGAAAATCAGGTGCTCGAGGTTGACGAGGGGCTTGAGGTGAGTCAGAGCCTGGTTGTACTCCATGTACCAGCATGAAAAACGCCTCCCGGGCCCGCTGATATGGAGCACATCGAGCCAGGTAAGTGTTGCAAGCGAGTCCAATATCTCTGGCCAGGCAGGCCCATCCGGACTCTGAGGGGCGTTAGGTACCTCGTTAATGTCCGCGGAAAAATAATCATGCCATTTTAAGAAAAGAAATTGTAGACTTTCGCGGTGGTCTAATGAGTCTATGATGGTTCTGACGATTGTGCCTGCCCTTTGGGCTATTAACATTATGAAGGAGCAAAGATGGTGAAAGGGTCCGAAGGTCTCTGGGCATCAAATACGACCGCCAATGTTTCGACTGTCGTATTCGTTTTGATAAATGCGCTCGGTACCAAGACCTGCTACGCACCTACATCGAGGATGAGATTTTAAGCTCGAGAAGTGGGCCAGGCTTCCCTCAGACACTCCTCAGTAATCGAGTGCCCGTAGTTGATTCTTAGAGTGGAGAGACCGATGTCCAGAAGAGCTGAGAGTGTAGTCTGGGACAGTCCCACCGGCGACGGAAGTATGAGCGTCCGTAACAAGGGAAATGGGAGGGGCCCAAACGAGGCAAGTCCGAGCTCTTCCTCGGAAGTATGACAGACTTGAATAACATAACTTCATAAACTCTTTCCAGAACGGGGAATTGCCGGACCATCCTCGGGAAATTCCGCAGCTTTAGTAAATAACGGAACGTTTCTAATACGCAGTCACCTCTGCTAGGGATCATGATAGGCATCCTTGAGAGGATTGCATCATTAAGTCTAAGATGGTTGATCTTCGATCTTGCTGCACAGTCCAGTGGTTCCTCGCTGAGAGGGAATCAGAATTCGAAAACGTCCAGCGTCTAGAGACCAAGTTAGGGTTGGAAAGGTTGACAGCAAGGCGGACAAGTGTGTTCGCATCATACTCTGCAGCGTATATGCTTCTGTCCGTCGGCCTGTCCCGGGTCGCCTGAGCCAAACATGCGGTTGAAGATATCTGTGTCCGCGGAGGATTGGATCTCACGTTCAGCCCCAGCAAGAGATACCACACTCAAGCGCCAAGAGAGGGGGAACGCGTGAGCCCACTGGCGGACATCAGCCGCTCGGTGGCTTCTTCCTGGAGCTTGCGAAGCTTTTAGAGCCCGACACGGTTGAAGGAAATGGGGAAATAATCAAACTGAAAGATTTAGCGAACTGGCAGCAGTCCGTGTTGACAAGAGTTAGCCGAGCGAGCGAGTCCTTGTCCGTGGCGACATACTCCCCAATCATCATGCTCAGCTCCTCTGGGGAGCTTGAATAAGAGGCCCCTTGACGACGTTTGAACCAGGGATCTGCCTTCCAACGCGTGATCGAGTCCTACGGACCATGGCACTCGAGGAGAACCCACGCCACGGGAGGAGCTATGGATCGATGACTGATGTTCCTGGTTCACTGGTAAAAAATGACTGGAACTGATGTTTCCAAAATCCTGCGTTTGAAGCACGTACTATGCAATAAGCTTAGATGAACACTTTCGTAGCAGAGGTGACAGCCATGTGTGTTGTGTTCTTTGTTTTGTTTTGGTCTTGCGCGCGGTCATCCGTCCCTATCTGTTCTGTTTCCACTGCTGTTCCCCACAGACGTAAGAAGGGACGACCCAGATACGGTTATTCAAAAGACCACACAGTGATCTTATGACGGAAGAGGAAACACATTCAAAACACATTTCGCTCATTGCGACTTTCTCAGTGAGGTTGCTCAACTGAAGAGTGACTTCCAAACTTAGAGGTCTTCTCCCTCCACCATGACACCACAAGGTCGGTCTTGCTTAGAATAGCATTATCAGAAAATCAGTTACTCGTTTAATATAAAAGGGGAAACATGGCTGCAGTGCTATACAGTGGCACAGATACCTTTAGGCATGGGCCGAGGCATGAGGCGGCAGACAGAGAGGCTGGGTCATGGTCAGAACAGGCACACGATTGATCATCCATAGATAGTCTCTACAAGCGAGGGGGTGCAGTATTCCCGCGCATAGAGTTCTACGCTGAGGCCGTCAATGGGGGCCCGACGAAAGAGGGTGCAACGCCATTCACTGATAGAATGAGAAATCCTGTGCAGAGCCAGATGTCCTCTGATATTTCGGCCCCGAAAAGGGCCATATGTGAGTACAGAGACCACTTGGCTTTTTGTTATGACCAAGCCCTAAAAGATGCCGCCTTGTGACTCCCCAATGAATGACGATGTAAAGCCAGACGCATCCCAAGATCATGAGTTTCGTTTCCTCCTTCCTCACTACCAACCGTGCCGGAGCAGGGGTTACTGGTCTACCACGCGCCGAAGAGGTGGACGCTCAGAGCAAGACACTATTCGCGTTCTTAGCTCGTCCATCGCCTTCCAGATCCTCCCGCTCATGGCTTCGGCTGCTCAAGAGAGAGCGGACGTTTTGCCGCATTTAAGTACCAGGGTTGGGGTTCATCTGCCAACATCGTCAGTACTGCATCATCGCATACATCAATATTCAGCCGTGGGTACTGACCTTTCTCTTGCCACCGGTCAAAGTGACGTTGACGAATCGGCGGGTGTATGTGAGTCTCTTCTTCGCACGGCCCTTGGGGGTCTTCGGCTTCTCCTTCTTCTCGACCTGTGGACGCCAATGTCAGCTCCAACTTCAGGTTGCGATCATGCAAATATTCGGATTCAATGGCGAGACGTGTGCGATGGAGAGAGCGCGGGTTCGTGACGATCCGAAGTCGTCAGTCTTCCGTGGTTCCGTCCCTCGAAATTCGCAACCGGTGGCGAACTCTCCGTGAAGAAAAGCACCCGCGCAGTGCTGAGGTTACTTGGTCGAAAACGTCCTTCTTCGATCGAATGCCGAGTATCCCGCTCCCTCCATCGCTGTGGGGAAAGATTGTGTTTCGCGGAGGATCCAAGTGAACGAACCTTAGGCGTCTGAGACTTGACCTTTCCTGAATCGGGATTTCATCAGTTATCGCAGCTCTGCCAAACTTTTGCCATCACCCAACACGACTTACCGGCACGAGCCAAACTTCCGTGAACCTTGCCCATCTTGAATGCTTGTTATTCGGCGTTTCCTATGCGTTGGCGGGTTGTAGGAGTCGTGAGTGCAGTAAGGGCGCTATTCGTTGATGAAATCTTTGACTTTGCGCTTCGTTTGAGGGAGAGTGGATTAGAGTCACAGAACGCAGGAGCGAGGGGCGAATCTCAAAAACCCTAGTCACGTGTATCTGCTTAGTCGCATAAAGACTGCTTGATACATATTGACTCTGGGTAATCCTCGGCGCCCAAGTTTGTAAAGCTGCCCGCTCCGGTCCTCAGATCGCATGGATGTACCTGCGTACGTGGATCCACCGCTAACTCCATCCTTAACCAACCAAGCTCACATGATGCGGGATGGCCTCATTCTGGTCCAAACGTCGGCCGCAGTCGGAGACAGCTGCCAGGGGGTAAATATACATATCTTTGGCTTTATCTGTGATCTTGCGTACAAGATATGAGCGTGTGTCTTCAATTACTGCAGGCGTAAAGCCCTTGTTCTACATTACATTTATTTCTATCCAACGTCCCGTAGGTGTCCGGATCAGATCACGGATCCGCAATGAGGATCTCGCGCCACTTCCCCTTTATCTCGCTCGCTGCTGGCCTCGGCCTGGCTGAGCAGGCTGCGGAGCCGCAGCATATATTCAGCAACCCTCCGGTACCTTCCGAGTCGAGCTATCGGATCCCGACTGCATACGAATCCGCCGTGCTCGGCCGTCGCATCCTAGCCCTGACTCCACTTGGGACGCTCTCCACCGTATTCCCAAGTTCCGCCGACGGACGTCTGTCCGGCGAGGAGCATCGCCCGGCCGGCCTGGGAGGCGTCCCCATCGGGCTGATTGACTACGTGGCCGATTGCGAGGACGATGGCAATCCCACCATCCTGGCCATCAAAATCGCGACGTCTTTCCAGAACGTCAAGCAGGGGTCCAACATCAGCTTGGCGCAGAGGTGGACCCCGCGGTACCCGCCGGACAAGCGCATCAAGTCGTCGTTCCTTGATCGGCTGCTAGGCCGAGAGGAGGAGGATCCCGTGCCCTACTCGGCGGCTAACCTGCCTCGGTTTTCACTGCTCGGCTACCTCGAGAAAATCGACTCCGCATCTTCCCAGGCTTTGGCGGCGTGCTTCGTCGACAAGCACCCCGACGCCAAGTACTGGCTTCCCGGCAACAAGATCCACGAGTCCGAGTTCGTGAGGCTCGTTGTTACGCAGGTGTACTGGATCGGAGGGTTTGGCGATCGCGCCTACATCGGCTGGATTGACCCTGCTGACTGGAGGAACGTCACCCGGGAGGAATGGGAGGCTGTGAGGCTCCCGGGGGAGAAGAAGGGATGGAAAGAATGGAGCTCCTCGAGTCTGTCGGATCTGTGAAATCAACGCGTAGGATGGATGCTTTTGCCGGGCAGATTGCTGCATTTGTACGGCTTGTAACTCGATGGGAGCTACAACGCCGGGGCCGCAAGGGTAATACATATCACTGATTTATCTTCAGGCATCCCTTTCCACCTGTTTGGATACATGGCTCATCTTCACATTATCGGGTATACGAATACATCCAGTTAACTTGGTATAATTTAATATTTTCTCCTTGCAAACCTGATATGTCAAGGTCACCCCTCTCACAGGATTGAAATCCTATTGTGAATTGCCTGACCATTAATCCTAGCTCAGCTCTACGGCCAATATTCAACGTCATGGTATGTTGTCAGCATTCGCCTTCGCTACATGGGCATAGTGCTGGACAAATCCCTGGAAAATCCTTTTAAGGGGTGATTCGCCAAAGGGTTCTGCAAGGAGTGGAAACAAGTAGCATATCACGGAAGGTTGGCGCAAATCGGTCCGCTGCGTTATAACACGACATCATAAAGTATAAGAAGCTCAGGGGGTCTTCCCAAATACGTAATAGAATCACCTGAATCTGTCATGATTCCCATTGCCTACTCTGTAAATAGAGTGTTGTCTTCCTCGCAGTACGGTTCCATCAAACGGTGGCAGGGGTGCAGGGAGGAGGCGCGATGCAGGCAGCCCCTTCATCTGCCCGTGCCGAAACATGGACGACAGCCGTGCCTTGCCGATTCTGCACCTTCTGTCCAGTCTGTCTGTCCGTTTGCCCACTTGACGTCATTCTCTTACTACCTACATATGTACGTACGTAGTTAACTTACGCCCAGGTAGGTTACCGACTCAGTACGCAGACTGACAGGTAACCGTGATTTCTCCGGAAGGTTATTGTGCTTTTGATGGTCACCTTAAAGGTTAAAATCAGCGATAAAATCTTCACCGAGCAGAGCCATGTGGAGAAATGGGTGAGTTAACTCTTGGTCTATTGAGGCCGAATTTCTCTCAAAGAGAAAAGGTGAAACTGATTAAAAGCTGTAGTAACTCGTTGACCTCCTAACTCTTGTTGTGAGTCAAATATTGCGGGTTCGAGTCCCGTCATGGCTGCACATACTTTGAAATTTTTGCGGGAATCTCTTTTCCTTTTGCCTTGTCCGTTTGGATATTGAATATAAACCACCCGTGGAAGGTGTTGCAAGCGGCAGAAAATCTACACATGTGATTTCCTCTCATTTCCCTGCTCTAATAGGCCCCATATCCAGAACCGAAAGCAAGACTCTAATATGACGGCTCACGGAAGCCTAGCTACGCCAAAGCTGTCAGGCTCCGTAATATTCATAGACGTCGTAAAGTGTACTGCACCGTGATGCTCTTAGACATACCATTTCTAGGCGTATATGATGCCGTCTGAATACAGGCGTAATGGTTGGGCTGGAGGGTCGTGCACTCCTGGCGAGCTAGAACTTCGTTATATCGATATGTGAGAGCCGTCCGTCGTACTATAAATTTCAGATACATAATAGTACACGGATATGGACCATGTAACATCGCCAGCTTACCATTCATCTCCATCAGCCAGACTGTGTGCTAGACCACCATATGTCAAATATCATTTCCACTGAGAATCAACTGTGTAAGACTTCCCGGTTTCTATCGTCTATCCGCTCACTCTACTGGTAGATGATTGTCGCTGGTTGGTACTTGCATGGATAGATTTGTCTGATGCCGTCCTGTGGTTGACGGTGGAGCGCCATCGACATCATCTCCGCTGCCTTTCCGCGGATCCGCAAGGTCTTCGGTGTCTAGGGAGAAACCTATGGAGCGTCGCACGCAGCGGAAGGGCAGGAAAAATAGAAACGGTAGGGGGGCTCGCGGCCGGGTAGGCATGATGTATCTACGACAGCTCAGGTTGCTACGTGCGGGGAATCGGAGAGCGTCAGGTTTTGACTGGAGAGGCGGCGGTAAGAGGTGGGAAAACTCGACTGGATAATGCTAATAAGGAGTGGAGAGAGCATAGTGAGAACTACCATCGTATCTCAGGTAACTGCTCCTTAAGTCCCTTGTAGAAGATCTGACACTTGGAAACAGTAGGGCAATTAGGGTGGCTAACCCTCAATGGTCAGGGGCGGGCGTGTCGAACTGTGTGATTCCAGCTTTATTGCCGTCAAAGGCACAAAAGAACCCTGTTACGCCTTTCCCGTGAACTAAGGGAAATCGAGCAACGAGCCCCCCATTTTCTTTATGTTAGCTAGCGCCTTATCGTCGAGGAATCGACCAGTCAGGGCGCAGCAAGGGGTCTGAGCAAGATGGATCTTTAATCTATGAGCACAAAGCTCTTACGGAAAGAAGCCATTACCAGCTCCCGAAGGTCCGCCAGTATCTTGATTCTATAAAGGACTCATGGTTGCGGCACCCATTATCGTGGTGGATATCACAGATTACCAAACACGTTGAGAGCCCTGTCATTGGATGGCCTAGAATCGCTGATGCAGCAAGCTTGTTCAAACTCGCACGGCTCAAACTAATTACTGGCCATGTATCCAGACGGAGGATATGTGAGCTAAGGCATCCAAGTTCATCGCTAAAGCGTCCAGAATCTACACAGTACCGTGCGTTAGATTGATACTTCGCAATGGGAAGATGTTCTGCCGGGACTCCGCCGTCCCAGGGATACTAGTATCAAAACGCACCTGACCACTCGCTCTGTTGACCGCCGTACGTCTATTTCCAGAGGATTTGGTGTTTAGGTTAGTGAGCCTATGAGCTTGGCCACACCATTGCGGCAGCAGAGCCTGCTTAAGCTGGGGACATCTCCTAGGCCATCAAAGCTACGCACAAATTCCGTATCATGTGATATCTCAATTAGTTGAAGAACGCGTCGCCATCATACATACAAGTTGGTCCCTCGCCGGTCTATCGTCGTTCATGATGAGTTGATTCCTGAACGTATCGCGTACACCTCAGCCAAAGGGAAACCCAGTCAAATCATCATAAACTCCTCGGTGCTGTGAATCCGTAATCGATTACCTAAACCGCGAACATACTCGTAGCCAGCGAGATCCAGCCCGTATTGGTATCATTAGAAGCTCATTCGCTCGGTCCTCATGTCGTATACCCAACGGGTCGGGAGATGGAGGCTTATCGCCTCACCTGTTCTTGGTCGCGAGGACTGATTTATACGAGTCAGTCATGCTGATGCGGGGTCAGAATACTCGTGGGCGGCTTACCTGTGGGGATAACGATGATCAAAATGAGAATGATGATACCCATAATCAAGCACATTCTCATCTTCATGTCCTTCCACCACATTTGCTTGCGGACTCTGTTGGCACCACGGCGGAAACCTTGGGCGGAGACGGCTAGGTTGTCGGTCTTATCTTGAAGGGCATCCAGGCGCTCGCCACGTTGGGAAACCTTGTTGATGTTCTCTCGCATCACACCAACGGTGTCATCGATTTGCTGTGGGATAAACTGTTAGCGTCTATAAGGGAGGTTGTGAAGGGCGCCAGCCTGTTCCCGGATCGCAAGAATCGCCGAGTCTAACGTTTTGAACGAGTGTAACTGGTTAGAGGGCAATCGATTGCGACGGAACCATCGGGGGCGATTGAAGTTGTTGTCATGCGATTAATCGACAGAGCCGAGCCATGTCTTGTGAGGCCTAAGTAACCGTTGTTGGACATTACGAAGCATCAATATTGAAGCCGTTTCGATCGTTCTTCATCCCGGTCGGTGCTCCCTGAGGACGCCCGCACGAAGTCGTCACCTCTTCTGACGTTATCACTACTGATGCTATCGAACGCTCCGGACTACCTTGGTAGCTGCACCCGTAGTATGGTCGCTTGTTCGTGTAGTCACACCCCGTCAAAAGCGGCTACTGCGAGAATCTCGCATTCGGCGATCCGGGAACAAGGCTATTGGAAGATTCGATCGAGTCGAGAGAGCATGGGGACCTACCGCTTGAAGCGCTTGGGTTCTGGCATTTCCACCCTGTTGAGGAGCGGACTGGCCGCTGGGGATGTACGGGTCGTAGGGAGCGTCCTGGCCAGACATGTTTCCGAATGTTTATGGTAGTAAATACGCGGTCGGGAAGTTGATATTGAATCGCAAAAGCGAAAATTTGTCGAGTGATGCGCGTGATAATTGCAATAGCGTCGGGTGGTGCGATGGGGGTTGATGGAGATGATGAGGTTCTGTGGATAAGGGAGAAGGCAGGATTGGGCCAAGTACAGTAAGAGGTTGGAGGGTCAACTTTTGGGCTGGTTCCAGGTTTGGTACCAGGTGGGCACTGGTAGGTTGCTGGATCGTTGTCCTGAGACGTTTTGGGCTTTGGGGGGAATGTACCGAGGTACATGTAGCTCTGGCTCCCTTGTGGCCTTGTGGGTGGGTTAGGGGGACCGGAAGTATCTGCTACTTTGTACCTAAAACGGTCCTCAATCTCTCAATCTGGGGGCATGCTGCGTCACGTCTAAGCCACATGAGACTCTCTGGTACTTACTAGTGACGAACGTTTTCTTGGGGAAGAAGAGGATGGAAACAGGCAACCAGAAAAACCATGTCATTCACGAGACTTCCCTTCGCTTCTGGCGACGCAAAAAGAACAGAAAAGGAGAATCCTATCAGATTACTGTTTACTTCCATACTCGAGTTCCCTTGTTAGGCTTTTTTTCTCTTCAAATCTACGAAAACATGGATTTTCCAGGCATACTTGGTTGCTTTTAAAATTTAAAGTGCCCGTAGTCCCTGTATGACTCTCGATCTCCTGGGTACATCAATGCACTCACTCTTCGAAAGTGATTTTACTTTCAGCATGTCCAGAAGCATCCCAATCCCTCCATAATTCCGCCTGCCAGCCGCCATGAGCCACAGGCCACGACAGCATTGTGTTACTCTGCGTGGCTGTGCAGCCCTTACTGGTCAGGTTGCGACTGCTACGGATGATGATGCACTGAATGGATCCGGGGGAAGAGGGCTGGAAATTGTTGCGAGTGGCTATTCCTATTCGTGGTCCATGCTTAGCGGCCGCTTGGTACTCCTAGAATGAATTAACGGGCTTCATGATGCCATAGCAGTGGAATCGATCCATCCTTTAAGGTTTCGGTGTTGGTTGATCTTCCCGAGTTCTCCGCTTCAAATTGATATCCGGCGACTCTCTACTATACAACTACCGCCTTTGCACCTTCCAATGCCCATTGGCTGACCCTGCGAATCGATCGACGACCCTCGAGTTCATTGTGCAACTCTCCCTAGAACGGGAGCGATTCAATCTTTAGACTAGTACTGCAGTTTCGCCGTTGCGGCCCAGGCATACTGTAGGGGTGACCGGCCAGGGGACCCACCGCGCCGTTCTGTTCTGTGGAGTGCATGACGGTTCTCCTCCATTGATGGAAAGTCTTTTCAAGTGTTTCTACAACGGCAGGCCAGCCTCTTCAAATAGGCATGATAGGTGCGCTGAAACAGATGTGATCCGTAATCGCCCAGTTGAACATGCTGTAACCATTACTTCACAGTACACTGGCCTATTTTCTTCGGACTGACGACTTGATACATTCTGATGAGCATCATCCCTTCATACTCCAGCAACCTTCCAATGTCAGCTCGACAGCATGCTGCTTTTCGTACAACGAACCTTAAGTTCGGCGCACTCCGCCATGTTTATATAAGAAAGAGCAATTCAAGTGCCCATCGCCTGTATCGTAGGAGCTCACATCCCACTTTCGCCTTTTTGTCGGCACACCTATTCCTCAAGCTTTCCGCCTCTTGACACTATTCCTCAGCTTTCCCGCCTCTTGACACTACCCCTACAGAGCAACCATGATGAAATATTGAATATTCGGCCACTCCTCGAGCAGTATCTCGTCGGCATCCACCACATCTTGGCGGCTTCATCCATATTCAATTGCTAGTAAGGACATAACTAGACTGGGTTACTTTATGTAGCTTTCTACCTACCCTGCCTAAGCTCGCATTCAAGCTGCAAGTGTTGAAGCCCGTTTAAACCTCAGCCTTCTAAGAATATGCGGCGTGACGCTCTTACCTTCCTCCCCTCGAAAAGGTACCCATTCCCCAGCGAGTTACTCTGCAAGGTTCTCTAGTTCAACACGCTTGCAACACGGCAGCTTAAGGTGCTTCTTTGCAGGCATGACGCAGGCAATTCCCATGCTAATTCCAGTCTCGAACCCCTTGCGGCTTCCCATGACAATAGGAGTTGAGCGCATATAGAAGCGCCGACGCATGTTCTATTTTGCACCGAAGTTGCTTTGTCGTACATGCCTTTCTTACCCGGCATCTTCTGTGCAAGACGGCTATCCTGATTTGTCCAAACTCAAGTAGAGGACGAAGACGCTGTACTGCGGGGTTTTTGGACCCCTTGGCTCTTTGGAATCGGCAACTTGGAACCGGAGCGGCTAAGCCAGTGAGATATCGCTATGTTGGGTTGCTCATAGTTAAGTCGCCTTCCACCTACCTTTCACTTATTGCTCTTCGCTCTCTACTCGGGCTTCGAACCGCTGTCATGTTGCGTCAATGGCGTCATGCTCTATATATTGCAACCTCCTTATCGCTGGGTAGCCGTCTAGGATATTCGTATATTTTGGATCTTCAGTCGAGGGGTGAGCCGATGCTTCCTTGCAACTCACCTAATGGATTGGACTGATGTAGCCGTTCACAAGATTCTATAGTTGATGTCTCCCAGCAGCTTGCGCAAGATCTCATGTCCTTCTACAACGGGGACCAGCCGGGCCAGATTCCCGGCCTGCTGCCTCCGCCGTATTACTGTAAGTGAGCTCGGACTAGGGGCATGCGTTAGGGCTCCTCGGTTGACCGGGTTTGCAGGGTGGGAGGCAGGAGCCTTCATGGGCGCCATGGTTGATTACTGGTATTATACCGGGGATACCACTTTTAACAATATAACCATGCAAGGTTTACTTCATCAGGTGGGACCAAATAACGACTATATGCCACCTAATCAGACATTGACAGAAGGGAACGATGACCAAGGATTCTGGGGAATGGCGGTTATGAGCGCAGCTGAATACAATTTCCCCAACCCTCCAAGAGGTCGACCGCAGTGGATAGCACTCGCTCAAGCGGTGTTCAATACCCAGGCATCCAGATGGGATACAGAGTATTGTAATGGCGGCTTGCGATGGCAGATCTTCACATGGAACAATGGTTTCAACTACAAGAATTCGATCTCCGCGGCCTGTTTCCTTAACATTGCTGCCCGCCTAGCACTATACACCGGGAATAGCACCTACGCGGACTGGGTGGTAACGACCTGGGACTGGATGGTAGACGTGGAGTTGATGGACGAGGACTACAGGATTTACGATGGCGCGCACACGGATGACAACTGCGCGACCATCACGCCGTACGAATTCTCCTACAACGTCGGCGGGTTCCTGCTCGGTGCGGCCGCGATGTACGAGTACCACAACGCACGGGGCCAGGCGGACCAGAGCGCCCTGTGGCGGGAGCGGGTCGACGGGCTCCTCGACGCCGCGGAGACCGTCTTCTTCTTCGGGAACGACACGTCCAACCGGGTCATGATCGAGATCGCCTGCGAGCCCGTCGACCTGTGCGACGTGGACCAGCTTTCGTTCAAGGCGTACCTGAGCCGGTGGATGGCGGCGACGACAAAATGGGCGCCGTGGACCTTCGACCGCATCAAGACGCTGCTGGGAAACTCGGCGGCGGCCGCCGTGCGCCAGTGCACGGGCGGCGACAATGGCCGGATGTGCGGGTTCCGGTGGGCCAACAACAGCGCCGGCGACTGGGACGGCACGACGGGTGTCGGTCAGCAGATGGCTGCCATGGAGGTGGTCCTCGGAAACATGATTCGCGAAGCCAAGGCACCTGTTACCAACAGCACCGGCGGGACCAGCATCGGCTACCCGGGCGCGGGCGGCTCGGCCCCCGGCCACGGCTCAGGCTCCGGGTCCGGGCGGGCGGGAGACGACCCCTGGCACCTGCCGGTCGGCGGCGGGGACCGTGCCGGCGCCGCCGTGGTCACCCTCATCGTGCTTTGCGGGCTGCTCACGGGCATGGTCTTCGTGCTCACCGACGAGTACAAGTCCCCGAGGGAGAACTGGGATGACTTCCGCTCCTCAACGTCGGACCTGGCGTCCGGCGCCTTCGCCCGGGCGGGCGGCAGATACACGGCCGCGGAGAAGGGCAAGGGGCGAGCGGAAGGGGAAAAAAGCCTCCCCACGGCTAATGGCCCGCCCCAGCACAGACCGCCAGGCACGGCGCAGCAGGTGCGCCAGCGCGAGTTCCCCTGGTACTTGGGCAGCGGGTAGAAGGAGTCCAGCGCCTGCCTCGTTGCTGACGTTGTTGCTGTGCCGCCCGACGTCTACTCGACTAGGAAGCGCTTCCTTAACTGCCTGGCCCGGGTTAAAAGGGTTTACTCATGAGTATGTGTGGTTTGTCTCGGATGGGATGGATATCGATCTGTATCGTGGGCGACTGCCCGGGCGCTTCTTGGTAGACGGTTAGGTGACGGGGGGTTCTGAGATGGTCACGTTAGGCGGAAGGTCCGCACACGCGCGTTATTCTGGTGTCATGTTAAGAAAGTGTATCCGGATTCTTATGCCTATTTATGACGGAGGTTTCGAGCGGAATGCGCACGCATCATATACCGGAGGACCGTATGAATAGATGATGATCTTGGGGTCGAGAGCCGGGCATGTTAGCGGGCTGATGCGTGTACGATTGTTTCTGATGGGAGTGTGCTCTAGGTAACACCATCTGTCCGCCTTTTCATGTTGAGCTCATGTTGCCTCTTCTCACGCCATTTACGACGTTTAATCCCAACTTCAATCCACCTCCCCTCGCGGTTACAGTCCCTAAGACATACAACCGCATTCCAATACCGGTAGATGTCACCTTAAATTTTTCTGAGTGGCATTAACTTCCTGAAGCAAGAGTCTATTCTTTGCATTACATTTCTTCGAATTTCAATCAATTATGCTATGTGCAGAGCCCAATTTCTCTTTGAGCTTGGAGCGCCCCATATAAGCGAAGATCACGAAGGAAAGGTTCTGTAAAGTCCAGGCTGGTATCATCAGTGATTCCTCTCATCTCCCGGATTCGACGATGCATACCAGCTTGTGGAATGTCCAAAGCTGGTTACTGGTGGGAGAACATCATTCGATCTTTCTGAGGATGATCAAAGGAACGGGAACGACTTAGTCCGGCTCTGTGTATAACACAATCGAACAGCAGCATGACAATCAGACAGACGTTCTACATGAGGATATCGACCAGCAGGAGCACACCTTTCAGGATAATTAACCTCGGGGACTCGTTTTCGGAACTGAAAGAACCCAGATTGAAGTAACGGCGCCTCGCAATTAAGGCCGAGAAGCTACGACGAACGCCGAATAGAACCACTGCGAAAACCGTCTTGGAGCGAGAGCAACGGGAATTGGCTGAGCAGGGATTGAAATACATGGGAGAGCAGTATAACACATCCGACGAGATCGCTCAGTGGCATTAAATCAACCAGAGAGCGTTTTTAGAGAAAAAATTTATATGCCTCGTGTAGAACACTGAGCCATGCGACATCATGACTACACTAAACAAATCAGTGAGGGTTGTGGACGTCCAACAATCGTCAAACAGCCTACTATATCTGTCAGAGAAAAACGTGAAGTACAGAGTGAAAGGCAGAAGAAGCAGCCTAGCAGGTAGTTCGTAGTGAATAGATGACCATTAATGCCTGTCTTTCCTTAACTATTCGGGGCGAAGCCCCCTATATATACACAAGCTAGACCCTCATTAGTGGGCCACTCGGCGCTAGAAAGGAGGTCGCACTTTGGCACCTCACAATACGCCTTGATTAATTAAGTCAGACACCCAGGTCACGCGCCACCCCCCTCACGCTCCACCGAATATTCGAGACACCCTACGTACTGACCCCAACTTCAACAATATATGTTTCCACC
>QJOB01000093.1:9875-243501 GCA_004155035.1 Monosporascus sp. 5C6A
CCCCCCCCCCCCCCCCCCCCCTTTTTTTTTTGATTCGTTCCAAATGGTCCGTGATTCAGAGGCAGATATCCATCTGCGAGGTTGAAGTGCTCTTTACGCATTTGACTCCCGAACTGCGGAGAGGAAGAAGGCGCCTCTCTGTTCCTGTTATCTCTCCTCTTCTTCGCTCAGTCGTTGCCATGGTGAATGTGTTCGCTGGGACAAACAAACCGCGCGTCTTGCTGCTGGTTACATGTGCCATTTAGGACTAATAAACGGAGCAGCTTGCGCGCAAGTGCCTCGAGAAGTGGGAGCTGGTCGTGTGGACGCATATCCCGCATCAATAGCGACTAGGCGTTTTGTTGCCATGGGATGAAAGAGGGAATGAAGCCCAAGTGAGGCAAGTACTTTGCGAAACCAACCTCCATGTTAATTCGTTCATCTAGAATGCTGTCAGATACGTTGCTACTTCTATCTAGCAGTGGGGCCGCCCAAAGCCATCAACAGCGTCTAAAGCAAGAAGAACGGAGACAGAGACTAGGAATCAGGACGATGCATGCACATCGAGTATAGCGCATGGCACACTACGATACCCAGGACAATCTCTGCCCTTGTCCCCTATGTAGACCGCCATACGATTTGTTCGCATCGTAACGCCGAAGCAACCAGGCTTCTGGAGGCGGTCCTCTCCGCGTCTTCTTTTCCCCGAATTAGGATGACGAACTATGCCCAATGATCCGGAAAAAGAGTCGAATCATCTAGCATTCGTGAATAATCCCAAGGTCCCTAGCACATATCATGTCGTGGCGATCAACGCAGCCCGTGGTATATTAATGCTCGCGCTCGCCCCTACACCCCAGTCCATCAAGCGCGGCTTACTTCGCCCATCCGCCTACAGCCCGCGTTCCCTTCCCTCACCCTTACGCGACAGCCGTAGCAGCGATAGCGCTCGCGCCCGCGGGCGCCGCGTTCTCCTTCGCGGCGGCGCCCCTATCGCGGTCCTCGACGAGGCGGCCGAGGATCTTCTTATGCAGGCCGCCCTTGTTCTTCTCGACCTGGCCCCTGACGACGCTGAGGATGGGCGTGGGGGCCGACATCGTAGCGTCCTGGACGAGCTCCAGCTCGTCCTCTTCTCCCTCGCCCTCGCCCTTCTCCTCCCTCCCCCCTTCCTTCCGCCGCACGCTCCAGATGGTATCGAACACGACGCCGCCCTTGCTGCGGATCCTGACGAAGATGCCGTGCTCGAAGTCGGCGATCTCGACCTCGCTGCGCACGTTGGACGCGAAGAACGGGTTCTCGACGACGTCGACGACCTCGTAGCACTTGACGGCGGGGGCCCCCAGGGGCTCGCCGATCTCGGCGGGCAGGCGGTAGTGCTCCTTGGCCTTGGCCGCGGTGCCCGCGGCGGCGTGCGGCGCCGCGATGCTGTGCGACGCGTAGTGCGGGTCGCAGCGCAGGAAGAAGTCGTGGTCCTGCAGCAGCGCGACGGCGGCCTCGCGCGTCACGCCCCGCGGGATCGTCGACACGTTGACCATCTTGTGCGTCGACGTCACGGCGCTCGTGATACTCTTGAACCCTGCGCAGGAGGGCACGCCCCGCGCCACGTGATGCCGGGCCATCCCCCTCCCCCGCCATTGCCGTCGTCCGGCCTTCCCGGCCTGGCCTGTTCTCCCGGCCTGGCAGGAGCTCCGGCTATTGTTGCCCGGATGCCGATTGCGGAGGGGGAAGGCTCAAAGAAGGCGGCAAGCGGAGGGGAGGGGAATAGCGCGACGTGGCGTGGTTGGGCGCGCGATCGTTAGCTTGCTAACTCATTTTATATTGTAGCTCATTGCTCCGACGGAATGCACGCCGGCGGGTGTCGGTCATATAGTCAAAGCCAGGTCATATGCTGTGATATCTAATCGCGCCTCTCGATATCAAACATATTCATCCCATGGCCGACATCGATGTCCTGCCTGGCATTCTCGTCGTCGCATAGTACTGAATGGTATGCGATGCGGAGCGCGAGACACGATCCCATCCGCCCTCTTAAATCCGTACGCTTATCAAACGCGGGGGAGAGCGAAAAGAGGGGCGGGGAACTTGATATCGACGACTAGGACGATACCCGAAGACGCGAATAGAAATTAAGAAAGTATTGAACTTACAAGACATGTTGGGCCCGCGATTCTTGACTTCCGATCAGACTAGGAAGGGCGGACGGTGGAAGGAGACAGTGTGTAAATAACGGATGTCTGTTTCGAAGTCTTGATCGAGGTGGGTGGGTATGTATAAGGTCTAACCTACGGAGCACGCAACGTATGATCGGCGGGCCGAAAAGAGAACGAAGCAAAGAATTTCCAAAATCTATCTTTACCAAGCAGAGAGAGTATTAGAACTTGAGTTGATAGGCACGGTCGATCGACTGATAACAATAATGATTGCGGGAAGGGGAGGTGTTATAAAATGTAGCGCGAGGAATGTATGTAGTTCGAGCTTACAGCCTTACTTTACATAGTAGAAGTTTGGGAGGTGCATATGCAGGGGCTTGAGAACATAGCCTCAAGCTGTTACGTACGCCATGTCCCGGCGCTGCACGAAACCTAGGGTAAAGTATATATAGAGGTATCAATCTGTACGCTAGCTACGTATGCGAGCGCGACGCCGACTTTCTTACTTGCTGTACGCCGCGGCTAGTTCACGGCTTCGGTCGAGCGACATGCTTTCTAAGCCTGTACGTTACTTTCCCTACTCTAATGCGGGCGCTTTCTGCGTCCATTCGCGTTCGAGGCTGGAGGGAGCTCCCACCCACCAAAGGAAATCGGGAGGCACGAGGGTCCAGTAAAGCAGGGTCAGGTCAGGAACCCACCGGGACGGGCGGGTAAGCAAGCTTAGATAGCCGGCGGCGGTGGGCGCTAAGTACACGGCGCGAACGAGTCAGAGCGGCGATCCGGCCACGCTGATTCGATCGCAGGTTTGGAAACGGGGGCATTTTCTGGGCAAAGGTGCGGCTTGTATCCGTGGACCTTGCCAAACTTACGGCTTGAGGATAGGGGGTAAGGATTACATACTTGGGAGGAGCAAGAACATCCATTACATTCCAAAGTTTCAACAACCACGTAGGATACGTCGTATAATCCTCCAAACGTGATTCACTCTACCGGCCTACGCGGGCTTGGATCCAGATAAGACGGCCATAACCATGTACCGCCAAAGTATAACACGGAGACACCTACCAAAAATGAGGCTTATTCTAGCCCATTATTTTCTACCTGAGTAGTACGTAAGGGTATCTCATATATGTATGTACCGTTATGGTCTTGTGTCTGCAATCAACCAAAAAACCGCCCAGCCCTCCAAAGTCGTTTTTCTTTTCACTAATTGCTCGTTCTCACCGAGAATGACGGGGATGTCATAAGTACGGATGGAAGCGCATAGTAGAGACACCTCCAACCCCAACCAGAATGCTCGGTCATAGATTTGGTTCGACATGCGCGCGTCGTAGCCCGATCGCTATCCCCCATTCAAGCGGGCTCTAATCAGTCATCTAAAACCACGACCTGCCCTTGTCCCGGCTGCTGCGCGTGTTGGCGGGCTTTGCTAGCAGCGGCCATCGCCGCGATCATCTTATGGTTTGCCGCATGGCTTTGGTTCTGGCCCCTCTGCTGCTGCTGGTGATGTTGCGGCTGTTGCGCTCTAGGCGCAGCTTGCCTCATCATCAATGGGGACTGCGTCACCAGCGGTCTGATCGCCTCGTCCACGGCCTTCAGGAGCGCTTCGACACCGTCGTCTATCGCGACGGCCGCGCTGTATATCAGGTTGTTCCAAACCTTGCCCTCCGCATTCCACACTCTGTCGAGAGCCTTCTTAAAGACGTCGTCCACGTGCTTCGCTACACCGGGCTCCACGCGCTCCACGTGCCACATAGGCGCTCCTCGATGGAACCGGAGTTTTATCCCCAGCGTTAGCCGCCGTTCGGCACCCCTGTTCGGGCCTGGCAGTGTGTAGCGGATGTTGTACCAATTAAGATGAGCCGGAAATACCTCGACACGGCCGACGCCTCTCATAACGATGTCCTTCCATGCCTCTTCGATCGAGTCGAAAGCTCGTATCACGGGTAGAGTGCTCGAGAGGAAGAACGGAAGCTTGCGGAATCGAAGCTCGGAGTTGACCAGATGGTTGAAGAGATCAATAACCCGCAGATGCGGGTTCTCTCTCTCCAGCTCAAGTTTGACTTCGCCTTTGCGGAGGACCAGGGACGCCCTCCAGCGCTCAACGCCCTGCTGCGTTGCCGCACCATCATTGGCCTTGGGTCGGTCGCTGTAGGTGAAGGTGACTCGGTTCAGTGTGATATCTTCGCACCTAACATCGCGGTCACTTCGGCTAATGGCGTCAATGCAGTCAACCAGTCTTTCTATAGCCCGAAGTCGTTGAGCGAGGGTATCCAAGATTGTGTGGCCGACCTCGGCTCGCAGGCGAAGTGCGAATACGCCCAGCCGTTTGTTAAACGCTACGTCTCGTTCGACATTGCCCTTGAGAAGGCTGAACCTTTCCGGATCAGCCACCTTAAAGCGAGCATCAACTAGCGTACTTAGTCGGTGGCGTTCCTTGGCTCCCGCTCCGCCGCTATGCGTCTCGGGCGATCCCGACTCGGAGCTGGAAGATGAATTCTGGATGCCATTGAACATGATTTGCACGAAATCGATCGCCCAGGACGTGGTCTTCTTCTTCGATCCCGGCGACTGGTCCTTTTGCAGGATGTCGGATAGCCTTACGAATACTGATGGGATCTTGATATTGGGTGGTAGGGAATAGCTGGGCGGATCGCGTGCAGTATGCTGGATCTTCCTATCGTGAAGCGCCCTCAAGTCGGTGATGTGTGAAATCATGGCGGAGG
The DNA here is from genome assembly GCA_004155035.1 of Monosporascus sp. 5C6A. NCBI lineage: Eukaryota > Fungi > Ascomycota > Sordariomycetes > Xylariales > Monosporascus > Monosporascus sp. 5C6A. The sequence goes on from QJOB01000093.1 coordinate 14,731, forward strand.
TGAAGACGGTCAGGTTGGCAAAGAACGTATCTGAGAGATTGGGCGAGCCGGGGCTGAGCGGTAACTGTGTGAATGATGTGATTCGCGTCGGCTCCTGGCTACTGTAGCAGAGTAAGTGTTAGCGCCCGTGTCGAAAGGGGTGAAATTCGACGTCTTACACCTCCATGAGCCACCATCTATCGCCGCTCAGGCTCAAGCTCAACATCAAATACCACCGTTCCGTCCAACCGCGCCGCCTAAACCACACCGTCTGGAAATGTTCGCGGGTATTCAGTATCGGCTTTAAATCCTCCATCTTGACCGAGATCTTGCACCTAGTCCACCCCAGGCTGCCCCCGCGCCGATTCATCGCGTCTACAAAGTAATGACACCTGACGATTTCTAAACATCTCATTCCCTCCTCTGCGGGATCTTTTGCTAGTGAGTTCAGTTGTCTCTCGCCATTCCATGTCACGTTCGTCTGGGGCGCCATCGCGAACGAGCCGGTAGTCGGCGCGATCCTGACTGTAACGTAATCATCATAGCCCAACTGCATCTTCAAGGCGGACTCCTCGGGGTTGTCCTCCGATACCGTCAAGCCGAGAGAGGCTTCGCGGTTTACGAACCGACCCTTGACCTTCAGCCTCGAGTAAATGGTGGTGAGTATGTATTCGATATGCTTTCCGATAACCTTCTTGAGTAGTCGCTCCGTGGAGATGGTCGCATCATCGAGGGGGATCGCCACGTCTTTCATCTCCTTGTTATCTTTAAACCAGCGCAGAGTGAGATGGCTCGTAGAGCTCGGGTCGGCGGCGACACCGGGTTTCTTGCCGCTATGTACGCCCAGGATAATCCAACTCTTGGGTGCCTCGGGCGGGTAGCGGTCGACCCAGTACTGAATGGCCATGGCGCGGTTGAGTCGTTCGACCTTCAGCGTGTCCACCCATTGTCCCCTGCTCAACTCGAACGCTTGCCGGACGTACTCGGTAATCTTGTGGGTCAAGACGAACTCGTGTAGGAAGTTGTAGCAGCCCTGGAGTCCTTCCTTTTCCAGCACCTCGTTCACCTTCTGGTCGAGGAACATCCTCATCATGTCCGACAGCTCGGCCGGCGCGGGTTCGAACAGGAAGCGGAAATCCACAAACCAGAATTGCTTCTCGAAGTCTTCATCAGCTATGGTGAGGTCGACTTCGAACTCGCCGGGCACCCTGAAGGTAACGCGGCCGGATTCGATACTGTAATCCTGGAAGTGGTAGGGAACCTTGTCGTGCTCTTCGAGATTCATGCGCAAAGACAGCTGCGTATTGAGGTTCTCAATCCATTGCAGCTGTTCTTTAGGCGAAAGCGGAGGCGCTTCTATATAGCCCAAGTCGGGCATCCAAGGCGCGTCACCGGTAGATAGGACTTGGAGGGCGGTCTTGATATCGGGGTTAGGCAGGCGTGCGAACGTAAGGTCTCTCTTGAGATTGATCATGTAATCGAGGCCGTCGTCGTATAATTTCCTCTGCTGGTTGATATGGGCCATCAGGTCCACCAACTTGCTCACGGGCTCGACCTTCCTGCTCCACGCAGCGATGACCAAGACCTTAACCCATCGCGCGTGCGTCTCCTGGATGAAATTCAACAGCTGCGTCTTCTTGGTGAGGTTCTCGGGAGAGACGTCGTCGGGCAGGCCCCCAGCAGCGTGCGCCGAGTTGCCGTTGACGGCGGGAGCCGCACCGGGTACGTGGATCCTAGCCAAAGCCGTGATGCGTTCCTGCAGAGCATTGTGGGTTTTTTGCGCAAGTCGCGAGATGAGGACGCTGAGGGATATGTATCCTTGCGTGATGTGCTGGATCTCGTCAGGTAGATCGTTCATGCGAGACGCGCCGGGGGCGGAATTGGCTTGTTGCGGTTGGTTCATCGCGGTATCGCCATTTATCATGGGTTTGCCATCTCCCCCCGCAGATCCGTTTGCTAGCTGGCCTTGGTCGCGATCTCCGTTTCGGTCATGATTCGTGTGCAGCCCATTGTGTAGGCCGTTTTCCATGATGACGACCCCGGGCATGAATCATATATGCCTCGATCCCCCTTCCGCCGGTGCGGCGCCTGTGTCACGAGGGAATCGCCAGCAAAGGTACCCGGTAAATGTCAACAATAGATATAGTGATGGTCGCGGTCGAACGAGCTGGGGTGCATGTGATTGCGAGGGATGCGCACGACCGAGGGAAAGGGGAGGAAAGCTTGGGTCTTCGTTTTCTTTCCGTTTGATGCGACTTGGGACCCGTAGCGAAAAATACGCAGATGTCTAGCCAGGTATTGGCTGGCTGGCGGAAGATGAGGTAATACTGGTCGATTCAAAGCCTAATAAGAAGCGGAAATGCTTACTTTCTGCTGTCTTGTAAGATGATTCCGTTCAATGCGATGCGGATGGAGAAGGGGAACTGTGATAGCGACGAGAGGATGTACATCAGCAGCGCAGAGTTCATAGGCTGAAAAAAGGTAATTGGGGAGAGTCTGGTTGATGATCGGAAGATGGGCTGGGCGTATGAAAGAGCAGGAAAAGGCGTGGACGGAGAATGACAATGATGAATGAACGTGGGCACGCAAATGAAGGACGCCGGCAGAATAGTCGAGGTACCTGCTCAGTACTCAGAAGAAGTAAGCATGGAAGGCGAGGCCTGGGCAATTAGAACCTTATTATTCCGGTAGGCATGTATATTGATGGTAGATCATAGAACCATGGAAGTAGGTAGTTAGGTACCTCCTAAAAGAGGTTGATGGAATGACGGCGACGAGCGGGCGGGTACAGTACGCTAGGTTTCCCAAGGCTAAAACAAGGCTCTCCTGGTTATTGTCACTGCCAAAACTTTGAATGCTAGCTAAGTAACTGCAACTACTTCGTACCCCACCCACCCATTTCGAGGCGGGCGATAGCCTTCAGCTTCTTCCTCTTCATCACCTGCCGTTTTGCCTGAAAGCGGCGGGTTCTGTGGCTGATATCGTGGCTGGAGTGGCCGGCGACTTACTTCGTTTGTGGCTACCTGCGGCAGTGATTGGCTCCGCTTCAGCTATTGCTATCCACCCCTACTTTCGTATACCTCGGCATGTTCTTCTTGCGGATGCACTTCGCCAGGTACTCCCATTTTCAATACCCAACCCAGGCATTTAAAGGTACAGAAGTGTATTTCGGGTTAAGTAGAATTATTTGGAAGCTCGATATACACCGTTTAGTTCATGAAGGGGACCGACCAACTGCTCATTGAAACTGGTAATCTAGATATGGTCTACTCTGGAAGGAACTTTGTGAGCCCATCGAACGGCATCCTTTCTTCTCGAACCCATTCCGCTCGGAGGGATACCTCGAGGCGCTATGCCGGTCGTCTCTTTTTACATGTACCGTGGCCTGTCGCATCATGGCCAGTACACTGTACGAAAATGGCTTTCGGCTTTTGAAGGCGCTGTCGGGGGCTCAGGGGCCATACGGACACCTAGATGTGGCCTACCTATAACCTTATTGTAAAAGCTTATAATGCAGCAGCAGGTACACAAGGAGCGTAAGGGACGGCGTGGTCGAGGAAGGGCTAGGGACCAAGAGATATCCATTTTCCATGACACAGTATCATTCATAGCGAGGGTTCCCAGATTCCAGAAGCTGACCACTATACCTGGCGTCTGGTAAAAAGCTAGAGGTTAACTCGTGGCTATATATGGTTTCTGACGTCTTTGAGTGAATTGGCTTCGTGCAGAATGAGAGTGGATGAAGGCTGATGTTATCGTAGAAAGTTCGCTCGGCCCGCCAGCCGGCAAGAAAAATTGTTTGGTCAGGCAGTTGACCACCATCGACGGAAACTCCGTGAGAACCTGATATTGACCATACTAAACAACGTGGGGCGTTAAAGGGGCACTGCAAGAGCAACCCTTGGCTAATCTACATACTAAACCGGAGGCGAGAATAGGGGTTTAGACTAGTAAGTTAATTGAATGTCTACATATAAAAATATGATATCTCTAAGCGAGTATAGAGAGTATACCGCAGCAGTCGCAAAAGATCCGAGGTTGCCTACTACTGTAAATGACGGACATAATTCGCCGAAGACCCAAGCCATGTTCTACAGCCCACCTCCCTTCCCATCCCCGTATACCTTCTAAATCATGCAGCCGAGGACCGTAGGTAAAACCGAGCAATGGGGACGAAATCCGTGTAGGTTGAACTATGGTCCTGAGATGCCAGCCTTCGGCGACCTATCGCAACCACATATAGGCACATGCCCCAGGAGTAGGAGTATGACGAGCCATTATGCGAATGGAGTTAGGCTCAAAACGAAAAACATAAGACGTAGCCCATCGAATAACATGTACACTTGACGAGCCGGTAAAATCCATATCGCCTTAGAGCCACATGAGCGAAGAAAACCACTTCTCCAGAGAAGGGGACACAATGGAAATCGAAGAGTCGGAAAAGACGCATATTCCAGACCCCGATCATACGGCCTGCTGAATAAGTTCCGCGTAAAACACTTCACAACGCCACCCTTAACACGAAACAATGCTCAGCCCCCCAGACGAATGTATAAATGTTTAACATATATGCCAATGTAACGTGTATAGCCCAAACCCCGTCATATACAGGCAGTCCCACTGCAGGCTATTGGTCATGGCACGTCTAAGTATGCAAACCAGTGCTCCGTGGGCTTTTCTTCCCACCCGCTTTTCTCCGTTCTCCGTTGCTCGCCCCTTTTGGGGTCCGGCGGCTCTCCTAGCTGTCTTGTCTCTCCGTGTTTCCCTGCTCCTCCGTTCTACGTTGCTTTTACGCCCAATGACGAAAGACATATCCCGCCCCCAAGTTAGCACAGAGACGAAACCGCGAGCCCCATATTTTCCCGTTCCCGTTTCCGTTTCCCGTTTACACACACACAGCACTTACATGGTCCCCGAGTAATTAACCTAGACGGCCTGGCTGTAGCCCGCACCGAGCCGCACGCGGCCGTAGCGGTACCACTTCCGGGCCTCGTCGGCCCAGAAGACGGCGCTGGCGAGGACGATGAGGTGGATGAGATCGAAGAGCCCGAGGGCCTCGGTTTGGAAGACCTCCTGGAGCCAGGGGAAGTAGATGACGAGCAGCTGGCCGGCGAGGCTGAGGGAGACGGCCCAGTTGAAGAGACGGTTCGAGAACAGGCCTACCTCGCCGCGCAGGAACGACTTGGCCTCGGACCGGCACGCGAGCGCGTTGAACATGTCGAACAGCACGAAGCACGTGAACGTCATGGTCATGTCGCGCCGGTCTACCTCGCCGTCCGCCAGCATCTCCCGCGTGTACACGAGCATCGTGCCTGCCATGATGATCGTCGCCGAGATCAGCACGCGCTGGAGCAGCGCCCGCGTCAGCACCGGCTCCGTGCGCGACCGCGGCGGCCGCGTCATAACATCCGGGTCCACCTTCTCGACGCCTAGGGATTGGGCCGGCGGGCCATCCATGATGATGTCTGCACAAGCGGCGATGTTAGTTTCGTGAATCAGAAAAATATGCTGGAGAGTTTTTTCTGGTCGAACTTACTGATCCAGAGAATCTGCATGGCGTTTAGGGGCGTCTTGAGGCCCATGCAGGTGCAGAGGAACACCAGCGCAAGACTCGCGACGCTGGTGCTGAGCTGGAAGGTGATGAAATTCTGGATGTTATTGAATATCCCCTTCCCTTCCTCAATGGCGCGGAGTATGGTGGAGAAATCGTCGTCTGTAAGGATCATGTCGGATGCCTCCTTGGCTACGTCTGTTCCGTGCAGACCCATCGAGATGCCGATGTCAGCCTTTTTGAGAGCCGGTGCGTCATTGACCCCGTCGCCGGTCATGGCGACGATATCGCCACGCGACTGGAGAGCCGTGATGATTTTCATCTTGTGATCCGGGTTCGTACGGGCGAATATGGTCGCCGTTTGCATCGCGGCGGCCAGCTGAACCTCGGTCATGGCATCGAGTTCGTCGCCCGTGAGAACGGAACCTACGCCTCCTTGGTTTGATGATAACTCCCGATGCGCTCCTATCGGCATACCAAGCTGCTTGCCGATGGCGTAGGCCGTTGTTGGAGAATCGCCGGTGATCATGATGACCTTAACACCGCCACGCATTAATCTCTTAATGGAATGCGCCACACCTGGTCTCGGTGGGTCGCTCATTCCCACGAGGCCTGCGAACGTCAAACCGCTGTACAACTCCTCGCCCTGCGGCGTCCCTGGGCTTCGGCTCCGATCCGGGACGCCCGGCGTGTTACTCCGAGCAGCCGGCGTGAGGCCTGGTCTGCTCCGCGGGGGTTTGTTAACGGGCCCACTTCCGAATGCCAAGACCCTGAGCCCCTTTTCGGCCATCCTCTCAGCCGCCTGAAAAGCCTCCGTCCGTCTTGCAGAATCCAACGCGACCTCCCGACCGTCGGGGGACAGATATGAATTGCAAGCGTCCAAGACTTTGTCTATGGCTCCTTTCATATAAGCGTACTCCTTCTCTCCGTTTGAGCTGTCTCCGATCACGACGCCCATCCATTTCTTCTCCGAGCTGAAGGGCATCTCAGCCGTGCGGGGACCGATCGAGTCTCTCACATCGTGCTCTCCAAACCGGTCCAAGAGATCTAACATCGCGATGTCCGGCGGCGGTCCAAACCATCGCGTAACTCTCGAGAAGTCTTTGATTCGTGTATCGGGAACAGTCCTACCTGACTGCGAGAGCCGTGCGTTATTTGCTATGTTACCAATGCGCAATATCCTTAACCCCGGTAGACCAGGCTGTCCTTCCCTCATCGCTTCATCGGATTCGATATCTATTGGGTCGTCCTTCCCGAAATGCCACATGTTTACCACAGTCAGGTGATTCATGGTGAGAGTACCGGTTTTGTCGGAGCACACGACATTGACCGACCCCAAGGTTTCCACGCTGGGCATCCTGCGGACGATGGCATTGTGTCTGGCCATCCGATGAACACCGAGAGCCAAGGTCACGGTCACTATGATGGGCAACCCCTCGGGTATAGCGGCAACGGCAAGGGATATGGAAATGGTGAAAAGCTCGAGCATCTTTTTGCCTTGTAGCAGCCCAACTAACGATATCAAGGCTATTATCCCGAAAGATATTCTGCTAAGCTGTGATCCTAGTTGGTCCATGGTTAGCTGAAGGGGCGAGCGCGGGCTCTCAGTCCCAGATACACTGGTGGCGATAGTGCCAAAATGAGTATCACCACCCGTTGCAAACACAATACCTTGCCCATGCCCGGACTTGACCAACGTTCCCATGTACGCGATGTTTTTAGTGTCATGACGTTGTGAATTCTCTTTTGGCCCGCCGCTATATGCTGGAGGCGACAACACTGATGGGCTAGGGTGGCGTAACGTTGCCGAACCATAGGTTGACGACGAATATATGCCCCGGTCGCGGGCATCCGCGGTTACTTTTACTGGTTCATTTTCTCCCGTCAGGTTGGACTCGTCGATAGTTAGATCGGTCGCCTTGGTGACACGGATGTCGGCGGGGATACGATCACCCGTAGTGAACAGAACTAGGTCGCCCGGTACCAATTGGGTCGCCATGACCTTGGTGGATGTGAGTTCCAGCATCTCCTCCGTCGAGGCCACCGACCCTGTCGAGCTTTCCCTGTCCATCTTCTCCTCGACTGCGAGCGGCCAGGAGGGGGCCTTAGGTCCGGCAGTCGGCCCGGCGGATTGGGCTCGGACCAAATGAGCGTGATTGGGAACGAGGTGGTTCAGCGCCTCGAGAGACTTCTCCGACCGATATTCCTGTACAAATCCAACGGTGATGACGATAGTGACGGCCACGGTTATGCTGACAGCATCGTCCATATTTCCGACCACGACAGAGGCGAGTGCCGAGACAAGAAGCAGTACGATCAGAGGCTCTTGGAATTGCTTGATAAACCGCAGCCATAAGGGTTCGGGGGGGTCGTGAGGTATCTCGTTGGGCCCGAAGTCTCGTAACCGCGAAAGCGCAGTAGCAGGTGCCAGACCATGCGTTAAGGAGGTGTCTAGTCGAGCGGCAGTCTCGGAGGGCGTCATGAAGGAGTAGTTTTCCGCTAGAACCTGCCGTCGTCCACAATGTCAGCTGCCCGACTCTTCAGACTTCTCTCTTTGGGCTCATGCATCCATCAACGAGGCGAGGAAGAGCTCACTCACCCTTGATTGCGCAGATGTTGTCCGGATATGGCCCTGGCTTCTAGACCGAGGCCTGGAGCGGCGCATCTCGTCATTGCCATCTTCATAATTCCGATCTACACCTTGGATCGACGGTACCGACAGCGGAAGAAGGTCCAGGTCCTCGTCCTTGGCTTTGCGGCCTGATAGAGGCCAAGGCATCTTGATGTTGGGGGGGATATGTACAGCGAAGTGGAGGTATTCATCAAGCCGGAGCTGAAGTTGCAAAGGAAGTCTCGATGATATACGGTTTGTCGGATAAGAACTCCAACCCGACCACCTCGACCCTGACGGCGCAAGAATTTAACATTCCATGATGTAAGTTACTTTAAGGACCGGTTAAACTTGGAGAACACGCATTCAGCGAGGGATATGAGGTTGTTAATTGCGAGTGGGTTTCTAGAGTTGGAGGAATAGACTGTCCGATGGGAGATGCCGTTTTCTTTAGAGGGCGTATAAGTTGTCTTGTCGCATTAACACGGATGTGAAGTGTAGATGCGATGGAATGCAATTTGAAGGAGGTACTTAGTCTAGTATTTGATGTTACATACCTATGCAAAAGCATGGGCGACAATTAAGCCCTAGTCCCAAGACGGATACGCAAGAACGATGCTCGGCAAATCAACGACTGCCGCGCTTAGAAGGCTGCTAGGGGTAAAGAGGTCTGGGCCGCCTGTCCTACTGTACGACGCTCGAGCGCAAATCTACATACACATATACTGGCGAGCCCACGGTACGCCCATAAAGCACAGTGACCTACAGTAAACTCAGGCTAGTGGCTGCGGTCCCTAGAAGTAAATTTTCTGGGAGGCACCTTTACCGTACCCTGTAGCTGAAGTCCTTTATACTATAGTGTACTTGAACTTCAAATAACGTCTGCGAGCCATAATCGACACTGTTGGCCCGACAAGGTATGTTTGCGCACTTTTGCGCTCAACCTTCGTACATAGAGTGTCTAAAGTATCTATTGTGTAGTCGTCTGCATCTTTCCCATGACATAATTTATGACTCCATATTTTATCTACTATAATAGAATCACTTTAGAATAAACTTACCCGTAGCGTAAGCGTGGCTGATACGTACCTAGGTATCCGATAGAGGGGCGATAAGGCATCGGTCATGGCAATTCTAGAGGTTCTGTTACCGCATTACCTGGATAAGGGAATGGAAATGCTTTGTTGCAAATCCCGTTGCTCAATTTGGGACAATCAGCAAAAGCCTCGGACCCCGTGACTGGAAACTTGTTACGACTGACGCCTTGTACCGGTCTATTGGATACACCTCCAAAGAACCCTGAAAGCTACGTAAGAGATAAACCCTCCTAAGTACTTCGCAGATCCAGAAGGCAACCAATCAAAGCCTTGGTGATCTCGTTATGCAGTTCATCGGTAGAAGCAAAGCAGGTATGAGTTGGTCTTAAGAGCTTAGAGGCTTATCGACAGTGCTGCAAGTCTATATGCATGACATAGAATAGCACCTCCCTGCGTACGAGACTCAACTAACACAGATACCAGAATTTGGCAATCATTAAGCAATTGTTCATCTTTCACACCTAAGCTACCAGAGCCTCTGTAGCTACTCTCCGCAACAATATATGTCCCTAAACATACTTGGTTGTTGAGTTCGACGACAGCCAACTTGAACATTAAGAAACATGGATCTGGTAAAGACGCCTACGTAATCTGTTACGGTTACTTCCTAAGAACTGTATTCAACCCACTACCAGCCACGGGAATTCTGACCATTTCTGATACCGGGCTAACGACCGCACTAGTGCCGATACTCGCTTGAACGGCCAACCATAGGCCTTGCCGACCTCGAAAGTACGCATGACTCTAACCGGATCAGGCACTCCCAGCCACATCTTTTGCCTCCTTTCGCTGATGTAACCGAAGTCATTTCGCATCACCGTGTTCCGATAGCTGCTGCCCCCCTCCGTCCTCTTTTCTTCATTCAATCTTTGGTCGATATACCAACCCCCATACTTGATATTTCCCATTCTATCTCTGCGACAACAGCTTTTTGTCGCGTCTGCCATTATCTCATCTTAGTTGTTGGACCTACGATCTGTCGCGATTTTCCTTCCACGGGGGATCCCTTGAAGTTTTCGGGTTTGCGCTAGCTCGGTTTTACCCACGCGACCGTTCCCCCCCCAAAACAACTGAGCGACTTGGAACGCGCCCCAATCCCCTTGTTTACACCTCCGTCAAAATCAGCCATCCGTCATCATCTTAAACCTGGCGATTCAACCTCTAACGCGTTCGCAGTCGCGACTCAACCGCAGCACCTTTTCCTAACTCATGCCATAATTACATGCAATTGTATTTCTGGACCTACGCTGTCGCACCACTTCTCATTCATAGCCAGCTGCTTCTCCTGAACGGCATTCCGTCGTCGCCGCAGCGATGTTCTATTCCGAAACCTTGCTGCAGAAGACCGGGCCTCTGGCTCGAGTCTGGCTGTCAGCCAACTTGGAGCGCAAGCTTTCCAAACATCATATTCTTCAATCCAACCTTCCTGACAGTGTTGATGCCATCATCACCCCGAACCAAGCTCCCATGGCTTTGCGACTGAGCGGTCAGCTTTTGCTTGGCGTTGTCCGAATCTACAGTCGAAAAGCGCGTTATCTCCTAGACGATTGCAATGAAGCGCTACTCAAGATTAAGATGGTACGTTACTCATTCTCACTTGCGGCTTGTCGGTTTACTGACTTGGGCCGCAGGCTTTCCGTACGACGGGGAATATTGATCTCGCTGAGAGCACCACTGTTCCAAACCGCGAAGACTTAATGCTACAGGACAAGATCACGCCTGCCGACAACCTTAACACCTTGTCCTCGTTTGGCGGGCCGCTACTGAGTGCCGACTGGCTAAATGGCCAGTTGGATGACGTGGGATCCACCCCGATCTCTAGTGCTACTCGTGGCCGTGGCCGTCCTAGCAATCGCGACATCAACCTGCAGGAGGAGTTCACACAGAGCCAGTTCCTGGAGGGTGGCCTTACGAAAGAGGACGAGCGCGCACTTGCGCCTGTGGATGACCTCGAGTTGGAGCTGGATTTCGGTATGGATATCGAAATGGGTCGAGAGGCGCCGGCCGCGCGGCCTGTTGAAGAAGATATATTCAGTGAACTTGACGTTGCAAAGGCCCCAGAAGGGCTGACTTTTGGTGATGAGGGTGTCAGGATTGCTGATCATGACGGTGATATCCAAATGGGCGATGACTTCCAGTTTGACATAGGAGAGGAGTCGGCAATGCCGGAGATGCCCGGTGTAGCCCCCATGGAGCGTGCTCGGATTACGGAATCACCCCTTTCAGAACTCGCTGAGGACGTAACCCGAGATTTAGAAGAGTGGACGCGGCAACACCCGAGCATCTATGAACCCGGCCTGGAGCCCGAGGAACCTGAGCCACAAGCTCAGAGGAGGTTGAAGAAGCGAAAGGTGTTCGGTCTCGACCCCGCCACCCAACTACCCAATTCACATATCAAGGAGCAACAACAGAACCATGAGAACATCTTGAAAGCTCCAAGCTTCATCTCACGCGACCCTTACTTCCTCGCCCTGGTTGAGCTAAAGAACAGTGGCGCCTTCGTCTCAAGTATCTTGGGCGGCGGCCGCAGCAAAGCTTGGGCCCCGGAACTGCGAGGCTTATTGTCCTTGGACGCCGTTCGACCTGGAATCGACCTGAAACGGAAAAGGGACGTTGGCATTGAAGCGGAGGAAGGTGTGGTTAAGTCTCCCCGACTGGAGATTGGCGAGGAAGAAGGCCCATCCTACGCACCAGAAGAACGGTTGGGTGAACCAAGCGCAGCCCCCGAGGAAACTATACTGGAAATTCCCGCCGATATGGGTGATGAGCACGTCCCCGAAGTCAGCACTATGCCGGCATTCGATGAGACGACGGCGCCGATTGTACACCCTGCAGATAGCGGTCCCGTCTCGCTCGCCACCAAACACGCAGTTCACGTGCTGCGAGACTTGTTTGGATCCGAGGCGGCTGCCGATGATGAGAGGCGGAGGAAGACATGGGTGGTGTTCCAGGATCTTCTGCCCGAACAGAGGACAACCAAGGCAGACGCCACGAAGATGTTCTTCGAGTGTCTCGTGCTCGCCACGAAGGATGCCATTAAGGTCGAGCAGAAGGAGGACACACTAGGCGGCCCAATCCGGATACGTGGCAAGCGGGGACTCTGGGGCGCTTGGGCAGAGCGCGAGGCTGGTGGCGAGATCGCCAGCCAGAGCCAAGAGCAACAGCCGGCACCCACACAACCGTCAGAGTCAGCGATGGCCGGTCCGTCCCGAGGCGTGACGGCCGCTGCATGATTCGGCTTTTCCCTCTTGCAACTGATGGACTAGCATCGGGTTGTCTAAAGGTTTCTTGTACAAAATTCGGCTCTGGGGTGGCGTTGGGATAAATTTATGTGTTCAGGAAACGCGGAGTATAACGCGATTTTACATGGGCCACTCGACTAAGGGCGTTTCCGGCGTACGGGATATGGGGGCGAAGACGGGTTGTGGAGATACCAAATCCCGGGTGGTTCGAAATTTCGGTGGACGGGCCTGTATTCCTGTATCTTTTTCTCGAAACCGAAGCGACTACCCATTCCATACGCCGAAGAGGGGGAAAGCTACGTACGTGCGTTGCGCTTACACATACCTACCGAGTTGTCGATATACAGTGTTGTTGTGGTAGTCGTAGGTTGGTCTTCATAGCACGCCTGTATGTAGAGCCGGCCGCATGGATCGGGAGGGTAATAGAGCAGCGTTCGTCTTATGAAGTCTTAAACCTATGCATTTATTCGTGATTTTAGCTGTTATACTTCCTATGCTAGGTACGCTCAGAATGGTATCCTATATGAACATGCGATAACATAATATTACAAGATAAAAATCTTATAACAAGGTGTTTCAGTGTGAAAAGATCACGACATTTCCGAAAGCACATTTTATCCCATGGTCATCTGCAGCTTTTGGGACATGGCGTCGCCAATGACAACCGTGCTCAAACATGTCGTAACTCGCCAGCCTCTGCAACAGCGCCGCGTCCAGCCTCGGAGTGAGGCACCGAATGACGGCCATACCGATCTTACGACCCATCATCAGCCCCGTCAGCGTGCGGCTGCATGAGCAGCGGCGGCTGAAGCGGTGCCGTCCCGCTCGGCGCAGTGATGGACTTTGTCGTAACCATGCACAACCAGTACCGCGACGGCCTCTTGGAACGCTTCCCGTGCTCGGGGCCTTGTACAGCATCGTCTCGAGGTGGTAGCCGAAGCTGTGATCGCCTTGGAACGAAAAATCACCCTCGGGCCGAAACCCGTCGCAGGGGATCAGTAACCCCGGACCCTCGATCTCGAGGCCGCGCGCCGTGAGGATCGTCGGGCGGCGCAGCGAGATGTCGGGCAGCGTGTTCAGCGAGCGCGACTCGGACAGCCGCTCCTTCGCGAGCAGGCCGGTGTACGGCGCCCAGCTTGGCCCGGACTCGTTGAGCGTCGGGACGCCGGCGAGCAGCGAGCAGGGACGGCACGGTACCTGGCACCAGAACGTAGCTATCCTCTTATTAACGTCTATGCTGAGCATCACGTCCGTGCCGAGGCTAAGACCGTCGATAAACGGAGCGCCTCGTCCGTGGCGACGCTTGTGGACCGAAACGCCATGCTGCCCAGCACGTACAGGATAAAGTCCTCACTCCGTGGGTCGAGGTCGCGTAAACCTCGGAGGCTGTTGTTCTGGACGAGGAGGCACTCGCCCAGCGTGGACCTAATGCCCAGATCTCTTTCCATCTCGTTCTCCAACCGTACCTTCATCTGATCAAGGTCCTCTGCCACATCCTCGAACTGAAGGTATAGCGCCTCGGGAAGAGCGCCTTGCTGGTAAGTCCGTAAGCGGCTGTTCCAGGTGCAGCTGAAGATGCGCATCATCTTCTCGGCATCGGTCAGGCCGGCGCTCGGGGTAGAAAAGAGCCAGGCATCCAGAACGGGCGTGACCGCGCTGCGCCGTATGTCTCCTCAATATTGGCAATAGTCAGATCCTGTAGCCCTCGCTCGTGGGCGGCTTCGGGGGGTTTACAGATAGCGTCGGGCGGGACGCAGATCGTGCCGAGCCAGAAGAGTGGGATGTTCGGATCATTGCCGAGATTCCGCACGTATCTGCTGAGGTGCTGGAGCTGGCATCTAGGAATTCCGTTTTTGTGGACGTTTCTCAGCCGGTCGGACCAGACGTGGGAGGTGGCAGTGTAGCGGGCTCCGGGTTCCCAAGGAACTGACCGAATGTGCTCGCTACGATCATCTTCGTTGACAGAAACTATTAAGGGCAAAGAACCGCCTTTAAGTATAGTAGATATGTCTTCCAATCGAGCAAGTACGGTCGGACAACCTTGACAACCTTTGACACGTGCCGTGACATATGTCGTATCCTGAAGTCGTCGGTGAATGCAAGAAAATGAGGAACAGAGCTGGGTGTCCCGATGGCAAGATTGTCCAGCTACGGGATAATCGGTTGCTACTTTCATGATTTCCCGAAGGGATGGGCCTCTCAACCCGACTAATGAAAGCAAGGCCAGCCGTGTTGAAACGAACCGACATGGGCGTCAGCTCAAACTGACACCAACCTCGCCGGAGCAGCTCCGCCCAGATGGGAGACCGCCACTGGAACACCATGGAATGACGGGCCCGGGCGTTGTCGGAGACGGCTGCGACGGTGACCTTGCTGATGGCACTAAAAGTCAACATCGTTGAGATGGCAATAGAGACGAGCGGATGACACAGGTCGTTGCGACCAGGAGCGAGCATGAACTCCTGGAGGGTGTACTGCGTCTTATCGTCCGTGCACCGGCCGGCGGCATACCCAGGGTCCGGCGTGCTAGGATCTGGTGCACTGCCGAGGCGCCGGATAAGCTATCCATCCCGCCGGCAGCGAAACTCACGACTTCTTCGGGGGTACGGCTCGACCACCTCATCCGCAGCCGAAGCAGTAAACGCAGCATCAGCTCAGTCCCCCCATGTCGGGGTTGGTGCGCGTGACGTCGCGCATGTCGAACGCCAGCCCGGCGAACGCCAGCCCGGCGAACGCCAGCCCGGCGAACGCTTGCAGCAGGGCGAACATGAGCCAGCGCTAGAGAAAAGCCCGGAATTCCGGCGGCGGGCTTTCGAAGACGGCGGTCCCGTTCGCCGCTTCCCAGGCAAGCAAGTTTCGCATGCTTTTCAGCCTCGTGTGGAGAGCTTGGGTCTGCTTGAGTATGCTGCGTCCATCTGGGCGCACCATTCCCGACAAGTGTCGGAAACTGGCGGCAGCTTATTCTCTCTAGTTCGCAGCTTCATGTCCGACTCACAAAATCACCTTCGGGCTTGGTCCCAGGTATCCAATCTTATACGATTGAACATGCATACTAATCGGCAATTGCTGTGGGCTCCACGTCGCAGGCGGCGGAAGGGCTTGACTAGATGAGCATAAGTTCTACACTGATGAAGGCGACAAACTTAAAAGAGAGACAAGTGGGACCGCACACCTTCATGATAGGTATGGTTAGAGGACTTCGCGAAACTGCCGAGATATTAGAAAAGGCCGGAACTGACACGGGCATGGTCATGGTCTTCTCGACTACTATATTTGGTCCGCTTCTCATACCGTTTCAGGGCCCCCGCAGCAGGTGAGGAAAGAGGGAAGAAGTGCCAGAAATCATGAGTGAGGGATGTCGTGTCGACGATCAGGACGCATGTGGACTGTCTGCTTTATTCTACGCCGGCCAATCCCTTCGACGCGACCCTCGAACCCGATGTAGAGATACAACGACGGAGAGGATGGAAGATCAACATCGTTTACTAGCAGCCCCCTCGGAGCTCCTGTCCGCATTAGGGCTAATTGTCGTGCAATCTAAAAACTGCGAGCGCTGCGGACGGAGCATTTACAACTTCTTCTATCGTGAATGGCCGATTCTTCACCACCATTGCATTATTCAGGACCTCTTCGCGAACTGAGATACGCGCAGACTGTTGCAGCTAATCGGAGGATACCATAATTGCATTGTCGGCATGCGGTGGGGCTCTTCTTTCGATTCTAACAGCCAGTCAGTTTGATGTTGTTGAAAAACCCTACCTATGCACCGATGCTTCCTCACCTCGGATACAGCATCATTAGTATACTACTGTATGTAAGACAGTTATAGACTTATAGTTGTCCCTTTTATGTACTACTTAACTCCGTTAGCGCTTGGTTATCAAAGATGGCATCCACGCTACAGTAGCGTGTCCAGAAATAGCGGCTCCCGGGCTCGGCGACCCCACACCGTCAGCCTCAAGTCAACCTCTCCCATTACATCTCCGTTTGAACAGACCGTGTATGACTCGATGGAAACAATGAGCCTGCCATCAAAAGAATGCCGCTTCTTGGTCGTAGAGTATAACAATAGTCCCCCGAGACGAAGCTCTATATACCATCATTGTGTTCCCTCCGATCACTTGGGATTCCAATCAACGGCATCTCCGTCGCCTGCCGTTCCTTTGATCCTCAACGTTGCCTCGCCCCCTGGATGAAGTGAAGGGGAAATGCTCTGACTTATTGCGGCTTTTCTCTGAAAAAGGTTGAGACATCTATAAACTAACTTACAAACCTACTCGGCGTGTGACCCCTCCTCGGAGAAAGCCCGATTTACAATGGTCAAATCACTAGTTGAACTTTGCACCGCAGTGTGCATCAAAAATATTAAAGGTATCTTCCCATTGTGCCTTTATACTGAAACCCTTTTCCCTCCCCTACCTCTTCATGCGCAGTCCGCCATCCGGAGACGTCGAAAACCCATCTGATCTCTACTTCATCCTCCTGCGTCTTCCTTTCCCTCCCCTCAACCCCACCTTTCTCTTAATCACCTTTACTCCTGCAATCATTTCACGTCGTTGTCCGACATCATTTCCGCGTGCGAACATTCTATACCTGTTGCTCACTTTCCGATACGACTGAAAGCCTGGGAAATATCACCAATTAACATCATGCCTCGTGCGCCAGATGTCACCGACATAGGCAACATGGCCTACCCGACTGTGCGCACTATTCTCCTGCAAATCAACAGCGCCAAGCAGCTACGACATCTCGAGATCAACTCCCCGCAGCTCGAAGGCGATGACGCGGAATGTTGGATCCGCCTCGTCAACCGCGACTTCCCCGTGCTGGTCAAGCGCCACAATTTCGAGCCTAAGAACCCGACTTCGTGGCATAAAATCTACGCGCGGTACGAGCGGCTGGAGGCTGAGCAGAAGCGCGAAGCCGAGGAGAAGCTGAAGGCCGCCTTCGCCGGCATCAAGAAGGAGAAGCAGGAGAACGTCAGCACCATCGTCGACTTTGACCGCCGCAAGCTCCCCCGACCCCCTAGTGATGGTAGGGGCGGTGGTGGTCCGCGCAAGCCCGGGATGGGTAGGCGTGGCGGAGGACCTGACGAGGGCGATCTGCGCTTCACGGGCGGTACTAGGACCAAGGTTACGAGTGCCCAGAGCATCCTCAAGAAGGCACGGCGCGAGGCCCGCGAAATCAGCGCCCGCAACCGCCTCGCGACCCCGACTGGTCTGCTGCCCGTCAACCGAAGCCAGATCATCAGCGCACCCAAGGGCATGGTGGAGGCGGCAAGAATCAAGGCGCAGCCGGCCACGCGAATCCATGCGCCGGGCGTGCCGTCCAAGGACGAGCAGAAGTACAGCCGCGAGCTCGAGGAGAGGGAGGCGAGACTGCGCAAGATGAAGAACATCGGCGCCAAGAAGGGCGCGACTGTCGTTTCCGACTCGGATCTGGAGGATGAGGACGGTTATGACGACGAAGATGGGTACGATGACGGGGATGTGAGCGGCCCGGGCGGCCTCGATCCGGACGAACTCGAGGACATCTTCGATGAGAAGCCTAAACCGTCACCTACGAGACCAACCAAGCCCACCACAACATCTACGTCCAGCGGTGGCTTCTCGGCTTCAACGACGAGGTCGAACATCACCAAGCGCTCTGGCCTGCTCTCCAACGCCCCGGGGTCGTCCAAGAACAATCTGATAGTCTCGACGAAGCCAGCCCCCAAGCCCACGAGTTCCAAGCCCGCGTCGGCCTCCACCGCTAAACCCGTCTCAGCATCCGCGAACCCGAAGTCATTCTCACCACCGCTGGAAAACTCCAGCCCGCCGAAGCACTCGCCGCCCGCGGGGACTGCGTCGATGCCTCTTCGCAAGCGGAAGCCCGTCGACGTCTTCATGAAACCCAAGCCTAAGGTGCAGAAGCGCTAGGAACGAGTGCGGGGCTTTTCTTCTGTCCCGAGGCGCCCGGTTGGACGGGGTCTCTCGGCCCATTCTGCCATTTTTGGGCTTTCACCAATAATGTGGCTCACTTTGCCCCTCACGGGTGCTGGGAAGACCGTACAGCTAAATACGCTCGGTGTGGATGGAGAAGAGGCCGGAGGGATATGCACGCACGAGCACGGAGGAGGACGCAGGATTATTTCCGACGACCCGCTAGCGACTGACGAGGGGAGATTGGAGACGTATACAAAGGGAAGCGAAATCGAATCTCGGACATCGGCCTCGATTCCTGCGACACGTTGCTGCTCGTCCATCCATGCAGTCCAGTCATCCTATACCTCCTACTCTTACTACCTCTGAAGATTTTGAGATACCCCCATTTCTGCCTTCACCTTCGTTTTACTCCTCCTAACGCGTAGCGCGGACGTGGTTGTTTTTCCCATCCGTTCATGCGGCGCAAGGGTTAATGTCTGCTTGCCTATACTACTGGTTGGTCGGTTGGTTGGTTTTTATTTGGCATCGCGGATCGGATCGGATCTTGGCAGGGGTTCTGTATTAATGGCGTACCTACGGACTTACCCGTATGACGGATTTACTTGTAGGAATGGAGTTTGTTGCATTTTATGGGGGTGTGGGGTTAGGGAAGGGGAATTTATTCGTGAGATAGGCCTGAACTAAATGGGAGGGATGGAAAGGAAAGAAGAGATACCTAGTGAGGATAGAATGGTTACGTCTCACTGCTAATGATAGATCACCGTCACATACATCACCAATAGCTGCTTCGTGCCGAGTTGGTGCCAATTGGTAGCCGCTTGAACCGACACTTACTAATATTCGCGAAGGGGGATATGCTCGTGAAAGCCTCGCCTGCCATAGTAGATCCTTCGGTCAGCTCGCTAGAATGACTAGGTGGATGACCTCGGTCATTGCGGCCGAGGCCGTGGCGGGGGAAATAGTATCTCAGGAGTTCGCATCGCGTCTCATTTCTACCACCACCGAGACCGATCCATGCCGTGTATGCACTGCGTCTCAATCGTTCATTCATCCACGCCGCGTCTCGTCACGCCATGCTCTCTTCATTCCCCGTACCTTCCGGGCCACCCAGCACCGCATCATGCGCTAATCTCGTCATTCCACCCCGTCCGCACATCGAACAAGCGAAGACCGTAATGTGGTTCTCTATGTATACAGGCGACGACATAGGTAGATCGGGGCTACTACCTCCTACGTGTGCACGCGTACCGACTGCGCCTAGGTAAGTTACAACGGCCGCGATGGCAGTTCACGACCGCCGCCGGGCCTCTCGGCGGAATAGCGGCCCCCTCGGAGCGCGAGCACCAGGTGCAGCGTCGCGCCGCCCTCTAGCGCGTACTCGGTCGCCGTCTTGTCGTCCACCCTGTCATCGGGGAGAGGCGCGTTAGTTCCATTAGGTGGCTCTACGCGGCGGACGTTGAGAGGCAGAAGAGGGAAAAGCGAGATATGGAGAAAGGGGTGGATGGAGGGGTAGGGGAAGGAATATGCCAGGGGACTCACATTTGTTTACCGCCGTAGATCAGTCGCTGCTGCACGGGCGGGATGCCCTCCTTCTCCTCGACCTTCTCCTTGATCTGCGAGACCTGCGGGTCGTGGGAAGCGTCGCGTTAGCCCATGGTATGCCCTGCTAGAAGGGTGCACGCTGACAGCCGTGAGAGCATGTGACATATAACAAGGTGATGGCATGTCCATTCAGTGTCATGCGTGGGTTTGGTTCCATGTCCGCATTTACCTTGTCGCTGGGCTCGATGTCGAGCTCGATTTCCTTCCCCGTGAGGGTGCGCACCCTGTGGTAGGTTTGTTAGCGACACTGGTTCTTGGTACTGTCGGCATTGTCGGCATTGGGAGTAAGAGGTACAGCGTCGGGTAGGTACGAGAAGGATAGGTAGGTGGAAACGCCCATCGAGGGCGATGGGGGCAATGGTGATGGCGATGACGGCGGAGAGCTGATCGGCGGGACGGAGAGGCGGGACAGCTTACTTGATCTGCATCGTGAATGTGGCCGGCTGGCTAATGGAAATAAAGGAGAGTTTGGTGTACAGCTCAGCCTCGCGATATGGACACTCCGTGGTTGATGGTTGGTCGTGTGGTTGTTTTTGCCGGGGGAATGACTGACTGGACGAGGGTGAGAGAGAGCATCGACGTTTGCAGCTGTCGTAATACGATGGTGGGGCTGATAGGGTGGAGGGGCAACCCCCGTCATGGGTACTTACAGTACGCACTTCAGAACTTCTCCCAGGGTGATGCCTTTATGTATTAAAGCGGAATTGGATGCACACTTAGTCATCCTACAATATGATGACATTCTTCTGATTTGGACAACGCCCTTGGAGTTGAATGGACCCATAAAGAATTTATAAATCAATCTGCGTCGCTATCTATACTGGGGGGAATAATGTGCCGTTTAGTACAAATCAGGCCTTCGCTCATAACATATAGTACCGCTAATACCAAATAATGATCGTAACTCCAGATATGGTTCGCGTAACATCGATGATAAGTGATTGACCAAGATGCTGTGAGTATCTGTAGGTATGAGTTTACCAATTCAGTGGCCGCACGCAGCCTCCCATCTCTCATCACCGTGCGTAACGTTAAGGGCTGCTTCTACCCGTCCCGTACTTAAAAACTCCTCGAAGCTGCACGATCCATACCCGTCGCTCTCGCACCCCGTGGGGCTCAAGTCAAAATTCGCCCCGTTCAGTACGAGCTGGATCCTCGCGTCGTCGTCGTCACACTCCAGCCTCCTCCAGAGCATGTAGGCGGCGAAAGGCATCTGCCTCGAAGTCCTCCAGTGCCTGTCCGGGTTGACGGGTCCGGTAACGGGGTACTCCTTATCGACGGCGAGCCCGAGCGCCGTCAGGCCCAGGGCGATGGTCTTGTCGTGGCCGAAGTTCAGCGAGAGGCTCGGCGCGTCTTCCTCGCGCCGCCGCAGGAAGGCCGTCGCGTTGGCGACGACCATGCCGCCGAGGACGGGGCCCATGCCGTCGGGCAGCCCGTAGCCCGAGAACGCGCGCTGCCGCAGGTCGTACTCGTACTCGGCGCGCAGGATCTCGTCGGGCCGGAACACGCCGCACCAGGGGGACGAGCCGACGCCGCGCACCGCCGTGCCGTACGCGCAGGCGTACAGCATGCCGTGCACGTGGCCGGCGGTGAAGTTGACCCCCGGGAAGGCGTCGGCGAGCAGGCCGTTGATGCGCGCCGTGATCGGCGGCAGGTAGACGGCGCCCCACTGCGCGACCGCCTCGTCGCCGAAGCCCGAGCGCCACCGCCCGCACGTCTCCCACGGCGTGATCCAGCTCACCGTGTCCGCGTCCTCGGCGACCGTGCGCAGGTCGGCCGTGGCGTTGGCGCTGCGCCCGAAGTACCCGTCCATGAACCACCGCGCCGACTCGACGACCCGGTTCTCGTCGCCGGCCAGCACGTCGCCGTCGGGCTCCAGGTCCGGGTGCAGCAGCCTGAGCTCCACGCCGTGGTCGAACAGCTGCTGTCGCCCGGGCGCCGTGAGGTCGTCGGTCCCGAAGGCGCTGCTGTCCCAGCCCTGCTCCAGGAAGGACCACGCGTCCGGGAGCTCGGCCCGGGGGTTCGAGAACAGCGCTCCGTTGTCGTTGATGTAGTCCGACACCTTCCGGATGACCGCGAGCTCGTCCTCGTGCGGGTGTCGGCTGCCATGTCTGTGGATGAGGAACGCCTTGGACACGGTGCAGCCCGGCGGTGTGCCTGACTTCAGCGATTCCGGGGTGTTCGAGGGGACGAAGAAAGGGGATAGCTGGCCAAGGTGCTTGTAGAGGTCGAACTTGTCGTTGTGAGATGATCCAGCGCCAGGAAGAACTGCTTCAGATGGCAATCCTAGGATAGGTACAAGCCCACCAATCCCTATCCCCCAAAATGCCGACAATAACATCACGACTGTGACCATACTCAGCAAGAAAGCTGCCTGTAGCCGCCATCGCCGATCCAGGGCACTCCAGCGGCGAACTTGTGCATAATCCTCGCCATGAGGTTGGTAGCCCCCCTTTACGGAGAGCATGCCGCTGTGTTTACAGACTTGTTAAGTGTAACCAAGCAAAGGAGTCGTATACTTGTAGTGGTAGCGCGTTACTATCACAGCGCACCGGTGGACTTTAGGTGTATTCTCCCGCAGCAATAGTGTCGTTAACTACTCGGTAATTACAAGCTCGAAAGCAACTTCATAGTCTACCGTAGAAGCATTCCGCGTTTCAAGATTGTAAGAGAGCTTCCGGAGCTATAACGTCACTGCGGGTCAAGGGTCGATATATACCATTCTTGGTAGGTGGGGCTCATATGGGACCTTATAGCCCCACGTCGCTGATTTACTCAGCTAAAATATCGAAGACGGCCCGTGTGGTGCGAGTTGGTGCAGGTGTTGTATTGTACACGCCAAGGCAACCTAGGGGTGCAACCGGTAGCATCAATTTCCGCCCTAGCTATAGATATAATGCGCCTCTAATCTGGCGCAGGGATCCGCATACCTACATTTCTATTAAATAGTGACAGGCTGGAACCCCAGGACCGTTGGGGTTCCAGGCGACGGTCCTGGCCCGGCGAAAAACATGTCCGGCCTAGCTACCTCGCGGTTACGATAAGCGAACTCGGCCCCGCCAGGCGTCGGCCGGGTGTCCATTGCACCGGAGGAGGTCTTCACTGTCGACGCCGTACGTGGGTAGCTGGGCGTTGGTGCCCACGGTGACCCCACCGGGCTTCTATCAGGCCCCGGAATACGGTTATCCTACGACTGCTGCGCGGCTGTGGAGTCGCCGCACTTGAGCCGGCCGCCGGTGTTTGTGATGCAGGTCAGCGCCGCGGCGGGGTCGGTCGGGACCCGGAAGATGGTCTCAGTCACGGCCCAGTTGGCGTTGCCGTTGCTATCTAGCCGATGTAGAGCGTGGCCTCCTTCGCCGACTACTGCTGGAAGGCCACGACGGCTGTGGTTGTCGCGATGACGGATATGGTGGATGCCGTCACGGTCGTCGTGAAGAGCCGCGGACGTGGCGGATGCGGAGACGGTCAACATGATGCCCTGGACGTTAAGACAGGCGCAGGCCGCAAAGTAATCGGAAGGCGCTGCGCAAGCGGAGGATAGGTACTTCGGTGACCGCTCATGCTGAGGCTGACGCAGACGCAGACGCAGAAGCGCCGGCAGTTGGAGTCCTTTTCAAAAACTTCACGACCGAGATAAGGGCCTGCGTGCTCGTGAAGACCAGAGTCGTGGTCTCCGTGGCGGGATCGGCAGTCGCTGTCGAGTTCTTCGTCCTGTATACGGTACTACGGACGCAGAGGGGAGCTAATCAGGGGCGAGGGTCTTGCTTGCGTGGGGGGAATCACGGCGGAATTACTCAGGGGCCATCGGCGACGACAGTTGTAAGCACGGTAGTCGTCGCGGCGCCGTATGCGGCCTGTGCGGCGACACAGCCAAGGTAAACACCGGAGATACGGTCCTCCCCATCGGCGGACTTCGCGACTTATCCGTAGAGACTGCGACGGCACGCCTGGCCCGTGCGCGACCTTACCGATGGACCGGCCGTGACTAGGAGGGAAGTGTGGACGACCGAGGACTGCATTGCAGAACGAGAGTTCATAGTTGGTGGTGAACGAATGACTGGAGAACCCCTGCCTAGCTATGCTTCACACGCCGGAGGCAAGGAGCGGTGACCTGCCCCATTTATGAGAGAAGGCATTGCAGCATATACGGTGCAAATCATGAGAGTGAATCGGGTAGGAGCTGGTGTAGCGACGCTGTAATCTCGTCAGTGTCGAAGGAAGATCGATAATTTAGCAGCCACCGTAACCTAGCCGCCCTAGCGTGCCCTGTCAACCAAGCTTTGTTGAGCGCGATCTGACCTCGTTCCAGACCCGTGGATTCAAGTTTGGGACGTCATAAGGCTACCGGTGGCCTTTTAGGGGCGGTCCACCGCAGGCGCTTTCTATTCCCGTCTATATTAGATCCTGGTCTAAAACCGAAAGCGGAGCCATAGTGGATATTGCCCCTACTCGCTCCTGAGAAACAACATTATCGGCTCCCTTACAGTAGCCTATGGATACCGGATCTCTCCATCAGCCTGACCCGAATCGCCCGAAGCCCATCGCCCCACATCCCAAACCAGGGCCCTAGAAAAGCTAGAGCTCTACTCCCACGCTCAGTTGACCATTTTGATATAGAAATTGGTTTCAAGCATATTCATCTCTTTGAGCATGTCGGCCGGTTTTGTATGTTTACCCATCAACACGTTAGTGAAGGTCACTCTGCTTAACATCGCAGATGAGTCGTAGCCCTAGAGCCTACCAGGACGCGATCCTCGGAAGCGCGCTCGGATGCTTTTCACCTAAACATTTTGAACGGGTCCCACGCCCCTTCCCGTTTGTTGCACGTGTGGGGTTAGCCAGGCAGCTTGGCCGTGGGGGTTACCATGCAGGCCCTCGATATCCATATTCCTGAGCGTGATGTGGCTCCCCTTCGCGGTGCCAAACTTGTGGTCAATTCCCCTTCCCACGGCGGCGCTATAAACGACGCGCTTTTGGAACGTCACAGTATCCTGGTCCTCCCAGACGCCCTGCCCGACCTTGTAATTACCCGTAGCAGTCAGTCCAGGCCAGGCAGTCATCGAAGAACACGTCTTTTAGCCGCCACGGCGGATAAGGGTAGGGAACAGTCGTGCCAGTGTTATACGGCCATGTCTTGGTAGAAAAATTGTCGTCTCTGCCGACCGCGACGGCTCACATTACCTTTGCTTTCGTGGACCGGACCACATCGACCCCATCGTCCTGAGCCACATCAAAGAAGTCAAGGATCTTCAGATGGATGAAGGTTGCTTCTTCGACCTGAATCGGTGTCACTACCCAGAAAGAGCTGTCTCGAGCTGAGCACTCGGTCGCATTTGAAGTTCTTCGTTACAACCGGGACCCGTCGGTCCGCCATAAATTTGCCTTTGCGAGTATTATATCCATTGCCGTCGATAATGCTGCGACCGTACATTTTGATAATTAGCGGTTAAGTCAAACTTGGTCTGAATCCAACACGTGCTCGGACTAAGACCTGATTTGGTGTAGAGAGTTGTGTAGTCGGCTGGATCCCCCGTAAAGCGCAAAATGGCTCTCCATTCTTATTCCATACGGGCTTGTTATTTCGGGAGTTGTTATTATTATTGTTATTTCCCTTGCCCTTACCCCTCTAGGCGTTGTAAAACTTCCCATTCTTCTTCTTGTTATTAAAACGGTCATGGAATTCGCTGTTAAAATCGTCGATTGTCGCTAAAGGAAAAATCCGTCTGCCGCAATAGTAATTACATAGTCTTGCATCAGCTGCTAGCTCGGTCTTCCACAACGGTAAAAAATATCGTAATATGCTCCTCGTTTCCAAGCTTCATTCCACAGCCTCTAACTTCCCGCAGAAGCTTCTGAAACTTAATAATGAACTGTACTAGATCTCCGCCGTCACAGGTAATCTCGTTAAGCTCCTTCCAGAAGGACCTCTACCTAGCCTTGCTTATGGCAACGTAAGTCATCATGTCGTTCATGCGCTTCACTGTATCATTGATCCTTTCGTTCTGGAGCTTCAGCTCTTCATTTCTATTGCTTCAGCTCTCTAACCTCATCCTCGACCTGTTAATATCTGTCTTCTCGTGCTCTGACGTCGCGCCTGATACCATTCATGTTGGTACCCAGGGAGGTGTAGCTTATTCAGGTCAGCTTCGGTCAGCTGTCTCTGGATGGGGGTTCTAAATCGGTCTTTCCCTAGCTGTTGCTGGGGTGCCGGGGCCTCTTCCTCTTCCTCCCCTTACTGAAGAACTCTTCTTCCTGGGGGACCTCTTGACCGTGGGAAGGGAGACGGGTTCGTGTGCTTCTGGCCCTCCTGAAGGGCAAAGCTGTTGTCGGGTGGGCTGCTCTGTTGCTCAACAGGGAGCTGCCCAGGGATCTATTTCTTGCTCGTCATCGTCAACTGCCTGATCCTCTCTTAAATCGTTAGCTGAGCGACTCTCTCTTGAATCTAGCGCTCTCTCCGTTAACTTAGCTCAATCCTGCAATCAACCACTTCGTATAACGTGCTACGGTTGTCAATCAACCAGAAAAATGTTACCATGTTAGCAGTCACAGTGATCAAATGTAGGATTCTGGCGTAACTCTACGATGTATCCTTGGAAAGGACTAATCTAGTCCGTGGGCTGTCGCCCTTACATACATGATTGATTGCTCAAAGGATGAGCGGTAGACAAAGGGTGTCGCAGGCTGCATCCTGCAGCCTGCCCCTACCAGCGTGAGCACCTGAAAGCACTGAATGCTAACACGATATGATTTACCGGAACACCTGTTCGGCCTTTTCGTACTTCCCCTGACTTCTTAAGACGCTTGCGAGGTTGTTCATGCTGGTTAATGTATAGGGATGCTCCCTACCCAGTACGGCCTCCCTTAGCTCCAATGTCTGCTGGTGCATCTGCTCGGCCTCCTCGTACTTCCCCTGGCTGTCGAGAACGAGTGCGAGGTTGCTCATGCTAATAAGTGTATCGGGATGCTTTTTGCCTAGCACCTCCTCACTTAGCTCTAGTTCCTTTCGGTGCATCTCCTCGGCTTCCGTATATTTCCTCTGGCTTCTTAGGACAAGTGCGAGATTGTTCATGCTGGTAAGCGTATAGGGATGCTTTCTGCCCAGCACCGCCTTTGTTAGCTTTAATACCTGCCGGTATATCTGTTCGGCCTCCTCGTATTTTCCGTGACAATATAAGACATTTGTGAGGTTGTTCATGCTAATAAGTGTATCGGGATGATCCTCGCCCAGTACCGCCTCCCTTAGCTCTAATGTTTGCCGGTGCATCTTTTCGGCCTCTTCGTATTTCCCCTGGTTCCGTAAAACTTCTGCGAGGTTATTCATGCTGGCAAATTTATCTGGATGTTTTCTGCCCAGCACCGCCTCCATCAGCTCCAGCGTCTCCCGGTGTATCTGCTCGGCCTTCTCGTATTTTCCCTGGCTGTTAAGGACAAGTGCGAGGTTGTTCATGCTAATAAGCGTTTCGGGATGTTTCCTGCCTAGCACCGCTTCCCTTAGCTTTAATGTTTGTCGGTACATCTCTTCGGCTTCCTCGTATTTTCCCTGGTTGTTAAGGACAAGTGCGAGGTTGTTCATGCTAGTAAATGTTTCGGGGTGTTCCCTGCCTAGTACCGCTTCCCTCAGCTTTAGTGTCTGTCGGTGCATCTCTTCGGCCTTCTCGTATTTCCCCTGGTTCCGTAAAACTTCTGCGAAGTTGTTCATGCTGGCAAATTTATCGGGATGCTCTCTGGCCAGCACCACCTCCATCAGCTCCAGCGTTTCCCGGTACATCTGTTCGGCCTCCTCGTATTTTCCCTGACTATATAGGACACTTGCAAGGTTGCTCATGCTGACAAGTGTGTCGGGATGCTCCCTGCCGAGTACCGCCTTCCTTAGCTCTAATGCCTGCCGGTGCATCCGTTCGGCATCCTCGTACTTCCCCTGGCTGTCGAGAACGAGTGCGAGGTTGCTCATGCTGGTAAATATGTCGGGATGTTTCTTGCCTAGCACCGCCTCCTTTAGCTTTAATACCTGCCGGTTTATGTTTTCGGCCTCCTCGTACTTTCCCTGGCTGTTAAGGACGAGTGCGAGGTTGTTCATGAAGGTAAATGTGGAGGGATGCTCCCTGACCAGCACCGCCTCCATCAGCTCCAGCGTCTCCCGGTACGCCTTTTCGGCTTCCTTATACTTCCCTTGTTTGCGAAGGACGAGTGCGAGGTTGCTCATATTTGTAAGTGTGTCGGGATGCTTCCTGCCTAATAGCGCCTTTCTTAGCTCCAGCGTCTGCCGGTGCATCTGCTCGGCCTCGTTATACTTCCCCTGGCTGTCAAGGACGACCGTAAGGTTGTTTATGCTGCCAAGTGTATCGGGATGCTCCTTCCCCAGCACCGCTTCCCTTAGCTTTAATGCCTGTCGGTGCATCTGCTCGGCCTTCTGGTATTTTCCCTGGCTGTTGAGGATGAGTGCAAGGTTGTCTATGCTAGTAAGTGTTTCGGGATGCTCCGTGCCCAATAGCGCTTCCCTTAGCTCTAACGTCTGCCGGTACATCTGTTCGGCCTCCCCGTATTTTCTCTGACTATATAGGACACTTGCGAGGTTGTTCACGCTGACGAGTGTGTCGGGATGCTCCCTGCCCAGTACCGCCTTCCTTTGCTGCAGTGTTTTCCGGTACATCTGCTCGGCCTCCTTGTATTTCCCCTGCTTATCGAGGACATCTGCAAGGTTGTTCATGCTTGTCAACGTATCGGGATGTTCCATTCCCAGGATTCTCTTTCTCGTCTCCATCACCTCTACCTGTGACTTTTCGGCTTCTTTCCACCGCCCCTGATTTGAATATGTTGCCGCCAAGTTGGCCATGCTCTTCAGCGTATCGGGATGTTCCATTCCCAGGATTCTCGTTCTTTTTTCCATCACCTCTACCTCTAACTCTTCGGCTTCTTTCCACCGCCCTTGATTCCTGTATGTTGACGCTAGGTTGGCCATGTCCCTCAGCGTACCGGGATGTTCCATTCCCAGCACTTTGCTGCTCGTTTCCATCACCTTTACTTGTAACTCTTCGGCTTCTGTCCACCGCCCTTGAATTCCATAAACATTTGCAATGCTGCTTTTTGCCGTCGTTACCAAGATGTTATCCTCCCCAACTACTCCCACAAGATCCTTTATCTCTTGCAAAATCTGCTTTTCCGCTTCTTCTAATTTCCTCTGCTCAAGATAAACGTGGCTGAAGTTTGTCCAGTTAATATGGCCCATCCTCCGCAATCTCCGCAGCATGACAGCTGGACGCGTTTCAGCTTTTACGTAGCTGTGTTCCATTACCTCATGGATAGACTGAGGGCTTAGATGAAATTGCACCAGAATTTTGGCTAATTTTTCCTCGTTTCTGGGGACGCCAAAACCGACATGGTAACAGAGTGCCATTTGCGTTGCGAGGGGAGGAGAGTGTGGATAACTTTCGAGAAGCTTTTTAGCAATATAAAGACGAACTCGGTAATCGGAGCGGTAAAACTCGTATATCGAGTTCTCAATCTGTGACCGGTTAGCCCTATACGTTTGTAATGCTCTTAGATAATATACCTTGAAGTCGGTGTCCAGTGAAGCGTATTCCGTTTCAATAACGGTATGTTTTATACGGGTCATCCTTCGCCTTACATTAGCTGACTTATATTCGCGTGGAATGTATGGCCTACCGATCCCGATCCAGATTACTTAATAGAACCCGGAAGTCCGTGCCCCGTTCCTGTGGATTGCTACTCAAGCTCGAATCGAAGAAATCCTTCAGGGCACTGCGCTGGCTGTCATCCAAGGCTGTCTCTAGTCTCAGAAACAGCCACGCATATTCCCGAAGCTTTCCTTTGATTCTATTGAGCGTCTTTTCTGTCGACCCATGAATTTTGTTCACCGCCGCATTTGGGTCCTGGGGTAGTGGCGCGCTTCCAGATAGATAAGGCTCGAATAAGAGCCAGAAACATAGCATGCCGAAAGAAAAGATGTCTGTTTTTACTGCCTGACGTGGAACCCACTCACGAGCGAGACGGTCATGTTCGGGGGCGTTCCACGGCCGGGATATCGGCAACTTTATCCTGTGCGCCCCATCCGCGTATCGAGTTGAGTACCCAAAATCCGTTACCTTCGCGCTGTATTCGCCAGACTCTTCTTTGAAGATGAGCACATTTTGCGGCTTAATATCGCCATGTACAATTTCTCCGAGTTCCTTAGTTACTACGTCTTTCATATGGCAAGGACACTACTTACTGTTGGAGTGCATATCCATAATAGCGGTTCCGATATCGACGCAAAGTTTTAGGCGCTCGCTGATCCCCATTTCCCTCCCTAAAGGCACGCCCGCGAAGTTATACAAATCTCCGAACTGCGTTTTTTCGAAGACCAGAACGGGCCAGGGTTTATCGTCTTCCTGAGAGATATCCCAACAGATCCCTTGCAGCTGAGCGATGTTTGGGTGTTCTCGAACAGCCATGTGGCCTAGTATGGCGATCTCATTCACGAGAATTTGGAAGATTTGCTCCTCCTCCTTACCTGGCTTCATTGATTCATGGATGCGTTTGAAGGCGAAACTAGTCTGAATATTGACAAGGGCTTGATTGATTCTCGACGTCCCACCGATGCCAACGACTTGCCGTGCTGCTTCCCAGGTAATGGGTAAGAACGGGATTTGCAACTTCTGAGCTGTAGCGAGGAATGATAGGAAGTTGAACTTTCCAGGCGCAGCATTCAATTCAAGTACTTCTAGGCCTGAAGCCAGTCGCGTACGTGACGAAGAGATGGTGGAACTCCACTCGGAATTGTACGACATAATGGCTGCTTAGAGATTAGGCGGAACGGACTATAGGCTGGAAATGTAATAATGTGTAAGATCAGAAACGTGTAACAGTTCTAGACAAGGGGATTGGAAGTTGAAGGATGGACGATACAAATGTAATGTAGACTTGGTCAAGTAGGCTAGGATACTACTTGATATAAAAGAGCAAGCTAGGACTCGATCAACACAGCCCTGTCCGCAATTAGGTCTGTGGTGGCATATCGGATAGTTGGCTAATTGAGAGCCTCGCAGGTCGTGATCTAAATAATTGGCACGCTTTTGGTTAGTGGGTCCTAAGAAAGACTGTCAATTATTTTGACCACAGCCCGCCTCGTAAGCCGGGCGCAATGCCAAGGCGCTACCAAGGCACTAACTACTGTACGGTCGAATATGTTGAGCCGCCCCCGGGAAAAGATATTATCAGATGGTGAATACAGGGCTCTGCTGGATTGGGTGGCGTATGCATAGCAGTCAGGGGTTGCTCAGCCACAGGCTGAATACACGTGTGGTCCGGACAGATATCTGGTGGGCAGCTACAAGATAGCTACCACCGAACCTCATTCGCTATAATAAGCATCAAATGGCGATCAGGGGGTCACGAGTAGCTTAGTGCAGCCACACGCGCACAAATACAAAGTTCCTTAGCTGGCTCATTGTCAGAACTCCAATATACCCGACAAAAGCATGCAACATTTAATGTTTCTAGGCTCCGAATGCCTTACTGAAATGGGCAGCCTCCACGTAGCATTGTCACATCTTGGGCTTACCCATGCATGCTGACTCCCCAAGGCTAACTCAAAGACAGACCGAAGATCGGGCTGAATTATCGCAGTGCCCAATAACCCGCTAC
This sequence comes from Monosporascus sp. 5C6A, assembly GCA_004155035.1. Lineage (NCBI taxonomy): Eukaryota > Fungi > Ascomycota > Sordariomycetes > Xylariales > Monosporascus > Monosporascus sp. 5C6A. The sequence goes on from QJOB01000093.1 coordinate 46,380, forward strand.
ACGCCTCAAATCGAGGCTACCGCAAGTTTTTCCAAGGGCTGGACCACCCTCTCTGTGAAGCGCCCAAGTGCGGTTGCGCCATCCGATGACACATGGCCTTGTTCGTCAGGCCCAGACTCTTCCAAGCCACCCTCTAGGCTGCCATCTATGCATCGCAGTACTACATCTCTATACGCTACGCCCATCTTTACACCGAGCCGAGTCTGGCAGATTCTCATCAGCTCCGATCGAATTTCGGCCAACCCGAGTGTCCGAAACTTCGATTGCCAACTACTGAGCGGACGCCAGAGCCCAATCTCAAGAAGTACAACCCCGAGGCTGTAGTAATCAAATATTTGTCGATAGCGCCCTGTACTAGCGTACTCGGGATGCTGATAGTCCTGGAGGTCCTCATCAGGGACAGGACCATCCGTTTGCCAGAAACTGCCGTCAGGCCTGCTCTTGTGCAACCCTACCACGTATGGTTTTCGCAATTCGTGGCTGATGGTCAGCTCATTGGCGTCGTTATTGGTGGGCGACTCCCAAAACAGGACGTTATGCGAGTTAAAGTTCTCGTGTAGCCATCCAATGGTGTGGAATTCTTTGAGGAAGTCCGCAAGGGCAAAGGCCAATTGGAACTTGTCTCCCAGAAATGGGTGAGTCTCCAGATTTCTTTTCCCTTCGACGAGGCGCTGGAGCAACGTAGTCGGGTCCGATTCTTTCCCTTCTGGATATCGGTAGACAAACCCGTATCCTGCGTTGTCGCCGTCTTCCTCGAACGCGCCAATACATTCCAGGGTTCTCAGGCTGCTCGGTTTTGGAGCGACGCTCAAACTCTTTGCTTTCAGGCCTACGACGAGCTTTCTCTGCTCTGGGTGGACGTTATCCCACGCAGGTGTGTGCCGCATCCGCTCTACTAAGATGGGTACACTGTCCTTGTACCGACCCAGTACATGGCGACCGTCGTTGGAAGTGCACTCGATGTCGTTTAATGCGATAATACATGCTTCAGCGGCGCCCTCGAAGCTGTCAGGCTGGAGCATCTCTAGCCGAATCTTCCTCATTTTAGCCATGGCATCAGCGATAGTATAGACAGTATATCGCGATTTCAATGTCTGATGGACATTCTCCAGAGCGCTTTGGTTGTCTGTGCATAAGATGGCTTGATGCCAATAGTCTTGTGCGTGCCTCTGCAGGGTGGCAGGTAGAAGACTCCACAGGCGCTCCACAAGCTGATCGATCTGACTCTCGAAAGTATACTGCGCATCAGCATGCTCGTTTGTTAGAGATGTGTAGATCTTCTCGTTCTTCCCAATCTCTAGTTTATGGACCAGATCAGCCATAATATCGATGGATTCGTTATGTATCCGGTCCAGAGTTGTCTGCAGGTCGGTTAACAGCTCTCCCTGGTCCAGGGCCAGTGAATGGCTCCATGCGCGAAATCGTTCCTGGTAAAACCGGAGATTAGTAGCGGTCGTTCTGTCGCGAACTTCAGAAGTGGAATTCCGTTGTAGATATTCTGTAAACTCATGTTGGACAGCGACGGTGTGGGCTTTCATGCTTAGGAAGGAGAGCCTCTCGCAGAAATGTGTTATCTTGGGGCGGAGGTCTGGGTTTCCTATTAAAGCCTGGAGTGCTAAGGCGACAAGCAATGAGGTCAGACATTCGTCTGACTTTCCGTCGGCCAGAAATTTCAGCCATTCTTTGACTTCGTCTTTTGCATTCCCATCATGCCCGTAGAACGTACGGTCGTACCAACGTGCTCGGCGTGCTGCAGAGCGGCGTCTATTACTGAATTCCTTGACTCCTGCTGGACCTTTCTGCATGTATGTGGCCGTTTCGGCCATAAGGCATCCAAATGCCCAGACATCAATGGCTCGGGTAAGGATCGGGTCCTCGTACCCACACTCTGGAGCGAGATAGTCTCCCAGTCCTGGCTTGAAAGGTGTATGCGATTGAGCGTCGGCTGGCTTCAAATTCCCTAGGCCGAAGTCGGCGAGGAGAAAGGTGTGCTGACTAACCAAGATGTTCGCTGGCCTGATATCGTGATGGTACCCGATTGCCTCGAAATCTACTCCGTGGGCTTCTTGGTTAAGACGGAGCGAATGTACATTCGATAATGCATGACTAAGTCCGCGCAAGGCCGAGTAGAAGGCAAAATCCCACCGAAAATCTCCGAACCGATTCTGTTCTTCAAAAAAGCGCTTCAGGTCCATATCAACACACGGAAACAAGAAATAGTGTTCCTCCCGATGTGTATAAGAGCCAAGCAGACGAATAATGTTTGGGTGTTGGAGTTGGTGCAGGAGACGCAGGAACATCTTTTCGTTGTTGAGTTCCCTTGTAATCTTTTTCGATTTTAGTTTTTTCCTGATGACCTGGACTGGATCAGACTGGTTAAACCCATCAGGTTAGCACTTATACCATGCCTGCGCGGGTCGAAAGAATACGCAGAATGTTAACTTACTCCCTGAGGGTAGAATTCTTGCTGGGATGATAGAATCTCGACCTTGGCGACCTCGCCGAATCCGCCTTCACCCACTTGCTCGGGTTTGCCGACAAAGGGAAGTATCCTTTCAATCCCATATTCTTGATGATTTTCCCACATCTTCGCCCGGAATGTCTCTGACAGAAGTTCCCATTGCTGGTTTGCAAAGCGAATGCCAATATCCTTTTCAACCGTCTGGGCGTCATGGCTGCTCAGTGGTAGGCTATTGTCGAGAAAACTACGATCGCGGAACTTTACAATGTAATCCTCTTCAACCAGAAGGATGAGGATGGCAAAGGTCTTTTTCCCTTCGCGGTATATCCTTTCTGCCAACCCAATACGATCTTCCGGGCTGCATTGTAATTCCAGAACTGATTCTTGGATGGATGGTAAAGTCAAGATGCTGGCAATGTTCACATCAGGCAGGAAGTAGCGCCCCCACTCGTCACATATCCTGCTATTCTGCATCTGGCGACGTAATAATCGAATTTTGACCCTTTCAGGCGCCATTATGAGAGATAGAAGGTTGGTTGAGGGATTGCTTTGGAAGGAGGACGGTGAGGGATCGTAGGGAGCTAGAAATGGAAATCTAGCAACACAGTAAAGCTAGATTTGTCTGATCATATGCAGAGGTCGCAATATCTAGTTGTATTACATAAACATAGCCTTGGAGTGTCACTTTTTGCCCAACTATTACGTTACAGTAGGAAAATTGTCTCAACGTAACCAGTCAACACCTCCTCTTACGATATCAGCATTTGAGCTGAATTATTGGCTGTCGTAGCGCATAAAAAGATGCATGCATAACGCCTCTCAATGTGCCTAAACACAGCCTGCATTATCGCTTAGCCGCAGCACCTATTGGTACAAATGGTATGCAAAAGCCTCATCAACGAAACTCGAAAAAGCAGAGGTGCCACAAAGCATTCCGAAGATGTACTTAATTAGCGTCGCCTTCTAGAAATAGCATATGATCAAATCGAGCCTGGTCCTCTCCCCAACAAATCCCTTCTCCGACAAGGGTTGTTATCTTACAGACTCCGCATTACAGACTGAATCTCTTCCTGTAGTTTACAGCTTTCAGAATCTTTAACTAATGCTTATTGTTACGACAATATAGTTAGAACTTATCTTACGTCTGTAAGTTTTCTAGACGCTGTTATTTCAATTATATCTCCTTGTTCCTTGAAAAAGTTAGACGTGATTGGGCAAGGTATGACTACCGTACGTACCTCTACACCATAGTTCCGAAACAGGGCTTGAAGAAGACTATCGAGCTTTGACTTGAGTACATATCTTGCCTCCAGGTGTGTGATTTCGGCCATATTGAGGGTTTGCCAAATGGGTACTTAAATGATAGAACTTGATTGTATCGCTGTTATTATATAAAGGGAAATTGACCACTTGGAGATCAGCGGGCATGTGTATTAATACCATAGGGACCCGCACCCATTAAGACTCAAGAGTGTGCTGCACGCAAGGTCGGCTCGTACCTTCACTGCCCCTCGCTACCCTCCTTTCTGCACTGCCTCTTCGCTGCCCTATTCTTCGCACTGCCCACTGCTACCCTCTGCACCGCCCCAATTTGGCCTTTGCGGCTTACTGATGCGTAAAAGTACATAAGAAATCTGCGTCACCGCCAAGGCTCTTGGTAGCTTTCTTCACCTTTTATCCATCCCCCCTCATCACCCTGTCCCAAAGCCATGTTTCGGAAATGTGCCACAGCTGCGGAGATAGCCGACTTGCACGCTCTTTGCTAGAGAGCCCGGGGACTTGAGCTCAATCCAATGTCAAACATATTGATCATGAACTTCTTAGCAGTCTTATCTTTTAAGGACATAGCATCTCTCCCGCAAGTACATGATGGGCTCGGGTGGGCCTTCTGTTCCCAACGGAGGGCATTCCTTTGACCTCTTACGAAAGACACTCAATCAGCCTGACGTGGAACACCTTTGGCCCAAATTTGAAGCAAAGACGCCTGATCTCTTTATAACGGGACCCGATGCATGCCTGGTCGCGGCGATTGAAGTTATTCCTTCGTCAGAATGCTGTACCTCATCGAGACATGACACTGCCGAACTACCAACCACCTTTGGAGACGAAGAAAGTAAAGTGAAGTGGATATCAACTATTCATCACCTAAACATAGCCCTAGACGTACGTTCCTTTAAACCTGGTATGAATACCTTTGGACTGTATTAATCCTAACATGCGATAGCATAAGTTGCTCCCTAACGCTGGAAGAATATTGTAAGCATTCGGTAGCGAATCAATTCTGGAAACTAAATTGATTTTGTATAGAGTTCTGTATCGCCTTAATTCATGGAGTCGGATAAATGTCACGGCTGAGATGTTCCAAACAATATGTGTTTTTGCCCAAATCCCACATCACTTCTTGAAAATTGTTATGGGTCTTGGGAGGAAACTGTCGTCAGGGGATGAAGATTTCATGACTTGCTACAGTCGATTTTCCACTTTGACCAAAGATCAAATCCCGGCAGGTTATCGACAAGACAAAGACGGGCAAGATGACAGTCTCGTGTATGGTAAGAATTCCGACCTCTGTATACGCGCGGGTACAGCTAATAGCCATGACGTAAGACCTCGGTTATAATATCCGTCACTTCGAACTCCATGGACGCGAACTAGAAGATCCGTGGTCGTGCCGGCAGTCAGCTATTCACCAGAAATGTTACTTGGAAACTCAGCAGTCAAGCTGGATTATCATACAGCCTCCGGCATCGTTTAACAAGAGCTTAGTGGATAATAAAGTCACCCACACCAAACATCCTGTAGGAATACATCTCCAATACCTCGCTACAGGTATTGCAAATTGGCGAGAGTATCTAAACTACCTTTCCGGAAAACTAAAGACGCTAGTGAGTTAGTATATCTTACAATTTCAAGTATCCAGAAAGACCATGTAATAAAATACACCCGCGATCGAGGTACTTATTTCGGTTACAGGACGATGAGATAGCCATATTTAAGGCTTATGAAAAGTTCGGACTTAACTTCTCGTCCATGCAACAAATCCATAATCTACGGCGAAAGTTGCACCATGCCTACGCAATCCTTGAAAATACCTTGAACACGATAACTGCAATTGGTACTTTCGAAAATGCTCTAGTAAAGCAGTATCATATTTCCACGGCAGTTCATAACGATTTTCAGAGCGGTCTTCGAAATATATCTACCGAGTTAAAAAGCTACAAGCAAACCACACGGAAGCTGTTGAGTCTGTCAGATGATATCAGACTGATGGTAAATCTCCCAGGATTTCTCGTCCGACGAGCGAGTACTGACTACGATCTATTTAAGTATGACGATATCTTGAAATTCTACGGACAAGAGCTGTTATATAAAAACGGCCAGATGCTGAGGGACATTGCACAAAATGATTCCTACGAGACCAAGGCTATGACGTCTATTGCGGATAAAACTTATCAGGATTCTCGTACAATGCGCATTGCGACGGTAATTGCAATGCTTTATTTGCCTGCAAACTTGGTTATGGTATGCTCTCGGTCGCAGCCTCGCCCCTTACGCTCCAACGACCTGTATGTTAACCTATGCGGTGGCAGTCCTTTTTTAGTACTACTCTGGTCTGGTTCGACGACAGTGGCGGTAGAGACCAAGCTAAGGAGCAGGGCTCAGTGTTACGCATCCACCGGGAAACGTGGATTGCTGTGCTAGTCACTTTGATTCTTGCAACTTGTACGATATTGCCGTCATGGTGGTGGGATCGAAGAGAGAAAAAATCCGGACTCCATCAGGTTTGCTAGGGTATGAATTGTAAAATGCTGGCAAGATTGCGACAAACAGGGCGGGGGGTATTCTTTCCTAGGGTGTGTTTAGCATAGACAGCTGTGTTCGATTTTCAATCAGGTTGGAGATAGTGGCATTAAAGAAGGTCTGTCTCGCGACTCAGAATGAAGGCATTCTGGGTACCACTCTCCGTGGGATTTCCGTTCTCAAACTATGCGCCCCGAATATCATCAAGCTTTTCAACATTATCCGCGAGCGTAGCGAAAAGCTTTACCTTGTTTTGGAGTTCCTGGATCTTGACCCGAAGAAGTACATGGTAGGCCTCCTAGTAAGGGAAGGAGGACGAGGGAAGGCTCTACCTGGGGACGCGAGCGCCGCCATGGGACGCATTGGTTGGAAGATGCCATAATAAGGAAGTTCAAGAAACAACTCTGCAACAGACTTCAATCAACCGACCTTTATCTTTTTGAAAATTGGTGATAAGCTCGATATAACAGAGATTGTGACAATGTGAGCGAATGCATGGCCCCGGCCGAGCGATACGCCCATGTTACCGGTTGGGTTCTGTCTAGCGACTTATTAAACAGATTAGCAACCCTTTTGCTAACCGAGCTGTTCCAATCGAATAACTACGTACATAGCCTTTGTCGCAGAATAGGGGTTACGTGCTTAGTCATCAGGCCGCAGGGAACTGTAGGTATAATTCCTTTAAGAATAACTATTGGAATTAGACTTTCGCCCGTTAACGTAATTGTTTCGAAAATGGAAGCCTATGAAGTTCCTTTAAATTTTTTTAATTTAATGTAACCTTTAAAAACGTTACCTATCACCTTCCTACCGCGGGATTCGCCTTTTTAGACGCTATACTTATCTATATTCGTAATCCTTCCGGGTTGGATGTTTTTCTTCGAAATGACACGTTTAAAGGATTCGTAATAACGTTAAAAGACCTTTTTCTTAGTTTTTTTCGCCTTAAAAAAGTCGAACTACCTTCCCAGTTTCATTTTAATATTCGGGTTTCGGTATATGAAGCCGTTTGTCCAGTATATCTGTAAGATTATAACAGCTGTGCGACTAAAGGTGAGGCTACTCTGAAGGAAGCAATGAGGGTACCCGGGAGGATTTAACATGTGAAAGTGCGCAAGGTAGGCTCGAGTGGGAACGGAGGAATTCTCAAGGTGTGTCGTCAATGTATCTATTTCGCTATATCAAAGCTATATCCTTCCTGTATCGACGAGGGAAAAGCAGGGCTATATATATTCGTAAATAACTGCTAACTAAGCACCTTATTTACCTAATATCCTATATCTTTAAAGGTATAAAGGCTGGGTAAGCAAAAGTCCTAGATATAGCCCCTATAAATAACACAGCCCCCTTATTCAGCTTCCTCGAAAAGGGGTGTGAAGACCCACTTTTCCTAGAATATCCCTAGGGTCTCTTCGTCCCCATGGTTCTACAGGACGACTTCAGCAAAAGGACGTATCTGGGCCTTGTTGAGAGCTCGTCCTGCATCTTCTTCTTTACATATCCACTCCGCTACGAAGTCCTTATCATCTTTTAAGAAGCGTTGACGAAATTCAAGGGCTTCCTGCTGTTACGAACAGGGGTTCTCACATCCTGAGGACTCGGCACTGGGGTCCTACGGGAGAACCTCGGATGCGAAGGTCTTGGCTTTACTTGCCAAAACCCAAGTGATCTAGGTGATCTAAGTGATTTATGGGATCTAGGGATAGATCACATAAATCACATAGATCCACAACACACTTACTGTCGCCATAATGGATATATAAAGAAACATTTTTTATGTAAATAACCTTTGAATAGTTTCGCTCCTTAACTATCGATCTAAGTCTTCAACTAGAAGCAACTATACCGTTCTTTAGTTAAAGGAAAAATACGCAAATTTTTTTAACGAACAAACCCCATTCTTCGTACTATTGTTACCTGCAAATTAAAACCCTATTTCGGATACTGTTCATACCTTCAAGTAGATGTATAATAGGTTCGTTACATTTTGATAACTCCTTAATTAATAGACGACGAATAATTCAAGGCCTAATTAGGCATAAGCTTTCCTGAACTTAGTAAAGACGATATTACAGAACGACGTTCAAAAAACAGACAGCATATCCGATCCCCATTACAGGCTGGTAAAAGATTAGTAACAAGATTAAACGATTTACCCCCGATTAAAGAAATATTCCAACTTATCGACAACATGGCATTTTTCGCAATTCGAACTTAAAGCGAACCTTTATCCACCTAGTAGCAGTCCTCCCCTTCTTTTAAAGATACTATTAAAATACGAAACGAATCGGAAAGTAAGGAAGAGTATAAAAAAGAAAAGCCCGAAACCGCAAAGCCAAAACCTAAGGGTAAGGAAAAAGAACCTATAGCAAAGGAAAAAATGAATTTCTTAGCAATAAAACTTCGAACCTTGAAGAAAGAAAGTGCCAGATTTGCCCAAAAAGAGAGGGAAAGAGTTTCTGTATCATTCCTGTTCGACTTTGACCTATATCGTAAATCTTTTATTCCACCTTCCGGATATCATGGTATGCCTGAAGTTAAGGGATACAAGCCAGCTGCCTTTAAACCTTATGATAGATTTATAAACGTAAAAAAATTCCTAATTCAGGCCCGGATTTACCTTAAGTTTTATCAGAACTTTCTAACGGAAGATTATCAGAAAATGTTGGCCATTTTCCAAACATTTGCAAGAAAAATCCTTTTATAGTTCGAGCCAATCCTAAGAAACTACTTGAAAAACTACCCCAGAAACTTATCGAACGTTACCAATTACATCTTTAACAATTATAAGCACTTCGAGGACAAAATACGAGCCTTATTCGGAAATACCGACAAAGAATAATATGCGGTAAAACAATTACACTTACTACGACAACTTAAGTTAGCGGCAAAGTATACAACCAAATTTAATCGCTTGGCCGTTATTTCGCAATGTTACGGTTCGGGGCTACCGTGACAGCTCCAGTATATATGCAGCTGTAAGCACCAGAATGATTGCCACAATTGCGATCATTCCGCCAATCTTTTGCCCTGGCGTAACGGTATGGTGCAGCCGTAACACGCAACTGCTAGCAAACGCACTGTTCTACCTATATTATGACGGCCTGAAATTTCAAGTTAAGGACGAAATGTACAGAGTACCCAAAACAGGATCCTTCGAAGAATACACAGATCAAGCCATCATCGCCGATCGACGTACCTTTAATAGGTACCTCGAAAAAAAAAATCTAGCAAGCGAAAAAACGACAAGAGTTTAAGTAACCGGATTCAGAAAAAAAGGGACAAACCTTAAAAGGAAACCAATACAGCTTCGAAAGATCCCAAGAAAGACAAGTCCAACGTAAAGTATTTCAACTGCGGCAAAAAGGGCTATTACAAAAGCGAGTGTCGCTTTCCAGTTAAACGGAACACCAAAAAAGGAGGAATTCCCTAACCTCAAAAAAAGGTACGAATGGCAGAACATAAAACAGATAGTAAAAGCGAGAAAAAGGAGAAAAAAGTCAGCATTGCCTTTTTCCAGCCAGAATTCACTATCGCCGCAATAATAAAGGTTTAGGACTGCGACCCAGAACACGAAAACTGCCACATTTGCCGAGACTTTACGGTTAGAGCCTGCAAGTATCACCCCGGACAAGTAACCTCTAGGATAACCATCGAGCTAGGATATACTTGTCATCTCGATGTACAGGGATGTAAAATATACGATAAAAACGGTCAGTTACGACCAGATTCCAGCAATTATGGACAGCTGTCCCTTAAGTTCTGTAAGCTCCCCGAATGTACGGTATATCGGAAGTCCGATATTACCAGAATGCAACTTACAAACGACCGTAACTTCCTTAATTTTTCCGCCTGCTATAATCATAACTGTTTAACTTATTTGCGAACCAAAGAAAACAACGATTATTGGCCCGAAAAGGAAGATAACCTGGATACAAAACCTGACGAAAGTTGCCAATGTATAAAAAAGCAACAATAGCCAGAATATCCCCGTTCCTGTTACCTACACCCAAAATCTGGACAAAACTAGTAGGCCATTTTTTTAAAGATGTATGTACTACTTACCCATGCTATGTAAGATACATAAAGGTCTAGCAGCAGGAATACATTCGTAGAAAACTAGGGCTAGATCAAATTCGCCCTTACCCGAGGAAAAAAAACCGACCCAAGCTCCCACTGCCCCAGAACCCCAGTGCAAGTTCGGAAAAAGAACTTGGTTCAAGTGCATAAACGACCATTGCCCCAAATACGCAGTTAGAAAAACCCGCAAATGGAAACGCTTTTAACACAGCCAACCCTATCAGTCAAAAAACCTCAGAAGCTCTCGACATTAAGGCATCGAAAAGCCCATCGATACAAAACCTTAGGCGAAGCCAGCACAGAACTCAGGAGTTAAATTAAGATTCTACTGCATTATGGAAACAAAACGTTTAAAGCCATAATTAACTCAGGCGCGGAAAGCAACTTCATTTCCCCCGCGGTAGCAGAAAAATACCAGATCCCTTGGAAATACAAGCTACAGTCATATAAACTACGCACCGTTAATGGAAGCCTGTCCACCTATAAAAACGGACGAATTCTTAAGGAAACAGAAAAGCTTCCAGTCCAAATATAAAGACATTCAGAAGGAATTATCCTTAATATAGCCGACATTTCAGAACATAACGTTATTTTAGGAATACCCTGGCTCCAATCCAGTAATCCACGTATTAACTGGAAGAAACGGACACTTTCCTGGGAAAATAAAACAAAGACTTCAAAAAAAGATGATTAAAGGATCTGCTACGTTATCAAAAAAATACGAGTCTCAAAATAAGAGGCTACAATGCCTCAGGAATACAAAAAGTTTAAAAGATTATTTAAAAACAGAAAAAACCACGAATTACCCTCTTATGGTCAATAGGATCATCGAATACCCATTAAGGAAAGATATCATCCTAAACTCTACAAAATTTATCACATAAACCCTAACAAGTCAAAAGCCTTATAAAAAAGCATTTAGCTTAACTTAAAAAAAATATATTCAACCCTTTAACTTTCCTGCTAGATACCCCGTCCTAATGGTACTAAAAATTAAAGATGGAAAACAAAAAGTCGACGAAAACGGAAACTTAGTTTTCAGAAAAATAATCGACTACAGACAACTAAACGACATTACCATCAAGAATGGATATTCTCTAACCCTTATAAACATACTAAAAAAGAACGCCAGTAAGGCTAAGTGGTTTACCGCACTTAATTTTCGAAACGGTTATTACCGCATCAAAATAGTTAAAGGAAAGGAATAAAAAACAACATTTAAAACGATATACGGATTTTACGAATACTGTCGGCAATTGGTGCTTTCCGGTGTTGCCGGCTGGTGGGTCCAGGGCATCCGGTGTTGCCGGCTAGTAGGTCCAGAGCATCCGGTGTTGCCGAAATCATGTATGTAAGGGCGATTGCCCACAGACGATACCAGTCCTTCCAGAGAGAGAGTGAATATAGAGAACATACAAAGTGTTACGCCAGATTCCTGTATTCGATTACTGTAACTGCTGACATGGTAGCATCTTTTGGTTGATTGACAACCGTAGCACGTTACAACGAAGTGGTTGATTGCAGGCTAAGTCAACGGAGAGAGCACGAGACTTAAGAGAGAGTCGCTTAGCTAACGATTCAAGATAGAGTCAGGCAGTTGACGATGGCGGATAAGAAACGGAACCCCGGGCAGCTCCCAGTTGAGCAAAGCAACCCATCCGACAAGAGCTTCGTCCTTATGAAGGACCGGAAGCAAACGGAGAGCCACACCGTTCCCTCCCCCCAGCCGGGGCCTTCCTACGATCGGGGGGTCCCCCAGGATGCAGAGTTCTATAGTGAGGAAGAGAAGGAACAAGAGCCCATAACGGGCGTGGCGGCAGGAAAGAGACCTGCCTTCGGGGCATCATCAGAGGAAGATGACCCACGGCTTCCCCAGCAATCGCTGGAAGAAGACCGACTTAGAACTCCCGTCCAGCAATAGCGACCCAAACCCGACTTGAACAAGCTTTACACATCCCTGGGTACGAATATGAGTGGCATTAAGCGGGACGTTAAGGCACGGGAAGACAGATATCAACAGGTCGAAGATGAGGTTAAAAAGCTGAGGTTCCAGAACCAAAAGACCAACGATATAGTGGAACAGCTGAACGAAATGATGATACAGTTCCTAGATGCGTTCCATTTAGAAAGAACGCAGAGCCCGAAGAGCCCGAAAAGTACGCGGAGTGCAAGCGTATACGCGAAGGCGACGCAGAGCGCTTAGCCTGAAGTTAAGGCGAGCGGCTTAAAGGAAGTCCCTATTGCAGTAAAGAGCGATGTGGAGGAGATCAACCCCCTTAGAGAAGGCGAAACGAAACCTAAGAGGTGGTCCATTAAGAAGCCAGATGCCCCGAAAAGGGTAAAGAACGAAGGAACGAAGAAGCCGCCACCCAAAGAAAAGAGTGTGGCGCGGGAGGTCCCTGACGATTCGGATAATTCGTCACCCTCCTCTTCTTCCTTAGAGTCATCCGGAGACCCCCCGAAGAAAAGAAACGGTCATCACAGTTCCCCCAGTTCCTCCAGCGGTTCAGACAGCTCCAGCGTAGGTGTACGCCTGAAGGAGAAGTCTGGTGATGATTTGAAGCTCCGTTGGAAGCGCTTCGACTTCACGCTGGACAAGGAGAACCACCTGTCAGGTTGGGTCAATTGGGAGCTTTGGAGTAACGCCCTAAGTCTTTCCCTTAAGGAGATTGGCTATGAGGACGGTATGAAGCTGAAGCAATTGGATCAGCTGCGTCTCGCCAAGGCCGTCACCAAAACCTGCAAAAGGGCGCCCCTTAAGTTGATTACTGGTATCAAGAAGGGAACAAAGATGTTGAGGACCTTACGGAAAACCTACGCTGCTACAGGCAAGGCTAGGCAGAGGTCCCTTTGGAAGGAGCTCAGCAAGATCACATACGATGGAGGAGATCCCATACAGTTCACCACCAAGTTTCAGAAGCTCTTGCGGAATGTTAGAGGCTGTGGCATGAGGCTTGGGACGGAGGAACACATCACTATGTTCCTTAGTGCTGTAGAGGACCGAGCTGGCAGCTGGTGCAAGACCATGCAATCAGTACTGCGGCAGACGGACTATTCCTTCCAGCAGTTGATCGACGACTTCAACAGCGAGTTCCATGACCGTACTGACAAAAAGAAAAATAACAGACGGTCTCACAATACACAGAAGGACAAGGGAGGTAATAACAACTCCCGAGATAACAAGCCCGCATGGAACAAGAATGGAGAGCCGCTTTGCTTCAACTGTGGCAAGTACGGGCACCTAGCCAAGGACTGCCCTGAGCCGCAAAAGGAGAAGAGCGGCAAAGGAAAGAAAGGAAAGCGAGGTCAAAGTGGTGACCAACGCCAGGGCAACAACAACAGCAGTCAGAACAACCAAGGCAACAGCTCTCGCAATACCCGTAGCGGTGGTCAGGACGAGGAGCAGTTCATCCCAGAAGGCTTGAGAGACCTGTATCGGTCTAGTGGAGGAACGTTCAGCGCCCACGTCAACGAGCAACAGCTGCAAGAGCTTATGCAGTGGTACGACGGGATGATTAAGAAGGAAGCTCCAGGAGCTACAGCGATTGAGAGCACTGAAGCTATAGTGGCTGAGAGCACTGAAGCCATAGCGATTGAGTGCCCTGGAGCAGTGGCTACAGCAGTCGAGACCACTGAGGCTACAGTAGGTGACTGCCCCGAAGCAACTGTCGACGAGGAACTTCAGGAGGTATCTACAGCAGTTGATCACCCCGGAGAGGTGGACGAGAGCCCTGAAGCAGGGCTAGCTACAGCAGTCGAACGTACTGAAGCTACAACGGTCGAGACCCCTGAAGCAACTAAAGCAGTTGTTGTGGGAAGCGCCATGGTGCTCCTACGGGTCCATTCCTCCATGGAAGACGACAGAGAAAAATTGCTCTGGGACTCGGGAGCTAACGTCAATATCACCAACAATATCAGGGACTTCGAACGCAACAGCGTCATGGACATCAGATCCAAAGGAATACAGATTCTGACAGGGGGTGGCCCAGTGGTTGCTACCTCCGTTGGGACAGTGAAGTGGCCCCTAAGGGGCCCCCGTGGAGAAAAGAACGAAATCACGGTGAAGTATACCCTATGCATTGATACGTTCCCCTTGAAGATATTCTCTGGAGAGATGTACTACAGAAGGGGTGGCTACCTGAATAAGAACACCTTGGTGAACCCTGATGGGTCACAGCTGACAACGATCAACGTCATCCGGAGAGGTTTCTTCCTATGGCTTTACGGCAAGCCAGAGCCCCTTGTTAGGGCTCCAGAGCTAGGGAACGATCAATAGGGATACGGGCTGGGGGAGGTATTCGGTGAGGACGGCGATGACCTGGGACTGAAGCAAGCGCTTGTTAGCGCCTTCAAGAATGGAAAGGTTTTCATGACTGAAGAAGTTATGAAGAAAATCATCCTTTGGCACCGCCGCCTCTGCCACCCCAGCACCGAACGACTGATTTGGACCATCAAGAGGTCCACGGGGATAGATTTAGACCCCAACGAAGTGGAGGGACTCCCTTGCACAGCTTGTGACGAGGGTAAGATACGGAAGATCCCTTCCATAGACCCCCAGAGGAGAGTAACGTTTGTGGGAGAGATTATTTGGTGTGATGTGGGGTCCGTTAAGCCTGTTAGCATCGAAAACAACAGCTATTTCGGTTTCATTACAGACGATTTTTCGCGTTGTAGGGAGTACTATTCGTTCAGAACCAAGGACGAGGTACAGGAGAGCCTATGTGGGTATATTACCCGTATCTCCAGGCGTCTAGAGGCTTCTTCCCCAGAAGGCAGAAGAAAGACGGTACAGATCTTACGCCTTGACGGCGGCAGGGAATTCGGCATGACGATTATTGAGAAGTTCTGCGCAGTGGAGGGCATTGAGCTGGTGATTTCCAGTTCCCACAACCAGTATCAGAACGGTGTGGCGGAGAGAGGTATCCAATTCCTCCAGGACGAGGCTCGCGCGACGTCTGCGCAGATGAAAATACCTACCTGCTTCTGGAACTTCATCATGGAAGCCACAACGTATACGATCAAC
Source organism: Monosporascus sp. 5C6A (assembly GCA_004155035.1). Lineage (NCBI taxonomy): Eukaryota > Fungi > Ascomycota > Sordariomycetes > Xylariales > Monosporascus > Monosporascus sp. 5C6A. The sequence continues at coordinate 61,745 of QJOB01000093.1, forward strand.
AGGACTGGACAGTCCACAGTAAAAGATATGACGCCGATCGAGTGCTTTGAGAGAGCATTCGAGCCTGACCCTGAGGAATCCCATAAGCCTGACAACAGTCACCTTCGAATTCTTGGCAGCAGGTGTACAGTCCTGATCGATAAGAATTACAGGACTAGGTCAGAGAAGCTAGCAGCCCGTGGAGCAAAGGGTATGCTATTGGGCTATCAGGGCACCCACAATTACAAGGTGTGGCTGCTAGAGGGCGGCAGAATGCTCACTACACCACACGTCACAGTCTACGAGGACCTGGAAGAGCCAGGGCAGCCCCCTGACCCTAGGGATATCATTCGATCACTTCCACAGCCTGTCCAGAAGCGTCTGAGACACCGCCAGAAACAGAAGGGCGTTGGAGTGAAGAACAAAGACGGCAACGTTGTTTCTGAGGACGATACGGACCAGGAAGCCAAGCAAGTCAAGCGCAAAAGAGGGCGTCCCAAGAAGACGGTCCCCGAACTGTACACCCTAGAAGCCCCAGACGAAGCCCCTGAGCTATTGCGCGAACTGAAGCTAGCTTTGACCCAAGAGGGCGATTGCGACCTCGATTGCGACCTAGATGATGGCTTCCAGAGCTTCCTACTGCTGAGTGACAGCGAGGACGACGAGGGCTTTGTTGGAAGCCATGGATACGTCACAGTGGACGACGGCCCATCACTGAAGGAAGCTATGGAAAGCCCAGAACGAGAGATGTGGCTTAAAGCAATCTTTACAGAAATCAAGGAGAACCTCTCGCGTGGAACCTTCTGTTTCATAACGTCTGATAGGACCTATGGGCACCTGGTTGATGCAAAATGGGTGCTGAGAAAGAAATATACGTCTACAGGAGAGCTAGACAAGTACAAGGCCCGTATCTGCGCTAGAGGCTTCACCCAACGGAAGGGTATCGACTATAACGAGACAGCTGCGAGCACCGCAAGAGCTGTACACTGGAGAATTCTAATGGCCCTTGCTGCCTATTTGGGATGGCACATTATACAGATCGATTTCATTGCAGCGTACCTGAATGGGAACCTAAAGGAGGATATCTACATGAAGCAATTTGCCATGCTTAAGGAGTATTTCGAGGCATACCCGGAGGACAGGGAGAAGTACGGGTACTCACCTGAGCTGATCATCAAGCTGATGAACCCCCTGTACGGCCTGAAGCAAGCCGGAGCCACCTGGCAGGAGAAAGTCAGGGAGCTACTTGCAAAGCTGGGCTTTCTGCCGTTGATTTCGGACGACGCAATTTACCGCAACGCAGAAACAGGGGACGTTATCTCGTCATATGTGGATGACTTCCTCCTTTTCGGGGCTGGCAGGGAACGTCTGGAAGGCGTCGCAGAAGGGCTAGCTGAAGACGTACCCGTCAAGGACTTGGGTGATGCGGATTGGTACCTGGGCGTACGACTTGTCCGCTCCTTACCAACTGGAGACGTCAGGCTGGACCAACAGCAGTACATCGAGAAGTTACTGAAGTCAGTCGGCCTGAACGAGATGCGGAAGGAGCCCACCCCATTTGTCAAGGATTACTTGAAGCATGCTGTGAGACACGACGGAGTGGCTAGCAAGGAAGATACTTTCGAATACGCAAGCCTGGTAGGGAAGTTCAACTTCTTTAGTTACATCACCAGGCCTGATACAGCCTTTGCAACGTCGACTTGGGCTAGGTTCATGGGGAACCCTTCTCCAAGACATCAGGAATGTATCAAGAGATTGCCACGGTACCTAAATGGTACAGGAGACCTGTCGCTTCGGTACCGGAAGCTGGAACAGGGTTACCCACACCTACAGTATAACGACTTAGGATTGTTCGGAGCAGTGGATACAAGCTTTGCGGATGATCAGGAATCAGCTAAGTCCACTACAGGATGTGTATTCTTCATGGCTGGAGCACCCGTATCATGGTTTTCGAAGCTACAGGGTGTTGTCACGAGGTGTACTATAGAAGCAGAGTACGTTGGAGCCGGTACAGCTGCCATGGAGGTAGCAGGGATCAGGAATTTCCTGACAGAGCTAAAGCTTATGCCTGAGGGCCCCATTTCCATTCTGGAGGACAATATAGGGGCATTTAAGTGGGTAACAGAGACCCAGATGTCACGAAGAAAGCGTCACATCCGCGTTGAGTATCATTACGTACGGCAGGAGGTCCAGGCAGGAAACATCAGCTTCCAGTACGTGGAAAGCAAGGACAACCCAGCTGATGGACTTACGAAGCCACTTGACAGAACGGATTTCGAGAGGTTCATACGGAACTTAGGATTCGAGAGAATACAGGATGAGTAGGTACAGGTTAAAACCCCATACAGATTAATTGTTTTAGATTTGTTTTCGGACTTTCCAGCCGTGGTCACCTGACGTAAGAGGGCGTGTCGGCATTTGGTGCTTTCAGGTGTTGCAGGCTGGAAGGCTTTGTCGGTGTAGGGCTGCAGGATGCAGCCTGCGACATGCCTTGTCCACCGCTTCCCCTTTGACCGCCCAATCATGTACTTAAGGCGATTGCCACGGACAGGATTTGTCCATTCAAGCAGATAGAGAACCATCGCACAGAGATTACGCCAGCTTCCTGCATTTGATCACTGTGACTGCTGACAGATAAAAATAAAAGTTCTAACTCCTCCACTCGTACAAGGTGGATAGAGACAGGATAGTGTCCGGATGCTTTGGGCCGAGAACCTCTCGCTGCGTCTGGGCACAGTCCTTTATTAAGGCCAACGCTTCTTCATGCTGATCTTGACTGTTCCATGTAAAAGCGAGATTGGCCATGCTCGTAAGAGTAAAGGGATGATCTGCTCCAAGCTTCTTCTTGCTTATCTCTATCATCTGCACAATCAGCTTGTCGGCTTCCCCCACCGGCCCTAGTTACTCAACATTGACGCAAGATTGGCCATGTACGTGAGAGTATAAGGATGATCTGCTCCAAGCTTCATTTTGCAAGCCTCCATCACCTGTACTTGTAGCTTCACGGCTTCCTCCCACCGGCCCTGCTTCCAAAACGTCGAGGCAAGATTGGCCATGCTCGTGAGAGTATTAGGATGATCTTCTCCAAGCTTTTTCTTGCTCATCTCTATCGCCTGCACAATCAGCTTTTCGGCTTCCTTTAACCGGCCTTGCTTCCAAAACGTCGACGCAAGATTGGCCATGCTTGTGAGAGTATCAGGATGATCTTTTCCAAGCTTCATCTTGCGAATCTTCATCACCTCCATATCTAGCTTTTCGGCTTCTTCCCACCGGCCTTGCTTCCTATACGTCGACGCAAGATTGGCCATGCTTGTGAGAGTATCGGGATGATCTGCACCAAGCTTCATCTTGAGAGTCTCCAACACATGCACTTCTAGCTTCTCGGCTTCCTTCCACCGGCCTTGCTTCCTATACGTCGACGCAAGATTGGCCATGCTCGTGAGAGTATGGGGATGATCTGTACCAAGCTTCATCTTAAGAGTCTCCACCACCTGCACTTCTAGCTTCTCGGCTTCCTTCAACCGGCCCTGTTTCCAAAATGTCGAGGCAAGATTGGCCATGCTCGTAAGAGTATCGGGATGATCTGCACCAAGCTTCATTTTGCGTATATCCATCACCTGCATGTTTAGCTTCTCGGCATCTTCGTACAACCCTTTATCTGAGAGAACCATTGCAAACAGTGAGATACTCTCCAAGGTTATTGCATTCTCCTTTCCTAGCCTCTCCTCGCGTGTCCTTCTCGCCTTGCGAAGCATCCGCTCTGCCACGGCATACCTGCCTTGCAGCCATGCATACCATCCTCCATTATGTAATAGACCTGCCCATTTCTCCTTCAGATTGTTTTCAATTGGCTGGTACTCGACCGCAGCTTCGGCGTGTGCAAAGAGCGTTTGACAAGTTGCCCAATTCTCGTAGTGTCCGGTTGGGAATGAACTTGCCATCAATAGCACATATTGCTCTTTAAAGTCCTCCTGTAGACCCTGGGCTTCCAACCACCTTCTCGTCGAGAGCTGCACAAGCCCATGCATCTCGAATGTATTCGCCGCGTCGCTTACCATAATAAGACAGTAATCCCTTAGTGTCGCTATATCGTCCTCAAATCCGCTTTCAGTATCGCCATCACTGTCATCGGATTCCGATTCGGTGACGGCTTCCAGGCCAATCGCCTGTGTAGCGTCTTTAGTATCGCTGGAGGGCCTAAGGAGCGACTCAGGTATCCCTTGTCGATCGAAGAAGCTCATGAGTGAAAGGAGGTCTGCAGCCGATGGCCTCTCGGAACGGATATGGTCGAATGACACTTGCCATGTCGTCAGTATAGCGTTCGACGCGCCTCCATCCTGACGAAGGTCCCGACGCAAGTCACCGGCGTCGTGGCTAAGAAGCCTTACTCTCTTGGCTTCGCTCTTTTGAAACTCGGCCAGATACTGTGTAAGCGAGCTGCGCGGTGTCCGCATTTGTATGTAGGCTGCAGCCTGGCTGATTGCAAGCGGGATACGGTCGAGCACCCTCACAAGCTCAGCTGCTACATCCACATCTGAAAGCGAACTGAGCCTATTCTTTAAGAGCATCAGAGCCTCTTCCTGTGTCATCGGACCGATTTCAATTATCCTTGGGTAAGCGCCGGTCAATCGGAAGGCCAGGTCCTTCTTCCGCGTAGTAAGGATGATAGATCCATTTTGACTCTGTGGGAGGTACGTCGCCAACGGCCGCCCGTCGTTAGTGTTTTCGCTTACGCTGTATAACACGTCATAGTTGTCGGCGCTGTCGAGAATCATAAGCCATTTGCCATTTCGTTCGTTAGATAACCAGCTATACACAAGCTGGAGTATGTCGACCTTGGGCTGGTTGCGGCCTACTAGCTTGACGTTGTCGGCGATCGACTTAAACCCTTCCACTATTCAAGCCTGCGTGCTAGCATGGGCCCAAAAGACCCACCTGTCAGCCGAACGAGCCGCGATCCGATGGGCGAATTCGACGGCCAGCTGGGATTTGCTGTCTTTCGGTTAGATTAGGCTCGCTAGAATTCCCAGAATCCAAACGTACCCAACGCCACCGAGACCCACTAGAGCCACGCGACCAGCCGGCTCGGAGCATATAAGGTCAACCTGGTTGAGGATGTCTCCGCGGTCAACAAACGTAGGATCGCGATGGAAGGGAATTGACGCGAACGGCGGCGGCGTCGGTTCGAGTGGCTCTAGAGACACGTCAACAGAGCCCACTTTGAAGAGCATTGGCCTTACCTGGTGGGAGGTGGAACTCTGCCTGGATCGGTCCATGGCTCTGACCCACTTGGAGCCCGTGGTTCCCTGGACCAAAAACAAAGGAGGAGGTTGGTTGTGCTTGTGCCATACTATGGTGTTAGGGGTTATTTTTCGCACGTAGTCAGGTATGTGGGTCAGGAGGCCCACATAGTATTAACCTACTTGGATTAGTGGTTGCAAAAGAGCTGCAATCATTTGCATGTACCTGCGCTTGGCCCATGTAAAAACTACACCTAATTTGGGTAGTGCGGCTACTAGCGCGACCCACTGATACCTGACCAGGTGCGAAATATTTTGCCTGATACCATAGTATTCGAGTTGTTAAAGTGTTTTATCCAGCAAAATTAAGATACCCATTACTAGTTGACGAGGCTGAGCTGGAGGTCGCAGCTGCACGTGATGGCTGCCTAAGATTGCTGCCTAACCCAAAAAGCGCCCCCCGCGTAGTACAATTTAGTAACGGCCCCATCCATTTTTCCATCAACAGAGACAGGGATAGCTAGATAACTATCATGTTGTGGTTGGTCTGTGCATAGGGCATAATGGGCAAGGGATTGTTCATGTGTTAGGACTAGGGCAGTGGCGGCGTTGAAGGGCCGAATGCCACCCAGTTAACCGCCAATTTTGAACGGTTGAAATTATTAATGAACTCATTAATCGCACGCGTCTCCGGTAATGCTTAGAGCCGGTTGACATATCTCTGCATGCTTAAGCAAATAAGATAAAGCATGACTGTAGGGTTAAGCTTTACCTACGCAACACGAAAGAAGTAACGGCTTGGGCCAAGGTCTATCATCCAGCAACGTCGCCTTCAAACATGATTGTTGCTTCAAATCAGACCAAACACTCCAGCCATTAGAGCACGGATTAGCGCATTCTGCGCAAAGTGCAAGCCGAATTATTATGATAAGAACGACAATCATAGGAATCTAGGTTGGATGCATTGCGTACCTATGTAAGAGTTGTTAAATGGCGCAAGTAGTTTGGAATAAATTATTTTGTACTTTTGTGTCCTTATTCGCACGGGACTTGTCGATGATTAGCAATGATTGAATTGGTTGTGAATAGGACACTTTAACTACCCAGAGGTACTTTTTTGGGTAATGGTTAGCCTTTAACGAGTCCAGAATAAGCCAATTTATAGGTTTAAAAATAGGCGTCTTCGTTACGTTAAGATTTTTCTTGCGCCGAAATAACGATAATAAACGCGCGGGATTAAAGGAAGATATATATCCGTTTTATATAGTTCTTTTTATAAACGATATAGTGCGGAAAAGATGGTTGTGGATTTTAAATAGCGGGAATTAACTTTAGCTTTAGGATAGTTAGGGGATATATTATAATGAGATAATTTTGGATTAACTTAAAAACAAGTTTATTAAAAGGGCCAGATACGAACCGGGTACGTCTGTAGTATAATTGCCGATCCATTTGGTAATACTAACAGTAGAATTAAAATTTATTCATATCGTGGGGCCTGGGCCAGTTTTGAATGCCGAGGATGTTATGTTATTTTTTAGATAAGGGTATATTATTAAGTTATAACGTTTTTATGCAAGTAAGGTATTTGTTAATAACAAGCAGGGTTTAAATAGCCCGAACTCGGTTTTAACGAACAGAAAAAGCGGCATTGCCGCGGTCGTTATTACGGCGGTACCTGGTAGCCTTAATAAGATTATAATATCGGGAAGTGAGTTATTTATTGTAACTATAATTAACGATAAAGATATATTCGGAAATATTAGGTTTTAACATGTTGCGATTAAGCGGAAAACGAATAGTAACGATAACGGTATAATTTCCGGCGTTTTAAAAACGCGAAAAGATTAATAAAGTAATAATTACCGAAATATTCCTTAATTTAATTAAGAGTAAAATAGAAAATAAAGTTAAACGGATTAAGCGTTAAAAGGCAGCTGGGTTATTATAGATATTTTTCGATATGAAAATAAAGAAAAAAATAACGAGTTTGCGTAGATTTTGATACAGATTTTTAATAGATTTTATTAAGAAAATAATTTTGATGTAAGGATTTTGATAATTAATTCATACGATTTTCGCAAGGGATTAACCGCAATATTATTTATTTGATGTAGGTAATTGGAATCGATTTAAATATAAACGGAAATGTAAAAGTGGAGGTATTGATATATGTAATTAAAATTAAAATAACGTAATATTAAATGAAATTAAAGCTTATTTAGATATTGTTTAAAAAAGCGTTTAGAATTATTTTTATTATACAAATGATTCGCGCAAATATTTTATAAAGAATTCTTTGTAATAGAATTAATTATACGTACATAATAATTTTAGGGTTTGTTTCCCGATATATATTGATTATACTGCTTTGTTTGCGCTTAATCAACGTTAAATGCTTAAACTAAAGCCGTTTTAAGGTTGGTTTTTCGATAAAGATTAAAGGTTTTACGATATTTCGGTATTTTCAGATTGTTACAAAGAGTATTACGAGTAAATAAACGACCGAGAGTATTTAAATACACATTTTTAAAAAGAGCCGGTTAAGATTAAAAGATTTAAGCATAATTCGTATAAATAATTTCGTAAGCAGTAGGTTAATATATAGAGATATTATAAGCATAATTCGTATAAATAATTTCTTAAGCAGTAGGTTAATATATAGAGATATTATAACCAATAAACGTAAAAACAGGTAAATAGTAAAAGATAACGATAAGAATCAATTTAAATACGGAAAAAAAGTGGTATTATTAGGAAAAGTTAAAATTTTAACTTTAATATAAATTTCGTCGTATAAGGATTGTCGGATAAAAGTAGCGGCATTATCGTTATTTAAAATATATTACGAAAGCTGTTTTCGAATAACGTTCCGAATGGCAGTAATAACATTAAGCGTAAAATTTAACGTTACTTTTTAAGTAGGATTAAAAACGAAGTTAATGAAAATAATATTTATAGTAATAATGTAACGGGTAGATATAAATTAAACAAATTATCAAATAATTTAACATATTCCGATTAAAAAATAACTTAATAAAGGAAAATAATATATCTAAAAAAATTGTTATTTAAGTAAACTTTAACGTATTATCTTACCGTATTTTATTTAATAAATATAATATTACTTTCGACTTCTATAGTTTTTTCTACCGTAATTAGTAGTAATTGTCAGCAGTTACAATGATTAAATGCAGTAAGCTGGCGAGTTCTGTATGCGATGGTTCTCTATCTGCTTTAATGGACAAATCCTGTCCGTAGCAATCGCTTTAAAGTACATAATTGGGCGGTTAAAAGGGAAGCGGTGGACAAGGCATATCGCAGGCTGCATCCTGCAGCCCTATACCGACAAAGCCTTTCAGCCTGCAACATCTGAAAGCACCAAATGCCGACAGTAATGCTATATTTATGGGTTTCGAAAATTGCATTATTCATACCGTTTTTCTTTCATATTCTTTTAATAATCGTTATAATTACCGGTTGGGTGTAGCCGAAACGTTCCGGGAAGCTGGAAAAGGCGAATTTTACAGTAGGTGGAATAATTACAAAATAGTAATAGTAATTTGGCGGAATTCCGTATTAACGAGCGTTAATAGTATTATAAACCTAGTAAGATTGAGATAGTAAATCAAAAACATTATTAGCTTTAAGCGATTAAACGAAATAATAATATAGTTTTTGGATATAATATATCTAAAGCTGAAGTTGCCAAATATAAATGCGTAATCTAAGAAGTTAAAAAGCGCTTAGTTTAAAGTTAAGGTAAATAGCTTTAAAGAGGTTTTTATTATAATAGAAAGTGAAATAAAAAAGATTCATATATTTATAAAAAACCCCGATTTCTCGAAAAGATAGAAAAGCGAAAAGTTATCCAAGTTACTTAAAGGGGAAAATGTGGCGCGTGGTGACCTTGATAATTTGGATAGTTCTTCCTTTTCCTTCTTTTTAATAGATTCTTTAGCAAGTTTTCCGAAATATAGAAGGAGTCGTAGCAGCTTTTTTAGTAATACCTCCAGTAGTTTAGACAGCTTTAATAAGGTAGATATACGCTTAAAGAAAAAGAAGTCCAGTAACAAAAAAGATAGCTAACGACGTAACCGTTAAGGACTTAAGTAATGCAAACTGGTACCTAGACGTACGGCTTATCCGTTTTTTTATTAATTAGAAACGTTAGGCTGAACCAATAGCAGTATATCGAGAGATCATTAAAATTAGTGGGCTTGAACGAAATATAAAAGGAGCCCATTTTATTTATTAAGAATTACTTAAAATACACCGTAAAATATAACGGTATATGCTAAGAATTATCTATAAGATAAGATGAAGATTAAAGAACTAGAACTAGAATACAGAAGTTGGTAAAACAGTCAAGTATTAATGGGTCTGCTAAGACTGCAGCTCTTGCCGTGTCCCATAATCTGTAACAGTATGGTTAGAACATACTTTCAAATATGTAAGCCTGGTAAAGAAATTTACCTTTTTAAGTTACATTACTAAGCCGGATATAACGTTTGCTACGTCCACTTGGGTTAAGTTTATAGGGAACCTTTTTTTAAAATATTAGAAATATATCAAAAGATTATTACGTTACCTGGACAGTATAGCAGACTTGTCGTTTCAATACCGAAGCTGGAATAAGGCCACCCGCATATATAGTAGAACGCGTTAGGTTTGCTCGAAGCATTAAATATAAGCTTTGCAAATAAAGAATTAGTTAAGTTAATTACAAGGTATATATTCTTTATAGCTAGAGCATCTATATTATAACTTTCGCAGTTACAAGGTGTTGTTACAAAGTATATTACAAAAACAAAGTATATTAAAGCTGGTACAATTACAATAAAGGCAGCAGGGATTAGGAATTTCTTAACAAAACTAAAGCTTATGCCGAAAGGCCTTATTCCCATTTTAGTAAACAATACAGATATATTTAAATAGGTAATAAAGGCTTAAATATTATAAAAATAACGTTATATCCGTATTAAATACTATTACGTCAGTTAGAAAGTACGAAACGGTAATATTAGCTTTTAATACATAGAAAGTAAGGATAATCCAGTTAATAAACTTATAAAACTACTTAACAGAACAGATTTTAAGCGATGTATACGGAACTTGGAATCTGAAAAATCGAGAGATACTTAAGATTTGGTAGAAGCAACAGGTAAAAAATGGTCCCGCTAAATTTCCTTTATATAGGAGGAGGGGCGTTCTCCTGCTAAAACCTGCTTTATATTCGAAAATACGATAGCCACGGTATTCTTCTTATAACTACCCGAAAGCGTCCGTTTATCTATTATCTTTAGGGCTTTAACCTCCTATGAAATTATCTATAATTTGTATTTCCATAACTGATAGTACCAGTTTAAGGGTAACAGGTAACCTGTATATAGCTTATAGCTAGTTAGCGTCCTTTAATTAACCGGAAAAAGAACTCTGCTTATTGGCCTTTTGCAAGGAAGGACCTAAAGAGTAGCGATTTTAATTACTTACCGATGTTGCCGTTAAAAAACAGGTTATTTATTTGCAATGATAAAACCTTTAGTACAGCAGGCGGGCGTATGCAGCCTGATTTTACATATTGACGGCTAGCAGGTTCTCAAGCGTTTCGGAAAAAGTGGGTCTTGCAGCCCGGCGCTGCTGCTACGAATTAGTAAAGTACGGGGGTAGGGTTATTGATGCAACAGCTAGTACACCACCTTACCTTTTCTAAAATTAATATATAAAAATTATAGTTAAATTTTTATATAGATTGATTGTTTTAAATTTGTTTTTAAGACTTTTCGTATTTTCCAGCCGTGGTTACCTAACGCAGAAGGGCATGTTAGTATTTAGTACTTTTAGATATTATAAGCTGGAAGGTTTTGTTAGTATAAAGCTGCAGAATGTAGCCTATAACATGCCTTATCTACCGTTTATCCTTTAACTGCCTAATTATATATTTAAAGACGATTACCTACGGATAGGATTTATTTATTTTAAAATACTTAAATTTATCGCATATAAAATATGCTAGCTTTTTTTTATTTAATTATTGTAACAGCTGATATAAAGCTACGTAACGTAGAAAAACGTAAAATATCTAGAAATGAAAAAGAAAGTACCATAATATAGTTCTGTCATAAATAAATAAATAAAAACCTGAATTTTAATACTATAATTTATAAGAACACGTTTAACCTATATTGAGATAACTTATAAAGTTTTTTAGAAATTTCCAACCCCGATTAATATTATCTCTTAAGTCACGCATCTATCGAATATTACAGCCCCGTGTAGATTTCGTAATATGGTACCCGCGTCGTAGCTTAAAAAGAATAACTAGTATAAAAACATGGGGGTTATGGCGCTGTAAATATATATATCCAAAGTCCCTATTAACGCAATTGCCACAGGCACTATATCTATAACATTCACAATTCCGGCAATCCTTATATGGTATCGTACCGCCGTTTAACATATTTCGCTTGTAACAATCGCATAGAAGGCCGGATATTACAGAAATGGAACTGCTTCGTTAAATTAAATACCCGTCGAGCTACGTTATGGCAGGGAATTTTTTCTTAGACCAGTCTGGGCAAATAACAGTATAAAGTACGTCTTAGGCGGGACGTAAATATAGCTGGCGCTAAGCAGTATTAAGAAAGGAAAGGAAAATGTTGTCGGGATTGAAAAATCGATAGAAAACCAGAGGGAAAAACGGGATAAGAAGTACATCTATTATCGATATTCCGCTTTATAACTGTAATAACAAATTAATATTAATACAATTAAAAAGTTAAATATATATTTACCTTTAAGTTATAGTTTTCGTATTTAATTAAAAGCTGGCCCGTTTCGTGTTTAACTATATATATTAACGCAGGTATTAACACATCTTCAAAAATTTGCAATTTCGAAAAACTGTTGGTAATACGTGTTAATACGATATTAATATATTTAATTTACTATGCCCACTTTAAACTTAATAAAAGCTATATAACGTACGTTATGTCGGCAAATATGCTGCAATTCTGGAGACTGGGGGGGGGTAGGTTGCTTGCTCTTGCTATCCTAGAACTGGGGGTGGGGGGAGCAGCCACATATAGGCTTCAGCTCCTTTGTCCTTGCAATCCTAGGGCCATCTCAAAGCCCGTTTGTTCCTTTCACCGCTCCTTCCAAGAAATCAGCTCAACTGCCGACACGTTATTTAATATTATATCTTACCCTTTTACGAGATTCCTAATTAACGAATATACTAAATAAAGTATTAAAAGAACGTAGAGGGTTATAATGGTATTAATACCAGAAAAATATTAATAATTGTCACACTTACTAGGAAGCAGTTGCACAGCTCTAGAGGATAAATTGAGGATATCTAGGAATCTAGAAAGTTGTGATCCCACTTGGTATGAGTGATCCACTCATATAGGGCTTTAGGGCTCCGGAACGGATCAACGTTGCCCCGAATGATCCCTGAAGGTCTAGATAGGGGGCCCTTTCTGCGACAATAATAAAAGCAAAATATTTAAAACAACAACATACCGGAGAGGGGATTTGGTATATGGTAATTAATAAAGCCGGAAATAGCTTGCGGCATAATAAACGTAGTAATAAAAACCCGGGTTATTATAAGCATAATAATAAGTTTACTGTATTACTAGTATTATTAAAATAATAAGAAATAATATTTTACCTGGTTACGGAATAAACGTATTCGAAGCCGACATGCTAACGACAAAACTTAGTATAGAAAAAACCATTATTATTATACAGGCAATTATACCACCGTAAACGAAATTACTTATTTAAATAATGAACATAATACTGTTATTCACGTTGCAAAAGTTACGGAATACGTAGCGTTTAACGGTTTATTAAATTAAGATTATCGTTAGTAAGTAACGGGCAGGTTTATTGTAATTTAGAATATATAATAATAATAAAAGGTTAAACGAGATATGTAAAGAATATTTAAATAATAAAGATAAATTTATATATATTCGAAAACTATAACAGCATTATAAGAAAGGAAGAACTTGCAGTTACTGCCTTTAAAATACGGCGTTAAGATAATACCAATACAAATCGTATTTCATAACGTCCTATCGGTTTGTACCACGATAATATTAGGACGGAATGTTGCATTTAAATAATAATAAGAAGCAATTACGGAAATTAATTAACAAAAAATGTGTAAAGAAAATATCAGATAATATGGAAAAAACTGCATATATATAAAATAAAAATAAAGCAATATTAAATACACTAAAACGATATATACAACCTGTTAAGAAGAAAAAATCAAGCAAAAAAAAAAAGATAAGCTATAGGGCAACCATATAAAGATAAACAAGCTAGAAAAACAAAATTAGATTAGCTAAATTACCAAAGTAGCACCAGCTAGGTGCGTCGTCATTATTGCATAGCTAAGCCGCTTACAAATCATGCAAATTAACAGGGGTCTTGGAGATAGGGCCTATATCGATACGCATAAGCCGCATGGTACGCTTACCTTTACTTTCCTAATTAGGGCGTAAAATGTCAAAATTAAGAAATCGTTTTCTAAGGGAACGGAGGTCGACACAATAACCCATCGTTTCACTCCCTTCGTTCCTCAGTACGTTAAAACGAGGGCGTTAGCTGTTACCCTTATGACTCCACCCACTAGCCTATCACGGCCCGATTCCTTCCGGTCCCTAGCCACTGTATCCGACACGAATGGCAATCCACAAAAAAACAAAACCTCCCATACATTACCGAGGTAAATTTCCCAGCGCCAGGGTTCAGAATGCCCATTGCCTCATCCAGTTCTCCATCCAGTCCTCCGTAACTGGTGCAAGACTTGCCAGCGTCTGTGACACGGAGACAGCGTTCTTGGTATCTAGCTGCATAGCGTCTTCGCCTTCCTCCCTGGCCAGGCTTTCGAAAAAACCGAGAATTTTGATAGCCGGATTCTGCACCATGTCTTCGGATCTCGACGCGCTCTCGCGCAGCGCATCAACCCATACCCCCAGCGGCACGGTCTCGATCCGCTTTGCGGGATCGAGGTCTCGCGTGACGGCCGGCAGCAGGTTCGCCCAAGTAGTGCGCTGCGGATTCACGAGATGGAATACCGCAGCGCCACCGGTCTGTTTAGACGTGCTCGCCGGCGTCGTCGAATTTCCCGTAGTCGTCGCGAGCTCCACGATGCTCCGTCCAAGCACGTCAACCGGGACCCAGTCGATAGTCTCCATGCGGCCCAGAGACACCGGTAGCTTGCCTAGGTACTTGGAGCTCGCAATCAGACTCGGCAGCCACTCTTGTTTGGGCCAGATGCCGGCGGCCGTGGTCGGACCGGCAACCTGACCTAGGCGGCAGACGAAAGCGGGGATATTGGCTTCCCTGGAGGCCGCTTCGAGGAGGCGTTCCGAGACGAGCTTGGATTGTCCGTATCCCATCGCCTGCGGTACGCGCCAGTCTTCGAATATTCGCTCGGGAATACCGTCGTTGTCAGTTCGCCGGGTAGTGGCACTGTATTTCCCGACGGCACTGATGCTTGAGATGAAGAAAAGCTGAGCGCCGAACCTGGACTGCGAGGAGAAATCTATGAACCGCCGAACAGTGGCGATGTGGCTCATGAAAGAGTCTATGGACAGATTGAAGTTGACCTGCCAGGCGTTGTGTACGACGGTGGTCACCTCGCCCAGGAGTTTCCTGTACGCCTGCGTCGAGAGGCCGAAATATGGCTTCGATATTTCTGTGTCGAAGCACTCCACCTTATCCGTAAGAACATGGAGGCCTTTGGCAGCATGTGACTTCTGCTGGCGATCCAAACTTGCGGGGCCGCGATTGAGACAGTAGATCTTGGTGACTCGGGGACTGGTAAGTAGCGAGTCGAGAATATATGAGCCAAGCGACCCAGTGGAGCCTGTGAGAAGAACAACAAAGCCGTCCGAGGGCTTTGACTCTGCTTGCCTTGCTGAAATTGGCAATTCTGCAGCATAAAGGTCGTAGAGTCTCTGCATCTTCTGTTCGTCGCTCTCCACGGTTTCTCTAGTAGCCTTCCCTTCTGCAAGGACTGATATAGCGGCAGTAAGGGCAGCGACGGTAGGATTCGCATAGACAGTCCTCGTCTCTATTGGCTGTTGTATTCCACGCTCTGCTAGAAATGCGTTGATAGTTTTCGTCATGGTTACTACTTGCAATGAGTCGAGTCCTAATGCGAAGAGGTCGGTATCAAGGTCGAGTCTATTCGCGGAGATGTCTGTTGACGTCGCGATGATATCCTTAACGATTTCTTGAATCGTGGCGTGTTTATCTGCGGTGTCATTTGTGCCATCTGCGGCGACGTCTGTTTCGCCATTTGCTTCGTACAGAGCATCAAGCTCTGCTGCGTATAAATCCAGAGTCATCTTACGCTGTACGGTGCCCTTGCCAGCTCTCAGCATGGGTTTGCCTGGGAGAGTAAAGATAATCATATCTCGGTGAATCCGACCATAGGAAGGGCCATGCTTATTTGCAGCCTGCACAGATGGCCAGATGGTATTCAGGAGCTCTTCCTTCTCCGCGTTGCTTGTGGGCGGCGTAACCGCCTCCACCAGCAGGCTCGATTGGAAGCGCCCGAACCCAGCAATGCGGGCTGCACTGACGGCGGGATGCGTTTCGATAATACTCTCCATGTCATAAGGATTTAGCTTCTCGCCACTCGAAAACACGATGATATCGTCGGTACGCCCCCTGTACAGCCAGACGTCTTCCTTGGTGGGATGTTTCGAGTAGACATCCTTCATATGCCACTCTTTTAATTCGGGGAAGGTATTGAATATTCCTTGATATAGCTTGAGTTTTGGATCTCGAATGATGACTTGTTCGTACAAGTCCCCCGATACGTGACGATACTCGTGCCCTAGAACGGGGCTCATACTGATGTAAGGCCAGTCTTCGGGGTCACATAGTTGAATGGGAAGAACTCCGCATTCCGTCGAACCGAGACAGTTGAGCAATCTGATATAAGAACTGAGACGGTCTCCTACGGCTTTGGGCAAGGGTCCGCCGCCAAACGTGATCTGCCTGAGGCGACGAAGATTCTCTAGGTGCCTTGGATCCTTAGCGAGGTCGACTAGTGTCGGTGGAGCTAGGACGCTATGCTGCGGATTGCCGTGAACGTGGACGCCATCGACCACGTCCGCAGAGGGTGGGAAAGGACCCAAGATTGTCGTGTAGCCGGAGTATATACAGCCCGGAAGAAGTAGCGCAAGCCCAGCAGTGTGAAAAAGGGGAACGCCGAGGTACACTCTAGTACCAGCGCACATAGCGGGAAACGTAGGCCGGTGGTGCTTCGATGAAAGCAAACCTGTAAATGCATCTACCGGCGAATAGGTCCCGTGAGTCTGAATGACCGGCTTCGGAAATCCTGTTGAACCAGATGTATGAAGAACGACAAACGGCTCTAATACGGCTTCCGCAAAGGTCTTCTCGTAGGGGTACGGCTGGTCAAGCCCATCCTTGAACCAATGCTGCATCACGGGGATTTCAAGAACCCGCATCTTCCTCGCGTCTAGAATTTGCTTAATGATTGGCAAAGGGAAGCTCGGAGGAAGTAGAAACACATCGCAATGGGTTTTTTCGAATAGAAACAGATGCGCGTCAAGAGAGTTGCGGAGGGAGTTCAGGAGAAGCTTGTATCCTGTTTTGATACAGGCGAGAACCAAGATGGCATAAACGGCATCTTGAGGCCCCATGTAGGTAATGGTTGGGAAGTTCTGGCCTCGGCCCAGGTTCTTCTCGATATACCACGAACAACGGTGCACCGCTCGAGCAAAGGTCTTTGCACTGATATCTTGAAAGCCATCTGCCGGATCATTGGTTTTCGGGACAGAATAGAGTACACGATGCGGGTCAGTCTCTGCTATCTCATCTACTAGAGATGGTAGCAATCGCTGACCGAACTCCATGGGTACTGCTGGTGACATTTCGACTTGTTAACAGCGCCTTTCAATTGCCCAACAGGAGAAACGGGACGATCGAATCACTTTTTGAAGTGAGAGGACGACTGGCGATGGAATGGAATGTCCGCCTGGAGAGTACTATCCGACGAGGACATCCAGTGCCTGCAGGACGTAAAGGCAAACACAGTGATTAAGCAGAGCAAGGAGGGCTGCTCCGCGTGTATCTATTAGCTATAGCTGCACATAACAGACAAAATAATACATGTATATCTAGGTAGTTAGGTAGAGGTTATAAGGTTTGGGCCCTGCGGCCGTCGAAAAAGTTCCTGAAAGCTGCCTGAAAGACAAGAACAGGGGCCCTGAATCCTTCCAGTGAGCTTACATGACCGTGACACTCGTGTGGGACAGGAGTGTGCATCACCCATAATCAAAGTCCTGAGCGTGATTGGACAATCATGCTGCGGATCTGAGGTAGGCTCGGGCGGCCCCTTTGGCTTTCCCAACTTGAGAGGTCCGATGCCGTGCAGGGGAGGGGTTTCCGGCACAGAAAACCAACAACACCATGCAGTGCATATGGTTCGCATGCTAGGGCCGACAGCCCCTGAATCATGCCTTAATCGCTGTGCGTCGACATGGAAAGACAAGGCCGGGAAGAGTAATACTGGCTATCGGCGTGAAACGTGCCGCTACACCAGTGAGAACTCAAGATGGAAGGCAGCTAATAATACGCCCCGCTTTGGCCGGCTGTACTTACATCCGAGCAACCCGGTACTTGCAGGTTGTGATCATCAATGTCACAATAATTATTGACTGATTACTACAGTATGACCCCGCTGCGTACTCTGGTGGGCGAGCGCTGGTTAAAGAATTCTCACCCAGCTATGACTTTATTCCATGCTCGCGACCAGGGTTACTATGAGCGGGGAATTGTTCAAGCTACCTACTACACGGTAGATTAATATGTACGTATCCGATCAAAGGAAGGCAAGCGGAAATATCCCTTGACCACCAAGTGTAGTAAAAGGTCGGCCGCATACCCTCCAGACTCAGAATGGTAAACAAAGGACGGTTTGTGAAGCGAGACTGGCATCGGAGGGGTACTACTAAGGGGGAATGTGCCAAATGCGATACTAGCTAGGTAGGGTAGCATTAGAGGATAAAGATCCCTACCTGGGGGGGACTGACCCCTGGCAAACACTTGCGTTTTATTTGACCGGCAACTCAAAGCTGAAATCAAAGGTTGTGGCGAATGTAACAAGCTGCCAGCAACCCTTAAGAGGCCGTCAAACGGTTTGATTTCAGTAATTAGATGTGAGCGGAAATTTCAGAAAAATATCTTGTCTCTAGTCCGTATCATTCCCTATGGTCGTTTGTAGGCTCAACGCTTGGAATCACCGAGTCCTCCACTTGCGGTCATGTCATCTCCCTCTCCTACTGCTAACTTAGTGGAGGATGTCGATCGCGGACCCTCATCGATAGCAATATACGTATCCCAGTGCGGTATATCACTGATCTTCCTAGTGCTGCGGTTCTGGTCACGCGCTCACTTCGGAGGAGCTGGTTGGGACGACATCACCATGGTATTTTCATGGGTAAGCCTACAAGACCCTATCATTCACTCATATGCCCACTTTCTGACTGGCAGAGTATTTTCAGGCCACTTATGCCGGATTGACAGTGGTCGTTGCGCTCATGGCGACCCGCGGAGGTTTTAGACATGCATATTATCTCAACGAGCAACAGGAAAGCCAAGTGTTCAAGCTCAACTACGTCGCCCGACCCTTTGGCATTGCCAGCATAACAAGTGTGAAGGTTGCAGTTGGTTTGCTCATTTTTCGATTTCTGAGAGGAACCACTTTGAAACACCCCAAGTATTTCTTGTTTGTTCTGTTGGCGGCCAACACTATTATCGGTATTCTAGACGCAATCTTCACCTTTACACAGTGCGACATTCCAGCTGCTTTATGGGAACCTTCTCTAAAGCCGACAGCGCGTTGCTGGCGCCCCTCAATAAAGACCAACTTGGGCGTCTTATGCTCCAGCTTAAATGTTGTGGCAGATGTTGCATTGGCACTGACGCCTACTTTCATTATATGGAATCTTCAGATATCTTCCCGTAGGCGGTTGGGTTTGATCTTGTTAATGGGATGTGGTATATTGGCTGTTGTGCCGGCGGTTATAAAGACGTACCAGCTTGCCCAGCCCATTACCTCTCAGACTGACCCGACATGGGATGCCTATGGACTCTATGCTTGCACTAGCATCGAGATCTTAGTCCTCCATCTCTGTGCATCTGTTCTAACTTACAAGCCGTTATGGGACAAGTACATAACTAAGAAGAGCAAGGCAGTGTTTGTGAGTACTCTTCACCCCGGAAGGACCATGTTTAACTAACACTTTACCCCTGAAGGCACGCCAAGGATATCAGCTACCAAACATTGACCAGTCGTCCGGTTCAACTAGCTGGGCAATAACTTCAAGGGGCGCTCGGCAAGCTGGAAATGGTCTCCAGAAAACGAACGCACACGATACTGAGTACGCGACCCCTCCTGAGGGGCCGGGAAATCTCATTTATGTTACTCGATCGGTGAATTTGGATTCGGAGGACAACAGTCATGCTCCGCCTCTCTAGCAGCGCTTCGCGCATATTTCAACGCCCGTCTATACTCGAGCTCGTCATTGGAAACTTGTGTCAAGAGCGAGCGAACGCGAGCCATAGGGTTAGTTCAGTTAACGTTTGTTTGTTTGGAGTTTTAGGGGAGTTTTAAGGGAGCATGTTGGGGTTGCCTCTAACTTATCTGGAAAGGGGAGTAGGGTGGCATTTCTGTTATAGTGATAACTCGTCGCTTGTATCACCGTCGATACGCAATATATATCCTGCGATCTGCTAGCAGACATGCAATATCGATAAATCTACATAATACTGCTGAATACGACCAGCGACGCATACGTGATTATGTGTGGTTACATGCCGCGGTGATCGGATACCTACAATGACAGGATCTAAGAATCCGGAGGTTCTCTCCGGGAAAAGTGGGTCCACCCCTATTCGAGGTGGCAAAAGGGGGCTACGCCACCTTCTATATCTTTCTATACCTTTCCATATCTTCCATACTGTTCCATTTGATTAATAATGAAAACGATGGATTAATTGTAAAAAATGGCTTAATAATGCGGGTTATGTGAATATATAGTCCATAGCTTATATGCATCATCAATAGACACTTTCTGAGAATTCACTCGTTCCTCCTTGAGTCTACCCTGTAACTCTTCCCATACTAATCTCTCCCGGGTACCCTCGTTGCTTCCTATAGGGTAGCCTCATCTGCTGTCGCCTTCCAATTCTCACACAGGAAATCTGGGCAATACCGGAAAGCTGCAATTACTGCCCCTTCATACATATTGTAATCGATATTAGTCTGGAAGACCCTACTTCGCACCAGCATATGCCGGATAGGGCTCTGAATCTATCCGATAACGAGGCTACAGGTTGCATTTCCTATGTCATATTCCGACTCTCGTCAGGGTATTTTAGGAGAATAATGAGGTACAGTAACTCTAAGCACCATGGACTTGTGCGACTACTGAGGAAATTAATGGCGGGTCGGGAAGGACAACGTAGGCCGTTGCTTACAGGCACCCTACGCTGCCTCGGTGTTAAAGCAGGCATCATGACAATCACGAGCCGCATTGACAGTAGTCTTTGGAGTCGAGGTTTGCATTGCAGCGTTTGATCAATAACGGCCTCCCTTGAATGTCCCCTACTTAGATTCTTCGTTGTTCGCGTGACTTATCAATTCGTGCCCTTGATCGCCTAGTGCGGCCGCTTTCTTTGGGCAAGGATTATAACCAATGGTAAATGTAGGGTTCGACGGCGTTCCAATAGAACTTCTCCACGTACAAATTGTTAACGATTAGGATTAGCGGCATAACTACCGGAAAGGGACCAACGGGGCGAAAGAAGTAAATGTACACCATATTCATCACCCAAGGGTACTCCTGAGTTTGGTCAGTCGGGGGTACCAAAAGTGGACGTACCCAGCGACTAAGCACATGCATGTGCTCGTTAGGGTTGCGTATAAGGATTGGGCCCGTCATACGGGCCCCAGCAGTCCTTAACCCACCGCGGTGTAGTGAAAGTTAGAAAGGGTCGAAGTTGCTCGGTGTGATGGAGCGGAGACATGAATCTTAAGTCAGCCTTTCGTCATCTTTCCCCTGCTGGCTTAACCCAGGGCAATACCTTCCGCAGCTAACTTCTTGTCGCCTTCCGTCGAATATCCTTTTGCCTTCACATCTCCCTTCTTAATTAGAACATCAAGCTCACAATGTCCAAGGAAGTCCATCTGAACCGTGGGTCACCACGCGAGCAACAAGAACCTTCAGGATACTCCCCTCCCAAGTCTGGAGTCTTAGCTTACTTTCCTGCTTCATCGGTCCCCTTTGCTGAACTGGCTCGTATTGATCGGCCGACTGGAATCTACCTCTTCTATCTTCCTCACTTGTTCGGTACGCTCTACGCATCGGCCATCAGGAACAGCAATACCCGGCCCTACGATCTTGCGTACCGAAACGCTACCTTGTTAGTAGGCACCGTATTCCTCCGTGCGGCAGCCTGTGCCTGGAACGACAATATGGACCGCGAATATGATCGACAGGTTTGGCGATGCCGGCTGCGGCCCCTGGCTCGCGGGGCGGTTACCCCTTCGCAAGCACACATTTTCACTATCTTCCTGGCAATTCCGGCCCTTACTTGTCTGTTTTTTCTCCCACCTACCTGCTGGATTATCGCTGTGCCCAGCAGCCTTCTTTTGGTTCTTTACCCCTTTGCAAAGCGGTTCACGGACTTCCCTCAAATTGTCCTTGGTATCCAGATGGCCATTGGGTTCTTCATGGGCTTCGCCTCTATCGACCATGACCTCAGAAGTCCTAGGAGGCTCGATGGATCGGAGTATGACAGGAAAGATCATGCTATGTTAGCATTTTATTTAGCCAATGTTTGCTGGACTATTGTATACGATACAGTCTACGCGCAACAAGACGTTGAAGACGACGCCAAAGCTGGCGTTCGTAGCATGGCCGTCCGGTTCCGCGGGAGCACTAGGACACTGCTCTGGTGTGTCTCTGGTGCACAAGTCGCTCTCTTATTCGCATCTGGATATTTGCAAGGCTTTGGGCGTGGATATCTGGCCGTGGCTTGCGGGGGCACGATGGTGTCTTTGGCATATATGCTCAGCACTGTAGACTTCGCTAATGCGGCTGAATGTTCATGGTGGTTCAGGAGAGGGACAGGGTTCGTTGGCTCATCTATTGCAGGAGGATTGATGCTAGAATATCTCGGTGTTAAATAGGGACCAGATACGTAGTACTATACGAGAGGGCACCGCTCCGGCGACCCTTTCACATATCTGCTTGCCCAAGAGATCATCTATAGCCTGTACCACTCTCGCCCCCCTCGTGCGCGAAGACGTTCTTCGATCGTAAGTAAATCTTTTTTTGCTAGAGGTCAGCTTTGGAAGATTTAGAGCCCTCATCCCAAAATTTGCGCCTACCTTTGGTAAGCTTGTTTTCTCCATAGTAATCACATAATGGTTCTTCCTGTGGTTTTCGTATAGGCGCCGTCCCCAGAGACCTTGAGACGAGACCAATTTGGAAGAAGATGCGTGCTACATCATCACTCCAACCCAAAGTATACGATACGTTCCATACTCCAACAGGCGGTGAGGTAAACAATTTCTAAACGTCCAATCATCCAGCTCGACCTTGCACTGAAAGTACGCACCATGTTGCATCGCATTGCTGTAACCTACCTACCGACATAGGTGTCGAACTAATAGTGCTGAGAAAGTGTGAGGCCCCACTCTATGGCGGGACACTATTAGTTCTAATAATAGGGAACTGAGTAGCAGTCTGACAATCGCCACTTCTCTGTGTTGCCGGGTGCGGCGGACCCACTGCCACTGGAGACGTCTTCCAAGGACACTGGTTATTCTGGTAGGGACCTCGCTTCCGTTGAATTGTCTTCTTGGGCCTGTTCGTTGATATCGTTCAAATAGGTTGCTGCTATCTCATGATGTAAGCTAGCATGAAGATTCATCAAGTCCCAACTCCTGTGTGAAAAGACCCTTAAAGTGTGCGAATGTCTGCTTTGAAGGATTACCCAAAGAAGGTGCTGTTGATTTACCGACCGTGCTGGGCCGAACGTCAAAAGATAAGAGCAATATCCGCTTGACGGCGACAAGACAGCAGCAGCAACAATTTTTGAAGGTGCTAGGCCGAAAACAGAAGCTAGGCCCACTGTAGCCCTCTAGAACGCCCACTAAAGCATTTCCTGCGGGAGCTGATTGGGCCAATGGGTGACTGAAAAGAGACCCCCACGCGGCTATTAAAACATGGTTGCTACTGCTTGTCTTGTCTCCGTCAAGCGGATATTCGGAGATAGCTGGGATTGAGTAATTCCGAGAGAGTGATAGATAGAAGTGTATATCACATGGTAACGCGCACCAAAAAGCCGTGATACCCGATATACGAAGGTTGCGCGCAAATATGTGCGTAAGTACTCTTATTTCGAATCAGAGTGTCCCCGCCCCACTTAGCTTCTGAATCACATACCTTTTTCGTATGGGTCTTTTCATAACGCATGTAGATTTTCGATAACCTGTCGGCATTTGGTGCTTTCAGGTGTTGCAGGCTGGAAGGCTTTGTCGGAGTAGGGCTGCAGGATGCAGCCTGCGACATGCCTTGTCCACCGCTTCCCCTTTGACCGCCCGATCATGTACTTAAGAACGATTGCCACGGACAGTATTTGTCCATGAGAGCAGATAGAAAACGATTGCACGCAGATTACGCCAGCTTCCTGCATTTCATCACTGTGACTGCCGACAGCTACGTATATATTTCCTCCATATTTTTGGTTTTATTTTTTATTTTTTGTGTAAGCGTTTTACCTTTATATATACCAATTACTACCTGAATCTTATTTACCTAAACTGCTATACATTTTAATTCTAATCTAAATTTCTGTTAAATATTAAACTGATTTAATTTCCGTAGTTTCCGCCTAAACTTAAACCTTAGAGAACTAGTTACTCAAATCCGAAAATCTTTATGAATAAGTAATCTGATTTAAGTAAGACAACAATTAGGTTTAATGTAAGGAAATAGAAAGGCACGGCAGAAGTTCGGCAATTAGTTACCAACCTACACCTATTTCTTGGAAGTGTTTACCATGATTAGGCTATTACCTTAATTTCTTTTTTATTATCTTGTATTCTTATTTTTAAAGTAACGCGATAACTAACATAACTAAGTTGACGCTTATCCGGCCGCCCTGGGATCTAACCAGTGTGAAGAATGATAACCTGTTCATTTTGGAATCACTACCAACACGGCTTCTTGGAACTCATCTGCATATTTGCACTGCTTTAGGATCCTGAGCCCGGCCTTGCCAAGGAGCTCCTGCCATTCCCTCTCTGAGCGTTCCTTGGCAGCTAGACATGTGAACATACACATATCCATCTGAGAAGCTCTCGCTGGGGCGTGAGACTCGGAAAGCACCATCTCGTCAACCAGGATCACGGAGTGTTGGGTCATGCTAAGTTTGATGCCCTCTAATATTTGCCGGCAAGCGTC
Organism: Monosporascus sp. 5C6A; assembly: GCA_004155035.1. Taxonomy (NCBI): domain Eukaryota; kingdom Fungi; phylum Ascomycota; class Sordariomycetes; order Xylariales; genus Monosporascus; species Monosporascus sp. 5C6A. Next base: position 86,502 of record QJOB01000093.1, read on the forward strand.
ATCGGTGTAGTTGTGGAGAATATTTCGGAGATAATAGGCGCGAGCCCCTTAGAGGATATTAGATTCTGTCTATACGTACTTTCGAGACGACAAGGGGACACTACCTTTTATAGGCTGCGGGGTGAAGAAGTCGTGAATTTGTGCTTCGATGCCGCTTTCCTTGAAGCCTGGGAGGGGCTTTGACTCCACTCGTTCAATAACATGACCTTGATCTTGGAGAATGACGCGACCAGGAAGGGTGGGATATCTCTGTCGGAAGGCTATACACTGATGACCCATACCTCCACCTACATCGACAAATAAGGGGGTAGCGTCACTGGTTACTTCTGTGAGCTCCTGGTCGAAAGCGAATGCATCTAGAAAGCTTGGCAGCCCGTCGCGTTGCACCGCCATGAAATCGGCGACGATTTCCCCAAGCTCTGGATGACTCTGTAGCCATTTATATGTAGGCTCTTCCGTCTGATGCGCGATATTCCAAGCGCAGAAACTCGGATCGACCACATCGGCATATCCGATTTCGCGCAGGAATTGAGGGGCTGCGATGTAAGCTTGGCTTACAATTCGAAAGCTTATTTATCTTTTATTGAGCACTGTACATGAGACCGCTCAGTCAACAGTTAAAGGGGCGCTTACAAGAAGTTAAGTCCGGCGCTACCGATCTGAGACGTCAAGTTCTTTGTGATATTGCTTGGGCCGTAGCTGTCATCACTGAACTGAGACACCATCCCGAGGGACTGGTAATACCGCAAAAGCCGCTCTACAAGCGATCAGCCCAGCGATCAATTTACGGAGGTCACACTCACCTACTCATCAAAGCAGGATCAATCTTAGTCTCCCGAGCGAGCACCTCGTTAGTGAGGGGCGTGTCGTCATGTTCTGACAAAAATTTGAAGATGCCTTTCTCATTACCGACATAAGCAAGCGCCAACTGCAACGGCTGATACACCAGCTACTTAGCAATACAAGGCGCGGGAACGAGGTAGGAAAGGGCTTACGGTGTTCCCAATCCTGTACATAGTGTCATGAGGCGCTTCCATAGCTAGGGATAGCTTCAGTCCGGCCTGGCCCAATCGGCGGCGTATCGATTTGTCGTGGGGCAGCGTGCCATTCTGCGCGTCATTAACAATCGACTCGATCTTCTCAAGTAGAGCCCGATGATCGAAGGAGTCTTTCGAGGTCATGGTGGTACACGAAAGTCCCAAGGTCTGGCACACCACGCTTTTGCCAGGGGTGTAATTAACGTTGAGTGGCACACAAAAAGAGAGAAGCAATGCGACGCGATAGTAATGGTTACAAATAGTAACAACTGGGGCCCCGCCCACTCTCAAGTCGAAGTAAAGGGTTGGTAGACCCTACGTTGCTAGAACTATCCGACCCTTCTTAAACGAATGGATCGGAACAGTTAAAGCGGCTACCTAACTGCCTGGCCTTCCTGCACCTGTGAAAGTGATAGGCGATAAAAGCCCAGCGGGTGTCATTACGATGCTAAGTGAGGGTACCCGGGAGCTTTTCCGGATGGTGGAATAAGCAGGTGGGGTGGTCTCAACTTACTAATAATAGAGAGGCAGTGCAGTGATACGACGTACAGTATGCATAACCCTCGATACAACCCTCTACTGTATCCCAGCCACCTCATCTGCAACATCCGACATACGATTCCTGCCTGTAGGGTTACATTCCATCCTCAAGCTGACTGGACTAGTTCGACTACTGTTATGGCCCAGCGGGCTTGGCTACTCCAAAAACGGTCGGAGCCTGGAGTGAGCAAGACCCGACTGTGGATCCATGTCACGTAACTGGCTCAAAGGGGCTCAAGGAGTTCTACTGGCTCTAGAGGGGCTTGGCAGCTTGAGCCAGTCAAGCCAAGGGGATGGCTCAAAAGGGCTCAGGAGGGCTCAAGGGAGTCCGATCACCAAAGGAGGGTTTGAGCCGGTTTGAGCACCTTGAGCCAAAACACAGATATATACGCTCGTTATTTCCATAGTTTTAGATAGCACCAGCTTGTAATACAACTTGGTTACCCAGATTACCTTTGGTTATCTGCTATTACCAGACGTGACTAATATCCCCGTTATTACTTAGTTTCCTACAGTACCACTGCTAACATAAACCCGTACGACTAAGTTTAATAGTTGGTTAACTAACCCAGCCGTCATACGTTATAAGCTTTTGTTTAGTGGTACAGTCAAACTTTAAGCAATATTCCGAATCGCCATTATGTCGACCAGCGTTTAAGCAACCGTAACTTAGGAACTTACGGTTTAACAGCTCTAAGATAAGGTCAAGGAACTCGAGGTCATCGTTTAACAACTTACCGACCAGATGGCAGCACCAGTGGGCACCCGCAAAATGAAGCCTAAAAAGCCAGGGCCGTACAACGGAAAAGGGAACGTCCAGAGTTTCCTAACCCAGGTTCGGGTTTACATCCGCCTAAAGGGGCTTATCGACCTAGCAAACCAAATCCTTGCTGTTACAGCCTATCTGGAAAAAGACGCTCTCGATTAGTTTGAACTTACTATGAAAGATTTTCTAGAGAAAGAAGAGTCCGATTAGGAGAAGGCTACCAAGGAAATCTTTTCCGCCTATATCAATTTCGAAGAAAAACTTAAAAACAACTTCGAGAACCTAGACGAGGAACGAGTTGCAGCCCAGCAGATCTTCCAACTGCGCCAGAAAAAACCAGCCTCCAAGTACGCTGTAAAGTTTAAAAACCTTATGGCTAAAACAGGATAAATGGATAATAAAAACGATACTTTAATCGACGTATTTTACAAAGGCCTGAAAGAAGATGTTAAGGATAAGATTATCAAATTTCCACGACCTACGACACTCGACAAATACATTACCGAAATAGTAAAAATCGACAACCGGCAGTTCGAAAGGCGACAAGAAAGAAAAGGACACTTTACCCCACGGGTTGGATATTCCAAAGTTAATCAAGGAAAAAGGCGCGAGGTACCTCCTACCTCTTTTGGAACAGCTCCAGGATTTATGGAACTTGGTACCACTTAACGACGAGACATGAGCCAGGTACAGTATTACAATTGCGGTAAAATGGAACATGTTGCACGACGATGCAAAGCGTCGCCAAAAAACGATAAAAAAGTACATTAGACCCTAATACCAAAGGGACTACCAAGGAATTCCAGCAGCAATAAACAAGTCAACATGATCCGTATCCGCAACAATAACAAACAGGAAAAAGTGCGACAAGGAATAAAAACGGCCAAAGCCCTTTCCTAAACAGCGATTAAGCGGCAACAGTCTGCCATGAAAAGATGGTTGACTAAACATTAAGGATGGGAAAAGTTTTTCACTCCTAAACCTCGTTTACGATCGTAAAAAAAAAAGCAGAAACGGTATGAACAATTAAAACTAAACGTATAGATTAAAAAATACCACGGTTAGGATAAGGCCTTGTTACCAGGAACCCCTAACCGATATGGGAAACTACATGCTATCCATTACAAACAAGCCCATTGCCCTCGATACGAAAAACAGCAAGACTATATCCAACGCCGCATTACACGCATATAGCATCAAGAATTCAACTTTCAGAACCAGACCGGAAGCGACCTTAAAGATTAGCGATAATACCGTTACCTACGCACGATAGTATCACAGGATACCATCGACATCCTTACAGCGAAAGGAAGTTGGCCTAAAGGTAAGAGTTACCCAAAAAAAGACCCGATATGTTATTTTAAAACGTGTAACTATAAAACACAAAAAGAATGGATTTATCAGACAGTTATGAAAGCAGGACGAAAGACCCTCAATAACCTGCAATTCCAGCTGGCATTCATAACTGGCTTTAAAAAACGGCAAAAGCTTCGAGAAAAAATACAATCCCGACAGGAAGATATGGCTAGGTACGACGTACAGTATCAACAATAATCCGATAGCCCAGACAGCTGGACAACGGAAGTAGACCGCCCAAAAAAAGCACAATCGAACAGATCGAAGGGGACCTTATCACCCTAAAACAGTACAACAAGTTATTCGATATACGTACCATGGAACTAAAGGTAACGTTACGACGTTAAAAGAAATATATCAAACGGCTGCAGGCAAGGATTAAGCAGCTAGAAAACCCAAAAAACAAACGTTACCTGTAAAAAAGCCACAGGATAACGGGAGCCAAAGAAGTCAGCATAAACCCCTTAAAAAAGCTCTATGCACGACGATAAGAGCCAAAAATAACCCTATCACCTTAAGAATACGCATTAAGACGTATTAATATACCGCAATAATAAACTGCGGAACTCTAAGCGCCAATTATATCACCCCGAAATTGGTAAACCAGCTTAAACTGCCATGGAAGGACAAGAAGAATTTTTACATCGCCGAAAACGCCGAAAATCAGGCATTCGCTTACGATAACGGAAAAATCACACGTAAGATTAATTACTTCGAGATTTTTGTTAAAGGACGAGTCCAGATAGTTAATTTCGATATCGTTCCGTTAGGTAATTACGATATGATCCTAAAAAAGCCATAATTGTATCAATACAACCCTTTAATCGATTGGAATACTGGCCAGGTAAAGTTTGCTTTACATTCCATCGACAAGCAAGAAAAACGAACGAAATTTCCACACTCGATCAACAATAAAAAAAATGACGAATGCAGGCATAAAAATACGACAAAAACCTTACCACCCAAAGGAACACGATACAAGAAAGAAAAAGGGCATAGCCGACATATTCGACGTATCATAGCCATTATCCGGGCACAGCTTTGCAACATAAACGAAATCCTAAAACACCAGCCCGAAAAGCCAGAAAAAGACATAGTTAATGTACCACCACAATATCGCAAGTACGAGCGACTATTTCGAAAGGAACTGGAAACGAAGCTACCAGAACACAGTAAATAAAACCACGAAATAATCCTTAAAGAAAGCACTTCACCCAAATTCTACCCTATCTACAATCTCAATGTAACAGAATTACACACCTTACGAAAATACCTGGAAAACAGATTCCAAAAAGGATGGATTCGACGATCCACATCTTCAACAGGATACCCTATATTCTTCGTACCCAAGAAAAACGGCAAATTACGACTAATAATAGATTATCGGCATTTAAACAATATTACCGTTAAAAATAGGATTTTTTTACCATTAATTATTAAAATAAAGGATTGCCTATAAGGAGCTAAATGGTTTACCGCTTTAAATTTTAAAGATGGGTATAACCTAATTCGAATTAAGCCAGGATACGAATGGAAAACGGCTTTCAAAACGAAATACGGACTGTACGAATATTTAGTCATACCAATAGAACTTACAAACGTACCAATAACTTTTTAGCGGATAATTAACCACGTATTCCGAAAATATCTGGACATTTTCATTATATGCTATCTGGATAATATTCTGATTTTTTCAGAATCGGAAGAAGCATACGCAAAATACGTTCATTAAGTTCTTCAAGCTTTACAAGACGCCAATCTGTTAGTTAACGCAAAAAAGAATCAATTCCACATACAGGAAATGGAATATCTAGGACACATCATCACTCCGGGACACATCAAGATGAACCCCAAAAAAATTACAACAGTTACCGAATAGCCAAGACCTACCACAGTCATAAAGGTACAGGCATTTATTAAATTCGCCAATTACTATCGAAAATTCATCAAATACTTCAGCAAAATTGCAACACCATTATCCAATTTAACCAGAAAAAAAAAACGAGTTCCAGTGAACAACGCAAACGGAAAAAGCATTCCAACAAATCAAGGATGTTATTACCAATAAACCAATGCTGATCATGTACGATCCAAGTCGCCTAATCGAGCTAGAAACCGACTTATCGGACTACACGTTAAACGCAGTAATCGGATACCGAAATAATCAAGGAATACTTTACCCGATTACCTTTTATTCCTACAAATTAAAAAAAGCGGAGTTAAATTATAGCATTCCCGATAAAGAATTTATAGCTATCGTTAAGGCTTTCCGAAAATTCAAACATATACTTAAAGGAAACCTTTATTAAATCAAGGTCTACACCAATCACAAAAACCTCACCCGTTTCACCATTACGCGAAAACTAACAGGACGACAATTACGTTACGCAAAGGAATTAACGAAATACAACTTTGTCGTTATCCATCAAAAAAAATCTGAAAACGGTAAAGCAAACGCTTTTAGCAAACGACCTAACCTAAAAGAAAAGTTGGTCAAAGTCAGCCACAAAATTTTCGATGTTACCCCAGAAGGACATCTAAAGTTACGACAGATTATAACAATTAAGGCAGCGCCTCCCGACCTACATCAGAAAATTCAAAAATATAACGACAATCTACCCGAAAACCAAAAGATAAATAAAATCCAGGTTCCAAAAAAATATTAAAAAGACTTAATATAAGATGTACATCAATACTTACTCCACGGACATCCAAGGATCCATAAAACTCTAAAACGACTATAACGCACCTATTACTTTCCTAAAATGAAAACAACGGTATAAAAAATCATAAAACAATACGACGTTTACGCCAAAGCTAAAGCTCCACGGCACAAATTATACGGAAAACTACAACCACTTCCAGTTTCACAACAATTATAAGATTCGATTACCATGGATTTCATTACTAAACTTCCCTTATCCGAAAATCCAGCGACAGAAGTATATTATAACAATATCTTCGTAATCGTCGATCGATTCACGAAATTTTCTTATTTCTTACCATATAATGAAAACACCAACGTAAAATAAATGGCATGCATCTTTTTTCGACATATCTTCAGCATACATAAATTACCGACAAAGATTATTTCCGACAAAGGCACCACGTTTACCTCTAAGTTTTGGCAAAATTTAATAGCACAGATCGGCCTAAATCACAAGTTATCCAGCGCATTCAAACTCCAAACAAATAAGCAAACGGAACGCCTAAATCAAACACTGGAAACCTACTTACGGTATTACATTAACTACGAACAAAACGATTAAGTTAAAAAGTTACCAATAGCCCAGCTAACTTACAACACCAGCCATCACGATAGCATCAAGACAACCCCAGCAAACGCCAATTTCGGTTTCACGCCAGAAATCTACAAAAAATTACGCAACGACGGCCCAGTTAATATCAAGGCTATTTTAACATCAAAACAGCTTAAACAGCTACATGCAAAAATAAAAACAAAACTCGAATTTGTCCGTAATCAAATAAAAAAATATTACAACCAAAAAAAGTTAAAAGAACCAACCTTTTCCGAAAGGGAAATAATCTACTTAGCCATAAAAAACATCAAAACCAAACGTCCAAATCAAAAGCTCGATTTCAAGTACATCGGCCCATACAAAATCGCCAAGAAAATCTCGGAAAACAATTACAAATTGGAATTGCCACCAAAGGTCAAACTCCATCCAGTCTTTCATATTTCCCTACTTAAGTTAACAACGGATACCATCAAAGTTAATACAAAATAAAAAAATAAAACGGAAAAAAATATACCAGTATATAAAGTAAAGAAAATCCTGGACATACGCAAGGAAGATGGACTTACCCAGTACCTAATTAAATAGAAAAAGCACCCGGACTCCGAAAACACCTGGAAACCCGCCAAAAACCTCATAAACTTCCAACGCCTGTTAAAAGATTTTCACCAGAAACAACGAACGCGTCCCAGCCAACGGCGGACCAGTCGGTAAAATCGACACCAAACCAATTAGCCGGGTCTATGGCCGCGGCCGATATAGCTGCGGCAACCGCGGCTTCTAACTGTTGTTACTCTCTTTCTAAACGTTCAAACTTTTCCATAACCTCTGCACCTTAAATCCCCTTACGCAATAATTCGATACCTCGTTATCGCAAAATTTTCTTTTAATTTCGAAAACGCGCTAAACGACTAAATAATTCCTGCAAATACTGCTAAAGTTCGTTAAAACTCTACTATACCCGCAATAATTCTTCCTCGGCAAAACGTTCTTGCAAATCTAAACGGTCTTCCTTAGTTACTAACCTTTAATATTCGACCTCGGAAGAACCAAAAAAATCATAAAAACCCCCGTATTCGATACAGCGCGAATATTTTCCAGAACTATAATGGACTTTGCAAGATTTATTTTCCGACTTACAACGAAAACAAAAAATGTCCGATAATATAATAAACCCAAAACGGTTAATTCGTTCTAAAAAAATGAAAACGTTAATACGCTTACGAAAACGGGTTTTTTCAATCCGACTAAACATAATAATCAGCCCAAAAATACACCAGAAAATAAAGATAAAAAAATTTTACTTACCAAAAATAACGAAACAAACAAATTAATCTTTAAAGGCAAAAATCCTAAAAGGAGGGAAATCGTATTATGGCCCAGCGGGCTTAGCTACTCCAAAAACGGTCGGAACCTGGAATAAACAAAACCCGACTATGGATCCATGTCACGTAACTGGCTTAAAGGGGCTCAAGGAGTTCTACTGGCTCTAGAAGGGCTTGGCAGCTTAAGCCAGTCAAGCCAAAGGGATGGCTCAAAAGGGCTCAGGAGGGCTCAAGGGAGTCCGATCACCAAAGGAAGGTTTGAGCCGGTTTAAGCACCTTAAGCCAAAACACAGATATATACGCTCGTTATTTCCATAATCTTAGATAGCACCAGCTTGTAATACAACTTGGTTACCCAGATCACCTTTGGTTATCTGCTATTACTAGACGTAACTAGTATCCCCGTTATTATTCAGTTTCCCACAGTACCACTGCCAACATAAACCCGTACGACTAGGTTTAATAATTGGTTAACTAGCCCAGCCGTCACAACTACTCACGCGAACAAGGCGACCACCCACAACGAGCTACCCCTTCAACGCGCCGCCATTTCCCATACGAATCGACAAATTCGCATATTTATAATTACCAACAAAAATAGACATTAAAAAACGGCCAACAAGGTAATAATTAAAAACTGTTAAGATCTTTCTTTAACGTTTACTGTTAAATAATTAAGCAATAAACGAGGCTATAAATGCGAATCTAATAGTAAAAATAACCTTAAGCATCCTCATAATTTTAATTAAAACCCTAGTTGTATAGCTTTAATATCCGTTATAGTATTAGTATTTCAAGAAGCAGTATAGTTGTTCTTATATAAAATTTTTCCCATTTTTTAATAATATGGTATGAATTTTTATATAATAAAGATATTTAGAAATGGTTAATTACATATATAATACTTGTAGCTAAATAATTATACATAAAATTGCTTATTTATTATAGTATTATTTAAAGTTTTATAAATATTTTTCCTTCCCGATTTAAATAAATAGAGAACGTATAGTATAAACCTTTCTCGAATAATATAAATAAAACACGATTATTACATAATTACTAAAAATTCTCTAATTTCGTTGTTAAGTCGAAGGCTTAAACGTAACAGAGCTCTTTAAAACTGTTGTATACAGATTTATTAATCAGAAGCTTGCGGAGAGGAATATCGAGCGTTTCTTTCTTGCTATAGAAAACTATATATAAGAGTTAAGTAGGTCAGCATTTTATAGACTATCGCCAACCGACTTGGCGTTGCAGCCCAAAGCAGCTAGAAACGGCTCGAAGAAGCTAGAAGTAGCTGCAACCAAAAAAGGTTAAAGGGACCAACTTTCTTAAAAGGAAACATAGTCTATCTAGCTACGAAAAACATCAAAACCAAATGTCCAAACTAAAAGCTCGATTTTAAATACATCGGCCCATATAAAGTTACCAAGAAAATTTCAAAAAACAATTACAAATTAAAACTACCGCCGAAAGTTAAGCTCTATCTAGTTTTTTATATTTCCTTACTTAAATCAACAGCAAATACCATCAAAGTTGGTAGAGAACGAAAAAAACGAAGCAAAAAAAAAAAAAAAATGCGCCGGTATATAAAGCGAGGAAGATTCTAGACATACGTAGGAAAAACGGACTCACTGAATATTTAATCAAATAAAGGGATTACCCGGACTCCAAAAACATCTAGGAACCTGCAAAAACTCTATAAATACCCGGGGCCTCCTAAAGCACTTTTACCAATAACGCCGAAATCGCCAAAAATAACACCCCAATCCACATCGTTCGGACGGACGAACTCCCGACGACGTTCTCAATCCAATCGGTTATCAAAGCACTTTGTACCAACATAATCGCCTCGGCCTCAAATCGTTCCTGCCGTTCCAGCTTATCTAAATCCTCAACCCCGCAACGAATCATTTTAGCAGCTTTTTCTCGCAGGATTTTCTTCCACTTACGAAGGCATTATAAACGAGCCAACGCTTTAAAAAAATGAAACCTCGGCTTTTTTTTCTCCTATTTAATTCGATTCTTTTTACGAAAAACGCAAAACATCGCTTACGAATCCGTCCTACCAAAATCGCAGTTTGCGTACTTCTTTTCTATACAAAAACTACAACGAACTTTACCTTCCGCAATAATATAATCAGAACGTTTAACACGGAAACAAACCGAACAGCAAGGCATGTTTATACCGAATTTATTAATAAAACGAATAAGGTTTTTATAACGATCCGGATCAAGACCTGGTTTCTTTCTATTTTTAGAAACACGACCCGACATAATAAACAAGCAGCATAAAAAGTAAAAAGTAAAAAAAACGTTACTTAGCAAAAAAAAAAAAAAAAAAAAAAAAAAAAAACAAATAAACAAATTAATCTTTAAAAACAAAGATCCCGGAAGGGGAAAATCGTCTTATGGCCCAGCCAGACTTAACTTCCCCAAAACGGTCGGAACCGTAGAAGAAAAGAAACCGACCATAGATTACGTAACCAGGCCATGGTCGAATACGGTCGGTTCGACCATATTCGACTACAGAAAATCAAAAAGAATATATACGCTCATTACTTCTATAACATCAAATAACGCCAGCTTGTAATACAATTTGGTTACCCAGATCACCTTTAGTTATCTGCTATTACCAGACGTAACTAACTTATTCTCTATTGCTCAGTTTCCCACAATACCACTACTAACATAAACTCGCACGACTAGGTTTAATAATTAGTTAACTAGCCCAGCCGTTACATGTTAGCTTTATAAGCTCTATTAAACAGTCGATCTAGCTAATCGTTAACTTAGCACTAGAAATTTTAAAAGCTCTAGGTAATTATTAACTTAGCTAATCGTCGATTTGCAAATCTTGAAAGCTTTAGTTTATTATCAACTTAGCTTACCGTCGATTTATAAGTCCTAAAAGTTTTAAAAGTCTTAGTTAATCGTTAATCTAGCTAGCTTTTAACCTGTAAGGCCTGGAACCTCTAGAAACCCTAGTAATCGTAAACCTAATAAACCGTTAACCTGTAAGGCCTAGAAGCTCTAGTGAATTGGGAAGGGGTAACCTGGTCTTGATTAGAATATAATCGTAAAGAATTCTTGTATATACTTAATAGTTAGAGATAATAAGTTCAAACCCAATCTCTATTATATAGTGTTGAAACTATAGTAAAGTCTGATAAGGAAGTTGTGTTTAGCGAAAAATAAACCTTTAGACATTTATACGAAAAACGGATTAACTGATGGTCAGAAACCGAACTTAAAAAGTTATATCTTATATTATTTTAATCTTTCTTTTTACGATAAATTATGTTTTAAAATTATTGTAAACATTAATAGAAAGTTTAACATAAACAATTTATATCGGTATAGAGAATATAATATATTGATAACCTAGTAATTGATTTAGCTGTCGCTTGCTCGGTTTATTTTTTCACCTTTTTACTTTTCGATTTTCATTTTGATACTTAGTTATTCTTTTCGTTATTTAGCCTTTTTTACTTTATTAAACTTTGTTTTCCGGCTTTTTTCGTGTTAATCGATTGTTTATATTTTATTTAATCATGTTAGATTAAAGGAAATAAAGCGTAGACTGTTTCTATACGTTTTTATACGTATTTTTTACCTCGCGGTATAGTGTAATATATTTGTTATATATCATTGTTTACACACGTTAATTGCTAAGTGTTAATCGTTGTATATTTTAATACCAACGGGGATTTTAAGGATATTGGTTTAGGGCGGGAAATATGAAGCTATAATGGTTAAGTTTTCATAGATAGAAAAGGGGGCATAGGTGGATGTATGTAATGTTTATACGAATAATTGCCGAGATTAATTAACAAAGGCCTGTAATTGGAGATCTCGAGATTCAGATGTATTAAAGTTGGGCGGTATAGCCTTTCCAGCCGGTTAAGTACTAAATTATTTGCTTATTAGTTAATTAACTTATTTCTTTTCATAAGCGCTTATATTTTAAAACAATGTAGATTTTTAAGCCTATATATCGCACTCTCAGATCGTATTATTCACTTTTGGTTTTAACTTTAAATACCTTTTAATTATTTTTATACAAGATTAAGAATAGGTCCAAGCCTTAATCTTCAAGCTGAGCTAATATATAGAAAATCATTACACGATATAATTTCCATAATAGATACTATACCCAGTATCTTCGAACACGGTAACTGATAAATGGTTTTCGCGGTTAGGATAGAGTGCATACCTCAGTTCCGGGCCTTACTCCGATTAGTTTTATAAGTTTTTAATTTTTTTGCCTTTTACCGGACGTTGATTGTTTAGTTACTGGTTTTTTTATTATAATATGTTTCGCATAATAATATATTATATCGATGTAAATTATAAATTATATATAGAAAGTCCAAACTGAAAAGATATTTCGACGATCTTTCTAGGAAAAGTCGGTGCACGCCCCTTGTTCGAAAAAGCTGAATAAGGGGCTGAATAAATAGCTAAATCTTGCACTTTAGTTCCGCGTTCTTTTATAGCTTTCTATTATCAACCATTCGGTTAATAATGGAATCAATGGAGAAATAAAACCTTGATCTGCTTAATAATGTGGTTATTTACGAATATATATAGTGTTATAACCTAATAAGGCTTGGCTTCTCCAAGAACGATCGGAGTCTTATAAGGATAAGGGCCGATAATGGAACCAGGTTATATAACTGGCTTAAGGGGCTTAATAAGATTTTGTAAGAGCTTGGCGCTTGAGCCGTCTCGGGCTTAAAGGGATTTAAATATATTAATATAGTAAAACAGCTTTAAGCTATTTAAGATACCTTAAGCTAGGAATAAGATATATACGTTTATTATTTCCCGTAATCTTAAATAATACTAGCTTGTAATATAACTTAGTTACCCAGATTACCTCTAGTTATCTGTTATTACCAGACGTAATTAGTTTATCTTATATTGCTTAGTTTCCCATAGTACCACCTTTAACATAAACCCGCACGATTAAATTTAATAATTAGTTAATTAGCCCAGCTGTTACACGTTATAAACTTTTATTTAATGGTATTATCAGACTTTAAGTAATACCCAAATTGTTCATATGTCGTCTAATGCGTAAATTACAGTTACTCCGGAGGCCACGGCTTAACAGCTTTAAAATAAGATTAAAAAGCTTAAAACTATTGTTTAACAACTTACCAATGAAATAGTAGCAGCCTAACAGGTAGGGTTTCGCAAGATGAAACCTAAGAAACCTTAGCCCTACGATGGAAAAAGAAATATTCAAAACTTTTTAACCTAGATTTAAATTTATCTTCGTTTCGAAAAACTTACCGATCTAACAGATCAAATCCTCGTTATCGCTGCCTACCTAAAAGAAAATGCCCTTGATTAATTTAAACCTACCATAAGAAACTTTTTAAAAAACGGAAAATCCGATTAAAAAGAAACTATTCGAAAGGTCTTTTCTAGTTATGTCAATTTTAAAAATAAACTTAAAAACAACTTCAAAAATCCGGATAAAGAACAAATTATAGCCTAAAAAGTCTTCTAACTACGTTAAAAAACCAGCTTTTATGTACACTATGGAATTTAGAAACTTTATAATAAAAGTAAAATAAACGGACGAAAAAAACGACACTTTAATTAATATATTTTACAAAGATTTAAAGGAGGATGTTAATGTTGCAGTACGGGAACCCCTGTTCCTGTTCTTGGAGAACTCAGCCCCCGGGGCTGAACTGGGAACTCCTCCTCTGGCTAATCTTCGGAAGGAAAGCTTCGCTTTCCTTGCCAAGACTTGAGTGATCTACTGGATCTACTGGATCTACTGGATCTGTCCCAGATCACATAGATCATATAGATCCACGACACACTCACTTGGGATTGAATGGATATATAAGACTCGGTTTCCTTTGTAGATAGCCACCTAATTAGTTTCGCTTTTTAGCTATTAATCTAAGCCTATAGTCAGAGAATCAGTTCTCTCCTATGGGAAGAGTCCGCAAATCTCTTTAACGAACAGACCCCTGAATCACTCATCGTGCTATTGTTACCTGCAAATCAAGAACCCTTTTCGGATGCTGCTCATATCTCCAGGTGGATGTATGACAGGTTCGTTACAGTTAAGGATGAAATTATCAAAATCCCATAACCTACGATATTCGACAAATATATCACGGAAGCAGTTAAAATCAACAACCGACAGTATAAAAAACGACAAAAAAGATAAAGATATTTCACTTTACGGGTAAGATATCTTAAGGCTAATTAGGGAAAAAGGCGCGATATACCTTCTACCTTTTTTAAAACAGTCCTAGGACTTATGGAATTTGGTATTACTTAACGACGAAATATGAACCAGGTATAATGCTATAATTACGGTAAGATAAGATATGTAGCCAGACGATACAAGTGGTTATAAAAAACTAACAAAAAATATATTAGACCCTAATATCCGAAGAACTACCAAAAGGTTAAAACGGCAACAGATAAGTCAAGATGATTTATATCCGCCATAACGACGAACAAAAAAAACGCAACAAAAACTAAAAGCGATTAAGGCCCTTTTACAGGCGGCAGTAAACAGGCAGATTTAAAAGGCCCGATATACGGACCTCCATCCTATTAACTGCAACCAATCCCAGTACCCTATTTACGTAAAGGAAAAATAACGAATTTATAAGCGAATTACTTACATATAGAAAAAAGTTTTAACTTTTATACCCGAACGGGGTATAATCAGGAAAACTAATAATAATACCGAAAATTCCAAACGTTTATTATATAAAAAAAGGTCGAAAACGTAGCACCAAAACTAACATAGCCGGAAGGTGAAAAGTACCCTTAAAAAACCCCCACGTAGTATTTCGGATAATGTAATTATCAAACCTAAAAAAAGTTAATCCAGAAATCTATCGACAAATATTATCAGCGGGTTATTACGGAAATTCAGTTATAACTAGATTTCGAAATAAATCCCCGAAAACGAAAGAAATTACGAAAAAAGTTAACAAAGTTTTCTAATTAAAACTAACCAACCCCCCAAACGGGATAAAAAGTTATTAACGGATTAAAAGACAATATTTGCAATCTAGTGAACCGGTTATATCAGCAAAAGGAAAAGATTTGCCAGCTTAAGGCTTAACTACGCGGTTAAAAAGGCTAGATAAAACAAATATAGAAAATATAGGAGCAACTCATGAAACAAATCCAACAACTCACAAACTTCCCAAAAAGGAACGCTATCTGTAAAAAAGCCTTAAAATGGCAAGAGCCAGAAATAGCAGCAAGAACTTCTTAAAATGGTTTTGAATATAACGATAGGAGCTAACAATAACCCTATCACCCTAAAGATACGAATTAAAACATATTGGTATACCGTAATAGTAGATTACGGAGTTTTAGGCGTTAATTATATTACCCCGAAATTGGTAAATCAGCTTAGATTGCTATGGAAAGATAAAAAGAACCTTCACATTGTCGAAAGCGCCAAAAGTTAGACATTCGCCTACGATAACGGGAAAATTATACGCGAAATTAATCACTTCGAGATTTTTGTTAAAAAACGGATCTAGATAATTAATTTCGACATTGTTCCGTTAGAAAATTACAATATAATTTTTAAAAAGCCATAGTTATATTAATATAACCTCTTAATCAATTAAAATACTAACCTGATAAAGTTCATTTTCTACCTTATCAACAAAAAAAAAAACGAACGAAATTTCCATATTCGATTAAAAAAAGACAACGGATACAGGCATAAAAATACGACAGAAACCTTACCACCCAAAAAAATACGACATAAAAAATATAATAAATGCATTAAACACATTATAACCACTATCCGGCCACAACTTTACGACATAACCGAGATCTTAGAACATTAAACCGAAAAGCCAAAAGAAAAACATGGCTAATGTACTACCACAGTATCGCAAATACAAGCGACTGTTTCAAAAAAAGCTCAAAACGAAATTACCAAAACTTAATAAATAAGATTATAAAATAATCCTTAAAAAAAGTACCTTACCCAAATCTTACCTTATTTATAACTTAAACGAAATAAAGCTTGACATTTTATATACGTACTTAAAAAATAAACTCCGAAAGGAATAAATTCAATAATCTACATCTTTAACTAAATATTATATATTCTTCGTACTAAAAAAACGGTAGACTACGATTAATAATAAACTATCGATATCTTAATAATATTACTGTCAAAATAAGACATTTTTACTATTAAATACTAAATAAAAAATCACTTATAAAAAGCTAAATAGTTTACCGTTCTAAATTTTATAAACGGATATAACCTAATCTAGATTAAGCTAAAATACAAATAAAAAACGGTTTTCAAAACAAAATACGAATTATACGAATATTTAATTACATTGATAAAACTTGCGAATATACCAGCAACCTTTTAACAAATGGTTAGTTATGTATTTCGAAAATATCTAGATATTTTCGTTATAGATTATTTAGACGATACTTTGATTTTTTTTAAAGTCGGAAAAAGCACATACAGGATACGTTTATCAGGGTTTTTAAGCTTTACAAAACGCCAATTTATTAATTAACGCAAAAAAGGGAATATCTAGGATATATTATTACCTCAGAACATATTAAAATAAACCCCAAGAAAATTGCAGTAATTACGGAATAGCCTATATTCATCACTGTTACAAAAATGCGGGTATTCATTAAATTCGCTAACTATTACCGAAAGTTCATCACATACTTCAACAAGATTACCGTACCATTATTTAATTTACTAAAAAAAAACGAATTCCAATAAATAACGGAGACAAAAAAGGTTTTTTAATAAATTAAGAATGTAATTATTAATAAACCAATACTAATCATATACGATCTAAAACGTTTAGTTAAACTAGAAACCGATTTTTCGAATTATACGTTAAACGCGGTTATTGGATACCGAAACGATTGAGGAATATTTCACCCGATTACTTTTTATTTTTACAGATTAAAAGAAGCGGAATTAAATTACGCTATTTCCGATAAAGAATTTATGGCTATTATTAAGGCTTTTCGAAAATTTAGATACATGCTTAAAGAAAACCTTTATTAAATTAAAATTTATATTAATTACAAAAACTTTACCCGTTTTATTATTGTACGAAAACGTACAGAACGACAATTACGTTATACGAAAGAGCTAGCAAAATACGACTTCGTTATTATTTATTAAAAGGGTTTTGAAAACGGTAAAGCCGATGTTTTTAATAAACGACCTGACCTAAAAGAGAAGTTAGTTAAGGTTAGCCATAAAACTTTCGATGTTATCCTAAAAGGATATCTAAAATTACGGCAGATCGTAACAATCAAGGTAGTACCCCTTAATCTACACTAGAAAATACAGCAATATAACGACAATCTCCCTAACGACTAATAAACAGATAAAATACAGGTTCTAGAAAAATGTTAACAGGATTTGATATAAGATGTATATTAACATTTACTTTATAGATACCTAGGAATCTACAAGATCCTAAAGCGACTATAGCGTACCTATTATTTTCCTAAGATGAAAATAGTAGTATAAAAAGTTAGATGGAAATACGACGTTTGCGCTAGAGCAAAGGCTTTTAGGCACAAACCGTATATAAAACTGCAACCATTTCTAGTGTTATAACGGTTATGGGATTTAATTACTATAGATGTTATTACTAAACTTCTCTTATCTGAAGACCTAGCATAGGAATATATTACGATAGCATTTTCGTAATCGTCGACCGATTTACGAAATTCTTTTATTTCCTACCTTATTACGAAAATAAAAACGTAGAACAAATAGCATATATGTTTTTCCGACATAGTTTTAGCGTATATGGATTACTAATAGAAATTATTTTAAATAAAGGTACTACATTTATTTTTAAATTCTAGCAAGGCTTTATGGCATAGATCGGCCTGAACTACAAATTATCTAATATATTTAGGTCTTAAACAAATAAACAAACAAAACGTCTAAATTAGACTCTTAGAACCTACTTATAATACTATATTAATTACGAATAGAATAATTGGGTTAAGAAATTACCAGTAGCCTAATTGGCCTATAATCTCAACTACCAGGAAAACATTAAGATAACCCCAGCAAACGTTAATTTCGGTTTCATATCAAAAGTTTACAAAAAGATACCCGATAACGGCCTAGTTAATATTAAAGTAATTTTAACATTAAAATAACTTAAATAATTATACGTAAAAATAAAAACAAAATTCGAATTTATACATAACAAAATAAAAAAATACTATAACCAAAAAAAGTTAAAAAAAACTAACCTTTTCGAAAGGAGATATAGTCTACCTAGTTACCAAAAACGTTAAAACCAAACGCCTAAGTTAAAAGCTTAATTTTAAATATATCGGCCCATACAAAATTAATAAAAAAGTCTTGGAAAATAACTACGAATTAAAACTACCCCCGAAAGTTAAACTCTATCCAATCTTTCATATTTCTTTACTTAAGTTAATAGCAGATACTATTAAAATAAGTATAAAACGAAAAGATAAAGTAAAAGGAGATATACCAATATACGAAATAAAAAAAGTCCTAAACGTACGCAGAAAGGACGGACTTATTAAGTACTTAGTTAAATAGAAAAATTACCCAAACTTCGAAAATACTTGGAAACCCGCTAAGAATCTCATAAACACTTAGCGCCTTTTAAAGGATTTTTACCAGCGACGCCGGAACCCGTTATAAACGCACTCCAATCCACGTTATTAAGATTAAACCAATCGGTGGTATTAATGCCAAACCAGTCGGTTGGGGCTACGGCTTATACCAACGCAGTTATTTCCGCGGATAGTTGTTCCCGTTTTTTTTCTAAACGTTCGAATTTTTCTATTACTTCCGCATTTTAATACCACGATAGAGTATCTCAATTTTACGACGACGAAAAAATTTCTATTGTTTTTTTAAACGATCCAGACGCTTAAACAACTCGGTTAAGCGTTGTTATGTTTTTAATAACTCCTCTTTAACGATACGTTTTTCCAGCTCCAAACGGTCCTTTTCGGCAGTAAGTTTCCGACGCTTAAATTTGGAAAAACCAAAAAGGTTACAAAAACCCCGTGTTTGGTATAACGCGAATACTTCCTAAAGTTATAATAAGCCTTATAAGGTTTATTTTCGGATTTATAACGAAAACAAAAAATGTCCGATAATATAATAAAAGCAAAACGGTTAATCCGTTCTTAAAAAATAAAAACGTTAATATATTTGCGAAAAAAAGCCTTTTTAATCTAACCAGATATATTAATCAACCCAAAACATACCCAGTAACAAAAGATAAAAAAAGGTTAGTTATTTAAACTCCGACAAACAATTAATTAATTTTTAAAAGCAAAGATTTTAAAAGAAAAGGGAAATTGTATTATAACTTAATAAAACTTAGCTTCTTTAAAAACGATTAAAGTTTTATAAAGATAAAAACTGATAATAAAATTAGGTTATATAATTAGCTGAAAGGGTTTAATAAGGTTTTATAAAGACTTGGCGCTTAAGCCATTTCGGGCTTAAAAGGACTTAAGTATATTAACATAATAAAAAAGCTTTAAACCATTTAAAATACTTTAAGCCAGAAATAGAATATATACGTTCATTATCTTCTATAATCTTAAATAACACCAGCTTGTAATATAACTTAATTACCTAGATCACCCCTAGTTATCTGTTATTACCAGACGTGACTAGTTTATCCTACATTGCTCAGTTTCCCATAGTACCACTGCCAACATAAACCCGCACGACTAGGTTTAATAGTTGGTTAACTAGCCTAGCCGTCACATATAGCCCTACTTGCTCTTCGCTATTACAGGAAGTCCATAGCTTTGATATGGCGAAATAGGCACATTGACAACACATCTTGAGATTTCCTCCGTTCTTACTCAAGTCTACCCTGCGCACTTTTACATATTAAATTCTCCCGGGTACCCTCATTCCTTCTCTTAGGGTAGCCTTACGTTCAGTCGCATAGCTGTTGGATCATATTCTTACAATGTCTTTACGATTCAGAAGTTCGACGAGTTCAGTATTTACTTGTATTTGCTGATATATTTAAAAGCTTTATCGGGTATATTTTGCTGTAATAAAAATATGGAATATTTAGAAAAGTTGCGTTTCTCGGTTATGGAATATACCAACTTAGTAGCCCGTTATTCTTTTCTTAGTTAGGATTTTAATTTAAACAATACATAAAACATAATCTGGATTAACATTTTAAATTGGTTTTTTTATTTTATTAAGGATAACAATGGATTAACTTTCCGAACTTATCTATTTGGTTTTGGAATGTATATTATATTAAGTTACGGTGTATATATAGTTATTATTTTTATGAAAGTAATAATATAAACAGATCGTAAATTCTTTTTATTTCGTATTATCATAAACCTACGTTTGTTAGCAGTTAAAGTGATCAAATGCAGAAAGCTGGCGTGATCTGTATGTGATGGTTCTCTATCTACCAGAATGGACAAATCCTGTCCGTGGGCAATCGCTCTTAAGTACATGATTAAGCGGTTAAAGGGTGAGCGGTAAACAAGGCATGTCGCAGGCTGCATCTTGCAGCCCTACACCGACAAAGCCTTCCAGCTTGCAACACCTGAAAGCACCAAACGCCGACACGCCTCCTTACGTCAGGTAACCACGGCTGGAAAATCCGAAAATCTCTTAAAAAACAAATCAATCTATACGGGGTCTACTCATCCTGTATTTTCTCGAGTCCTAAGTTCCGTATGAACCTTTCGAAATCCGTCCTATCAAGTGGCTTCGTAAGTCCATCAGCTAGGTTGTCCTTGCTTTCCACGTACCGGAAGCTGATATTGCCGTCCCGTACCTCTTGACCAACGTAATGATATTCCACTCGAATGTGACGCTTTCTTCGCGACATCTGGGTCTCTTTTACCCACTTAAGTACCCCTATATTGTCCTCCAGAATAGGAATGGGGCCTTCGGGCATAAGCCCAAGCTCTGTCAGGAAGTTCCCGACCCCCGCTGCCTCCGTTGCAGCTGTTCCTGCTCCCACGTACTCTGCTTCTGTAGTACACCTCGTAACAACACCCTGTGGCTTCGAAAGCCAAGATACAGGTGCTCCAGCCATGAAGAACACACACCCTGTAGTGGACTTAACTAATTCTTAATCATCTGCAAGCTTGTGTCTACTGCTCCGAACAGTCCTGGGTCGTTGTATTTTCGGTACGGATGCGATTCGTCTAGCCTTCGATATCGAATCGACAGGTCTGCTGTACCATTTAGGTAACGTGGCAATCTCTTAATACATTCCTGATGCCTTAAAGAAATGTTCTCCTTGATTTCTGTAAAGATAGCTTTAAGCCACATCTCTTGTTCTGGGCTCTCCATAGCTTCCTTCAACGACGGGCCGTCGTCCACTGTAATATATCCATGGCTTCGAACGAAGTCGTCGTCGTCACTTAGCAATAGGAAGTTCCGGAAGCCATCTGGGTCGCAATCTAGGTCGCAATCGCCCTCTTGGGTCAAAGCTAGCTTTTCGTTCCGTAACTTCATGTCACACCCCCTAACTTCCCGTAAAACCTTCTGAAACTTAATGGTAAACTATACTGGATCTCCACCGTCGTAAATAATCTTGCTAAGCTTTTTCCAAAGGAACCTCTACTTAGCCTTACCCGTAAATAACGTAGGTCTTCCGTAAGGTCCTTAATATCTTCGTACCTTTCTTAATACCTATGATCAACTTTAAAAGCGCCCTTTTAAAAGTTTTAATAATGGCCTTAACTAGGCGCAGTTAATCTAATTGCTTTAGTTTCATGCCAATTTCGTAATTAATCTTTTTAAGCGCAAGGCTTAAGGCGTTGTTCCAGAGCTCCCAATTGGCCTAACCTAGCAGGTGATTTTCCTTGTTAAGGGTGAAATCGAATCATTTCTAACGGAGCTTTGAATCTTCTTTATTACTAAACTTTTTTTTCCTTCAGGCGTATACCTGCGTTGGAGCTGTCCGAATTGCTGGAGGAACTGCTGGAGGAGTTTCTGTGGCTTCTTCTGTGCTTCGAGGGATCTGCAGACGAATTTGCTAAAAAGGAGGAAGAGGAACTGTTTGAATCATCAGGGTCACTGCACGCCACACTTTTTCTCTTAGGTGGCTTTTTGCTTTTCTGTCTTTCAAGGGGTTAGGCTTTTTTATAAACCACCTTCTAGG
This sequence comes from Monosporascus sp. 5C6A, assembly GCA_004155035.1. NCBI lineage: Eukaryota > Fungi > Ascomycota > Sordariomycetes > Xylariales > Monosporascus > Monosporascus sp. 5C6A. The sequence goes on from QJOB01000093.1 coordinate 108,966, forward strand.
CTTCGCTTCGCCTTTTTAAAGTGGGTTAATTTCTTTTATATCACTTGCAACTGTAATAGGGACTTCCTTGGAACCTTTCGCCTTAACTTCAGGCTGAGCGCTTTTTGACTCTTTGGGTTATGCATTCGTACTTGGCGACTTCGGCTTTTTTGGATCCATTTTAATTATCCAAGAACCGTATCACCATTTCGTTCAGTCGTTTTATTGTATCAGTGGTCTTTTTATTTTGTTATTTCAGCTCTTTGACCTTTTCCTGGACCTGTTGATAACTGTCTTCTCGTACCCTAACGTCTCGCCTGATGCTACTTATATTGGTGCCTAGGGAGGTGTAGAGCTTATTCAAATCAGCCTCGGGCTGCTGTCTCTGGATGGGGGTTCTAAATCCTTCTCCCGGCTGCTGTGGCTGGGGTGATGGAGCTTCCACTTCTACCTCTTTTTCCTCTTCCTTACTGAAGAACTCTTCTTTTTGGGGTACATCCTAATCATCAGAAGGTTCAGGTTGCGGAGAGGGAAATGGGGAGGGGCTTCCCGTGTGCTTCTGGCCCTCCTGGAGGACGAAGCTGTTGTCGGACAAGGCGCTCTTCTCAACTGGGAGCTTCCCTCGGTTCTGTCTCCTGCTCACCACCGTCAACTGCTAAACTCTCTCTTAAATCGTTAGCTAAGCGACTCTGTTTTAAGTCTCTTGCTCTCTCTGTTAACTTAGCTGTCAGACTGCAAATAACCACTTCGTATAACGTGCTAAGGTTGCTGATTAACCAAAAGATGCTACCATGTCAGCAGTCACAGTGATCAAATGCAGGAAGCTAGCGTAATCTGTATGTCATGGTTCTCTACCTGCTTAAATGGACAAATCCTGTCCGTAGGCAATCGCCCTTAAGTGTATGATTGGGCGGTTAAAGGGTGGGCGGTGGACAAGGCATGTCGGAGGCTGCATCCTGCAGCACTACACCGACAAAGCTTTCCAGCTTGCAACACCTGAAAGCACCAAATGCCGATAATAACGTAAATTTTAAACCCTATTATACCAAAGCTTAAATATACCTTATTAATATATATTATCCTTATTACAATACCGTAACAGGAAAATCATTAAACAATATATAATAATATTTTTTGTTACCGTTTAAATATCTTAGTTTTATAAAGAATATAATATAACGTCCCACACTTCTACAAGCCGATATTAAAATCCGACATCCTCACGATAACACCGATGAGTCTTTACTGCAATTAACGGCGTTAATGCCGTTCAAAGGGAGAATGAGAATAACTTGGAAGAAGGCGGGGGGGTTGCTACCCACCAGAATCGGTGTTTGAAAGTCCGGCATCTTCCCACCCACGCGGACATCATTGTCCGTGCCATCTCTATGCAGCAGCGTCTACTTATCAGCATGCCATTAATAAAGGCATAATAATAATAATGCTTGAGCAGCAATGAGCAATTTCGATATCCCAGTGCGCTTGTCTCTTTAAAGCGCGGAAACCATGACGTCATCAGGAACGCTGTTGGCACTTAGTGCTGTTGGCTTCGCCGTGCTCTGGGGTATCATGCTGGTTAACGGCACGTTCGACGGCATAACTTCAGTCGCAGAAAATACCAAATTCCCTGATTGCCGTCCTTTACGAACGGTATATACTGGCTACCCTCTAATTGATAATAATATCCTTGGTATTATAGCCTTTTACGACTTGCTGTCAAACGCCAAGGCCGGCGCACCACAGTGGCTCTTTTTTTACGTTTGCAACATCCTCGGCGCCATTGATTCCTGGGTCCTGATTGAGAGTCGTCGGCGAGGTGTCCGGAATGTGTTTCTGTGCCAGTAAGTCGCAATACTCCCTGCTTGTTTTTTTCGGTAAGTAAGAGCTTACCAGTATTAGCACCATCACCTTCATATGGCTGTGAAACCTGGGCGGTGCGGCCTTCGTGACGCCTATTTATTTCTACTTCATTGCCCGAAGCGGCTATACGGATCGGGATGCAACGATACCCCTCAACGACGTCCGGGGCTTCCCTCCCACCGTGATGGCTAACGCACTATTCCCGCTTTTCCTATTCTACCCGGCGTGGAGTGGCTGGTCGGCATACGATCACCATGGGTACATCGGCCTCTACCACTTCACACCAATGCTCATGGTAGTAACCGTTGTTACCTTCAGCCGACCGGGGACTACATTTACGATGTTTGCTTCGCCCAAGAGCAAGGACGCCCGCAACGAGGACGCCCCTTGGGTGGTGGCATCGTACATCGCAACGGGCGCCATCTCGGCCGCGGTGCACGTCTACGTCGTAGCGGCGGCCATGCTCCAACTTCCCGCAGGTAGCTCGAGTCTGAGCCTCTCCCGCTTATTCGTGCCGGCGCCGCGGAACGTGCTGGCCGCGCCACGAGGCTCCTCTGAGGCGCTGCTGGAGGGCGCCCATCTCTCTACCCAGCTGGACTACCTCGTGCTTTCGGCCGCTTGCGTGGTATTTACGCATCCTATGTTGCGGAAGGCTTCGTGGGGAACAAGCATTGGAGGAAATCGAGAGTTGGCTTGGATTATATTAGGAACGGTCCTCCTAGGCCCTGCTGCTGCCGGCTCTTTCACCTTCGCTCTCCGGAAGCGGCGTCTGAGGGCCGGGGAACCCTTCTCCCGAGGAGAGCCTGAGAAAGCTTCGAGGCGGCTTGTTTGAGCCGAGTCCATCTAGGAAAAGTGGGTCTTCACACCCCTTTTCGAGGAAGCTGAATAAGAGGCTGCTTATATTCTTAAGGGCTATATCTAGGACTTTGCTTACCCCGCCTTTATAACTTTAATGGTATAGGGGTAATAGGTGAATAAGCTGCTTAGTTATTAGTTATTCACGAATATATATAGCCCTGCTTTTCCCTCGTTGTTACAGGAAGTTCATAGCTTTGATATAGCGAAATAGACACATTGACGACACACCTTGAGAATTCCTCCGTTCTTACTCGAGCCTACCCTGCGCACTTTCATATACTAAATTCCCCCGGGTAGCCTCACCTTCAGTCGCACAGCTGTCATAATCTTACAGTCCATCTCCGCTTGTGTACAAGTCGAAGCTAAACTCGGTTTTGAAAAATGCCGTCCATGGTCATTAGTGTCGCAGTAAGGGCCCCCCTATCTAGACCTTCAGGGGTCATTCGGGACAACGTTGATCCGTTCCGGAGCCCTAGAGCCCTATATCAGTGGATCACCCACACCAAGTGGGATCACCGCTTCTTAGACTCCTAGATATCGTCAATATACCCTCTAGAGCTGTGCAGCTGCTCCCTAGTAAGTGTGACAATTAGGATTGGGCGCATTATATTGGTGGCTAATACAACTGGAGCGGAGGCGGTTGCGCGTAGGAATAACCCCATCGCCGTTAATTCCTGGGCTAGATGTTTTGTACGCGAAATTTAAAAAGAGGCCGAGTCCCACCTCCGAGAACTGTGGCAATAGAGCTTTGAATAGGGTATGAAGTGGCTGTTGGACTTAAATGCTTCGATATGTATGTCTCCGTCTCTGAGCTTATATAGAGTTGCTTTGGATATTGCAAAGAAATATGCATGGAAGCATGGGCTCGAAACCCTTCAGGGCCGTTTTCTTCAACATTTGCGCCGGTTTTTCGTGCCACTAATAAAGGCTGCCACTACAGGCCCGAAAAGACGCTACAAAATTATAAAGGTGCCACCAGTTGGTTCCAACATTTCCGAGGTCGCAGTTCGTCCGGCCCTCACTTATCAAGCCTCCCCGCCGACGAGACAAAGGAAAGGAGCTTTTTAAGGAATGGCTCGGCGACATGGACGCGGACAAGGACCTACTAGTATACTCGGATGGGTCTCGGATAAAGGAAAACCGATGGGGCTACACCATCAGGAAAGGGTGGACGACTCCGGAGATATACCTAGGAAAGGGCAGGCCCTTCCAATCCAAGCGGAGATGGTAGATGCTGAAGTATATGGCGCACTCCAAGGTCTGGCGGCAGCTAGAAACATGGGACGGCAGAAACGGCTGTATATTTGTCTTGATAACACCTCGGTGGTGGACGGACTGAACGGGACCCCATTGGAGTCATCACAGAGTATTTTTCTACGCTTCAAGGAGCTCGCTGCGACACACGCGCCAGGTGTGACTGTCAAGTGGCCCCCGGGACATAGAGACATTGAGGGCAACGAAGCAGCGGACAAGCTGGCAAAATAGGGCGCGATGATGGATCACGGGGCTGAAACGATGCCCGCAATCGCATGGACGAGGCGGCACCTCAAAAGGAAAACGAAGCAGGCTCCGGAAACACCGACTGCTGCCCAGGCATGCGCCCAGGGCGGCATACTTATAATACCTAGGGGAAGAGAGTGCGCGGTGGGCGAGATTTGTGGAAAGTACAGGCTTTTTCACACGGATATGTCCTAGATAGAGGACGAGGCATATTGACAGAGACTGGGTGAAAGGGCCTGGCCGATGTAACAATGTGGATGGGCACGTGAACATCGAGAATATGGACAAGCAGTGACACCTCCACAACCCTGCGATGTATGGCTCTGGGAGGCGTGGTTTGCCCTAAGAGGGACAGTCACCACGTTAAAAACAAACAAACAAAGTCTTAAACATCGTCAACCTTGAATAACTGCATCACTCTCGGCACACCGTGTCATTGGTCTCAGCCCCTGTCCACGCTTATACACACCCCAGCCTTTGGTTTGAGTTTTTATTGGTTTCTATCCAGTGGGACCTGTCGATCGATGTAGTATAAGTTTGGTCAATCACTTTTATAAAGGTCAAGAGAAACCTATTGCTGACGCAAGTTTACAGTGACGATCAGATCCATTGTTTGTTGCCCAGGTGAGACAGGAATGCGCCCCCATCGCCCTTCTCGATACTGGCATTCTCCCAAACCTTGATCACATCTTGCACGGCTTGTTCCCGGGGTACTGGACCCTTGAAGTGCGGTGCATACTTCTGAAAACCTGCAAACATGCCTTGCAATCCCTCCATCTGCTCCGGAGACACTGTTGAAACATCACATGGTTAGTCTCGGAATCTTTTCTCTTTCAAACAAGAAGAATGAAACCGGAGGAGAAGGGAGGGATAATTCATACGACTTTCGGGATTGAAGTTGCCCGTATCTACCACTCCTGGACTCATACTAATGAATAGCACGCCCTGCTTCTTATATTGTGCACTGTACTTGGCAGTAATAACGTTCAAGGCTGCTTTGGAGGCCGCATACAAAGGTGCAATTTGTATGTCGAACTGATTGATGAAGTCAATGTCCGCCATCCCAGAGCTTATAGCTATAATCTTCTTGGCATTTCCTTTAAGAATGAGAGGCAGGAACACATTGTTAAGGTAAATATTGCCAATGACGTTGGTATCGATTGATTTGCGCAAGGCGTCCGCCGCGTCTTTAGGCGATCTGCTCAACACATCAGTTCTTCTACTCCGGGTTCGGGGGGCGAGGCAGGACCTACATTTCTCCAATCGCGGAGTATTCATCAACTGGTATCATGATAGCGGCGTTCGCAATCAGGTAGTCGAGACTGCCACCCGTAATGGCCGAAGTCTCCTCGGCAGCAGTCTGGGGAAGATGATGAGTCAGCAAATATGTGGACCGGTCTCCAGTGGTATCGGCCTTCCTACCTTCAGACTGTCGTAGTTCGTCAGATCACCGGCCAAGATGTGGACATTGGATCGGTCGGGCAATTCTGCCGACACCTTCTCCTTAGCGCTGGACGGGTTTCGCGCGAGGCCGATGACTGTATTCTTTGGGTCGCTCGATAGCTGGCGAAGCATCTCGAACTATTAATAGGCATTCGTCAGACTGGACCCAGAATGCTACTCTTGGCTGAACCTACCCCCAGCCCCCTCGAGGCTCCAGCGATAACGTATGTCGACATGGTGAGGGACGTGTTTCTCTGGAAATTGATTCTGGAACAAGTCGCCTTGGGTATCGTATGGCCCTGACATTTAAATAGTTTTGGCAACCGTCGAACGGAGTACTTCGATTACAAATACTTCAATTACAAATCAAACGTCGCGCGGCTACGTGGTTACGCGATACCTAATTACTGCATTAACGGCCCAACTGCATTAACGGTCCGACTCCATCAACGATCCAACTGCATCAACGCTTAGTGGTAGCCGGAGCACTCATTTACATAATGCTCAATCCACCTTCCAACTATCTCTTGCATCCTCTGTCGTCTTATGCGAGCCCCTGTTCTAGTGGGTAGGTGTCGGGTTACTTTTCGGCACTCGTAATCCCTCTTGAAATGGGGTACCCGTCAGGACCTGTCGCGGATATCTCACTCACAAGACGTGGCTCTGAGCTCACTTCCTCATTAACCGGCATGGATACCATGGTCCACTTGATGACATAATGTTCAGGCAAAGAGCAGTATATCTCAAGCGCAGCTAGCCCCGGAACCCGTTCCTAGCTCGACCTCTCCTTAGCAGGCCTCGGTAGTGGAGGGAGATTACTTCGCTGCTTCAGTGGCTACGATTCACCCCCTTAAAATTTGAGTGTACCATAAAGCGGCGCAGCCTCTCGCCCGACGTTGAGTTTTGCCGCAGACACACATATAATTAAGGTTTGAGACGGCAAGAAGTTGATCAAGCGTGACAATGTGTAGAGTCACAGTAGTTCCCTAGTACTCGTAGCTATACGGTATGAACTTCACTGCTTGAATCTTCCTAGCGAAGTTCCCCTATGTGGCCTTGTCAAGGTACGCTCGATCCAAAATGTTTTGACAAGCCAGTCCATCCGTGCAGCTTCTTCTCCACTTCTTCATCACCCAAAACCGACCTTTGGTCACTGGGTGGTGCACGCTCCCATCATGCCCCCCTACCATCTCGGATCCCCCATTCTCCCTGCATCTTCCACGCGTATTATTACCACGCACGTAATTATCTTACGGAGAAATGGCCCTGCTTCAGGAATTCTACCCCTTTCCCTTGCTCCACAAGGAGCTCAGGTGACTGTTTGGGAGCACGGCTTCGAGGCACCCGGACCGCGCGTCCAATTCTTCACGTAACCCCGGTCCCACCAGGAATCGAGCTTGCGACAGAACAGCTGTAAAGGCAAAAGTCTGCGATGCAGGGTCTTATAGCCGCCTGCTTAGGGAAATGGGGGAACTGCGTCTCGTTGATAAAAGCATGGCTCCCATAGTACCTCGCGCGAAACCTTCCCTAGGCGTGACATCTAGGCAGGCCAACCGCTACACGTACATGGACAGCTACCGACTGCAGAGCGCTTGCCCGGAGTCGCGCACCGCGGCGCTGAAGCATTGGGAGTGTCTCGGGAGTAGCCATCTGTTCCTCGACATGCCTAAGTGGGAGGGTAGCGACGGCGTGCTTCGTCCGATCGCGGTCGACGTCGCTAACGACGTTATTTTGCCTGCGGCCGACCTGGGCGTATCAAAATCGCGGACGTACCCAGAGGCTCGCAACTCCAGGTTGGTGGGTCGAAGGTCGCCAGGTTCGCCATTGAATATCACCCGATCATGACAGGCGGAGGATATTTCCCTCGTTTCCTGTTTAAAATGCTGGCTCGCCTGAAACGCGAGACCTTCACGGCGGCGGATTACCTTCCAACCGATGATTGGTAAAGGATACGCAGACGAGGGTAGCGACGGCAGCGGGGTTCCGAGGGGGTTAAGGAGCATCTAGATGACGTGATATTCGAGATTAACTAGGAATTCAACGGCCATTTCAAATTCAAAGGGGGTTCTACCTGATCGATTACAGCGTCCAGCTCTGGAAGGGTTGCACCTTAAATGCTCTGGAGCGCAGCCGAAAGCCTGCGTTTGTCTGGGATCCCAAGAAGTTTTACAAGGTCATACCTGACGACATATCTTCGCGGTCGACGGCTTTGGTGGTGGCGTCATCATCGACTTGGAACGTGCTGCGCTTCGACGGGAGTGCACCTACGACCCGCACGGTTTTCGGAAGTGGTGGCGAGATTACCTCATGCCCGACTTTAATGGCACTGTCGGGTGCTCCTTCTACGTTTTGGCATGCATTGATATGGCTCGGCGAGGAGACAGGTAGGGAGTTGTGAGCGACGTTGCTCGACCCACAATGAGTCGAGCCGTAGCCCTGGGAAAGGGTCATGTCGTTTAGGAGAGGTAGGCGTCAAGAGGCGCGGGAAGACGAGCTTTGTACGGATGTCTGATATTTGATGGTGGAAATGGTGGCTCGAAGTGCTTGATTCCGAGGTTATGGTGTCAAGCGAGACGGGATTGGGATTTGTCTCTATCGTTTCGTCAGCTCTGTTTCTCCTTCCCATACGGAGATTAATATACAGATTTCAAGGTCTCTCTGTCTTTAGCTCTCATCCAGACTTGGTGCGTTTATGTTGATAGCAAGATTAGAGCCTCAGTTTCCCCCGAGCTCCTATATCATCTTCGGAAGATGTTAAGCTTCCGTAGACTTCGCGTACTCCTTTCGTGCCTGGTATATAGCATCAATAAGCATGGCGACGTGGTCGGCGTCCTTCCGGAGGGTGATGAGTTGCTGCAAGATTGCGTCTTCGCATGCCATTCTCTTCTCGATTGCGAGGATTAGATCTTGAAGCTTTTCGGACTTCAAAGTGGTCCTGTAATGAGCCAAGGACTGTCAGCTGTACCCGTGTGTCTGGGGTGCGTGTGGAGTTAGCCATGGCTTACAGCTTCTCGCACTGAGCTTTATAGTCTTCCTCACTGCGGGCCTTTATCGTGGCAAGGTTCCTCTCGTAGTGACGGGCGATCTTCTCCCGGCCTTGTTCCCGCTGAGCCTGGAGTTTTGCCTTTTTTCGAAGGTAGAACGGTTAGTCTCGGGATACAATAGGCTTCCATCGCTGCAGCTGGGACTACCATACAATCTTCTTGACGACTTGAACGCAGTTGGGAGGTGCGTTAGCACCGAAGTCATTTTCCGTGGAATTATCTTCGCTCGGCGAAGCGTTTCTACGGGCTGCGGCCATGATACAGAGGACCTCCCGAGGATGGCGTTGGGATACGAACGGGTTTACCCGAATTTCGACGTGATTTAACAAGTACGGTATTTTCCGCCGGGATGAATGCCCTCGGACGTAGCGATTAATCTTTGGAAAGAAGATGGGGGAGGAAGCATACGCTGACGGGTTTGGCAGGAGGCCTAAATCATGATAATTATGATACTTGCAGGAAATTCAACTATCCGGTTATGCGCGCCAACATAGGTACGTAGGCAGCTAAGACATACCTGCGTTGCAAATTCCATATTGGCAACGCCATCACGCCGGTACACATAACCTCGCAAAGGCGCTCCTGCTACTGCATCGTAACAAGATGATAGGGGTTCGGTTGACGCCTGGCCGGCAGGTGGTCCGTCCTACGATGATAGTTCTACCGAGGCCCCTCCCTGCACCAGCCACTAACGGAATCCCCACTGCTTGGCATGCTTATCGATCTTATCGAGCGCTCCACCAAAAAAGTCCCCTTCGCTACTAGGTAACGAATCTAATCTCGTACATGATTTTACATGGACTTCGATCAATTGTTCGCCTACCTCTGCCTCCCCTCCTCGGCGCTGTATCCATTGCCGTAGAACTTATACGGTCGCAATGGGTCTCTCAGGGCCGAAAAAGTACTTGACACCCTCCTGATCCGTGTACGGCGGGGAGTGCTAACATACAAGCTGTAGCCGTCGCAAGCTCGCTCACGATCCGAACAACACCAAATGGAGCCGCAACGAGACTACCTTCGGCCATAGAATCCTACGTGCCCAAGGATGGGAGCCGGGAAACGTCTTAGGCGCCAAAGATGCCGGACATGCCGGACTTCATAGCGCAGCGAGCTCGGCGCCAATAAAGGTGGTTCTGAAAGATGATACTCTGGGTTTGGGTGCGAAGGTGCGTCAGAAGCAGAGCACGGAATGCACTGGCCTAGATGGCTTCAAGGACCTTCTGGGAAGGCTGAACGGAAAATCCGATGATACGATCGAGAAGGAGCGAAAGTTACGGTCGGACATCAAGACGAGCTTGTACGTCGAGAGGAGATACGGTCCCATGAGATTCGTCGGCGGAGGACTACTGGTCGGAGACCAGATGCAGGCGCTAGTCAGCACCGACCCTACGACATTGGGCCGAGAGAGCACGCAGAATTCGACGCCGGAGTCCGTGGAAGAGGGGCGGGAGTCGTCCAACAAGGCGAAGAAGGAAAAGAAGCCCAAGAAGCGGAAAGCAGAGGAGGTAGAGCCAGCAGACGGTTCGGACGCCTCTCAAGAGAAGAAGCGAAAGAAGCGAGCGAAGGACGAAGGTGCGCAAAGCGACTCAACGAAAGAGGCCAAACAGAAAGATTCTTCTAGGGAACGGAAGAAATCGAAGAAGTACAAGGAGTCTAGCGAAGGCGAAGGCAATAGTTCCAAGTCGAAGAAGAGGAAGGACAAGAAAAGGAAGAGCTCCAAGGACAAAGCTAGTGCAGCATCGGACTCCGACGCCGAAGACGAGGAAACTTCCGCTTCAGGCGACTGTACTAGCAAGGACAAGCAGGATAAGAAGAAGAGGAAGAAGGAAAAGAAAGAGAAGAAACTCGCGAAGTTACAGTCGATCGGAGTAGCAATGTCGACGGAAACGGCTACTCCTTCAAACATTACTCCGCAGGAAAGCGGATCATCAACTCCTGTGGGAACAGGTACCTTCACACCACAAGTAGTTGGTAACCGACACCACGTACGAGGACGATATATCGCGTCGAAACGGTTAGCACTCGCAGACATGCAGGCTTTAAATCAGGTAAATCCAGCACGGCCTTCTATTTTGCGCAGTTATCTGACGACTTTATCCACAGATATTCATGGTCAAGCCTGTTTAAAGCTTCTTACGAGAAGACACTACGTCCACATCCATATTATACAGCCTGGCCATGTTAGAACTAAGCAATATCGAATTTACCTATCAAGATCAGGCCCCATTTTTGAGATATGTGTAGAGTTGTATTGACGATCACCGATTAGAAGGGTTCAAGAAACGATGTGTCATATTAAGAAGCTTATTGGAAGCAGTTCGCGCCATTTGCCGTATGCTGTGTCCAGTAGAATGCCTTGGCTGACTGCAATACGCCACACTGTCAGCCTATCGCTTCAAGTCTGCCTTGTGACAGCTGGGGAACAGGAGGCGTCTTGCTCATGTCCCGCCCACCCTTAACTTGCCTTCACGGCAGAAACGAAAGAGGCAGGCGGCGAACGCATGATACGACTGCGGTGTTAAATATCCAGCTCCTCTAAACTGGGCACCAAGCGCCAAGCGGAACAATTGACAACCGTATGGCTCTCAATCATGGCCAATCTGCCATCCACCATTCCCATCAACCAACATGGCATTATAAATATCTACCCCTCCATCCCTCCGATCGCATGATTCTGTAAATGAATGAAAAGGACTAACCACTCCGCCACATAATCCGCGATCAGCAGTTCCAACGCCAGATGGCGTTGGAAGTCCTTGTCCCCGCTTAGGTAAGGTACGCTCCGGAACCGTACCTTTACAGATTCCAGAGCCGTCGTCGTCCTCCCAACTCTGCCATTGCGTTTCACGTCAATGATTCTGCCAATATGATTGAACCTGGACTTCATGTCATTTTCGACAGTGTCCAGGATGGCCCAGGTCATTGCGCTGCCGAGATCGAGTAAGCTCTGCCTCGATTAATTCGTCTTCGCTGTCGTCCACCACTAACAAATGCTCTCTTTAGCATCGTCGCCGTTCATGGGCTGAACTTTAGGAATAATCCAGACCACGCACGAGATACCTGGAAGGCAGCTGAAAGCCTATGGCTCCGAGATTTTCTGCCCAACAAACTTGCAAAACCTGTCCGCGTACTACTCTTCTCCTACAACTCCAGTCCTGCCATAGACGCCACAGCGATCAAGCTCGAAGACCATGCCAAAAATCTCTTGCAGTGGCTCCATCTCGAGCGACAGGCAAGCCTCCAGCTCTATCCGAACAAAGTATTCTTCTTACAAAATACAGGAGCTGCAAAGACCCCTCATATTCATCTGTCACAGCCTTGGCGGCTTGGTAGTCAAGGAGGTTAGTAATCCTAGATGAAGATGAACAAACATGGTTGCGTTTAAGCTAACGATGGTAGGCTCTTGTCGAGGCGACTCTAGACCCCACATACAAACCTATTGTCGAGGCCACCAGACTACTAGTCTTTTTTGCTACTCCCTACCGCGGCGGGAAATATGCCAACATTGGCGATATCGCCGCTAGGATTGTCCGAGCTAGCTTACAGAAACCAAGTAACAAACTCCTTAACGCGCTGAAGAAAAAATCCGATAGCGCAACGAAGCGATTTGAGCAATCGCGGCACCTATATGAGCGATGCCTCATCGTGAATTTTTTTGAGGGGCAACTACATGGCAAGCTGGGTATCGTATGTAGGCCCCAAACAAAACCCTGAACCCCCTCCATCTAACTCCGCTCCAGATAGTGGACAAGGATTCTGCAACTCTAGGTTTTCCGGGATCGCGCGAAAAGCATGTTGCAACGTACGCAAACCATAGCTCTATCTGCAAGTTTAATTCGGTTGATACGTCGGCATGCAGGCTGGTTCTAGGGACCATTACGACGGAAATCGCCCGTGCATTAGAAATGGAATGTATGTAATAACGAACCTGGTATTGAGTGAGATGTATACTCAATCCGTATCTAGCAAACAATGTTCACTGGCTTGTCCTTCGTTCCGTCAATCCCATGTTTACCGGTCGACGCGACGTCGTAGAAAGAATCAAAAAGGCCATAACCCCATCCACCTATCATGATCAAAAAAGATTCGTCCTAACTGGGCTGGGCGGCCAGGGCAAAAGTGAGGTCTGCCTCAAGGTGGCCGATGAACTCCGCGAAAAGTAGGTCAGATTACATTCAGCCTTGAGCCCTCGTTAACTTCTTGTAGATTCTGGGGCGTGTTCTGGGTAGACGTTAACAGCCAGTCTATAGCCAAAGCAGGGTTTTCCACCATCGCAAAGATGTTAAGGTCGAAAGAAGCAGAGATAAACAAGGCTCGACATTTACTTTCTAATATCGATCCTAAACGTCACTGGCTTCTCATCTTGGATAACGCCGACGATCCAGAGGTCGACTACCAATAATATTGTCCCTCAGGTACTCGAGGCGCGGTTTTGATAACGTCTCGGAATCCGGAATGTCAAACATACGCGACAGTCGGTTACGAGGAACTTGGCACCCTTAACAAGAGTGATTGTATTCGTTTCCTCCTGCAACCAATAAGGCCTTCCCCAGAACCGCAAGCGGTCAACTCGGCCGCCGAGGAAGTCATTAACCTCTTAGGTTCGCACACGCTTGCCATACTACAGGCTGGATCGTATATCGCCCAGGGAGGGTGCTCCTTATCCAACTATCCTGCCGTATTCCAAAGACAGCGCGAGCGGCTCCTCAAGTTCAACTTGACGCAGGTTCAGTCGAGATACCGCAATGTTTATGCTACCCTGGAAGCATCGGCGCAGACGTTGGATACGCCGGAGTCGGAAAGCGCGCAAGACGCACTATGTCTCCTTCGAATACTGTCCCAGTTCCATTACGAAAATGTACCTCTGGACCTTTTACAGGACGCGTGGAATGGCGCGCAGGAGGCCCGAAACAACCCTGAAGGCGACGAAGCTATCGAGCATCTGACCAGTTGGCATGTATCCCAACTCCCAGAATTCCTGGGATCCGATAACCATGTCTGGGACCCATTTCACATGTCCGGGGCTTTGAATCGGCTCGAATCACTTGCTCTTGTCAAAAAGAGCAACATCAACGGCCGCTGGACGGCATCTCTGCATTCACTTGCGCATACCTGGATAAACATCCGCCAGAGCCAGACCCAGAGAGACGAGTCCTTACGAAAGGGCCAGTGCATCATAGCGCTCTCCCGATATCGTCAAGATGAATGGCGGCCGTATCGAGCTCATATCAGACTCCACCTAATCTCACTATCACAGTCGAGCTCAATCGCGAGGGAAAGATTATCTCATCATTTGATACAGATCTATGTTCAAATTGCCTGGCTACTGTATAGTATACGATATGACCAAAGGCTGGAAGAGCTTCTTCAGCACCTTTTTACCGAACTACGCATTGATCCTGACAAACCGACTAAGAAGTTCCTGGAGCTTTTTAAGATCAGCTCGAGGAATGCCTATGATCAGGGGAAAGCAAAGCGCTCCATTCAGTTAGCAAAACAAATCGTCCAGATAGAAGCAACGATACTCGACGACATCCATCTCGATCGACTTGTATCGCAGCATGAGCTTGCTAGGGCATATCTGGGCGACAGGCAGATAAAACAAGCCATCGTCTTACTCGAACAAGTTGTCCAGATAAAAGCAACGATACTTGACGAAACCCACCCCCATCAACTTGCATCGCAGCATGAACTTGCTGGGGCATATCTGGCCAACGGGCAGATAAAACAAGCTATCGACCTATTTAACCAAGTCGTCCAGATAGAAGCAACGATACTCGACGATACCCATCCCGATCGACTTGCATCGCAGCATGAACTTGCTAGGGCATATCTGGCCGACGGGCAAATAAAACAAGCTATCGACCTATTCGAACAAATCGTCCGGATCCAAGCGACAACACTCGACGACATCCATCCCGATCGACTCGTATCACAGCAGGCACTTGCCAACGCATATCTAGCGGATAAAGGAGTGGCTAGTTTACATTCCACCTCCGCCTCATATACATTAGCATCGAGATCAATGCCCCAGGGAAGAAAGCGGCAGAGCATACGGCGTACTTTGGCTTCTGGGCTAAGACATATTTTTGATGGCCGCAACCGTTGATTTTAGTTGTATTGGTATTGTAGGGAACGTGGGAATCGTCCCTTGACTGGGTACATTGTTGGACTTAGCCGTAAGCTTATATATATTAGCCCATAGATATGGCACAACCCACAGTCATCTCCGATAGCCGTTCCTCTTCGCTGCAGTCACTTTCTCATAGATATTAGTAGGCATCACTTCCCTCTCTCAGCTAGGACCTTTGGAGGTCAACTGTCACAGTTAGGCTGATCGCGAGGAACGTGTGCATAAGGTGTGGAAAGTGTAAATAGTCTTGGATACTTAGGGCTCTAGAGAGCAGTGGCTAGAGAGCTTTATATATAGTATGGGAGCCTCGGAATAACGTTCTTAGGGGGTGACTATAGTTCCCTGGGGCCTGATAGCTAAGCACGTGACCCCTATTCTGCAAACTGCAGGTATTCCATCCCTACCGCCATTCTGTGTCAATCACATCATGCTTCGTGCCAAGGTTGACAACAGCTCTGACTCAAGACCCTCAATCTGGGCTAAGATATCTGCAAAAGTCTCACTTGTTAGACCATGCGGAACACGAGACTCGATGCTAAGCGCCTCAGGTGCGGCCTCGCCCCTTTTGTTCTCATAGGTGATTTTGTACCCAGCTCAAGCGGTATCGTACCCCCAGGTCAGGATTTCGAGTCGATACCCTGACCCTGAACCAAGTGCGGGGCTTATGAAGTTGTAGATGCCATCGTTCTCCGGCCGCATGGTGTCCACGCCGTAAAACAGAGTGAGATTCCTCTCTCTTTCCCATTGGTAGGAAGACAGGTCGTTCATCTGATTGACGCTCGTTTGCGTTTGGGGCAAGACGGGACTGAGGTCCACTTCGAAGTTATGCAACGATAGGGAGACGGGAGCGCTACTCCACGTCACCTTCCAGTTGCCGAAGATCCAACCTGGAGGCGGTGGGGTCCAGGAGCCAGCAGTGGTATTCGTCGAATGTATTAGAGGGAGGCGGACTTTCACATCCTTCGAGAAACCTGTATGAATCGCGTCAGAATGGATCTTTGGGGACTTAACCGAGAGAAAGGTACGAGATAGTCTTGCCTCTACGATTTGAGCCCTGGAGAGCGCAGCGAAAAGGAGAGTTGCGCTGAAAGCAACTTTGTGAAGAGTAGAGAAACTCTTGGGAGGGGATACTCGACGATTAAAGATTGAAACGGGTAAAGTCTTAAGAGCAATCCTAAAATAGCGATGAAGGCCTAGGTGGTTGCATTTGGAGAAAATATGTTATTCTTACATAGACCATCTCAGCCTTGGCTTATAGCAACTGAATTTCCGATCTATGATAAAGAAACCAGGGCTGCCGATCCACAACCGACACGTATATAGCTAAGCCACAAATCAAGAGAAGGTGCCCATCAAGCGGGAGGCAGGGATGATACAGTTGAAGTTATTCAACTTGCTAACATTGTCTAACACCCTTTGAAGCGTATTAAAAAGGCTTTGATTGGCTACTGCTGGCGAGGCTTCGGATGCACCGCGCCTGTGGGTACCGGGCCGCTTCCTGCCAAAATAGGAACCCAGTCCCAGCTGGTAACCAATCAAAAGTGGCTTAATAAGATATGCAGCAACACACATCTGAGATTCTTCGGCTTTGCCTGAACCCGCGAAAAGGCAGCATTTGATCAGCATTATCTAGATCAATTGAACTTTGCATTTCGTCCAACCAAGTAAGACTCAAATGCGCATGCGCATAAATTCGTCTCGATCGTTTCTCGCATCTCGTTTCTCACGCCACCCCA
Organism: Monosporascus sp. 5C6A; assembly: GCA_004155035.1. NCBI lineage: Eukaryota > Fungi > Ascomycota > Sordariomycetes > Xylariales > Monosporascus > Monosporascus sp. 5C6A. The sequence goes on from QJOB01000093.1 coordinate 125,519, forward strand.
AGTTATGCGCTGACGGATGTGTCCAGCTTCTCCGTCAGTCAAGCGTCCTCGACGTGGGACTTCCCGGTAGGATGCCGCTCGGCAGAAGGTCCGGGGTGGGCATGGAGGCGGACGGAGGCGGATGGAGAAGGCGTATTCTCGCAATGATACGAGTGCGACTGGGAAAGCGCAGTACGTAGGCGGAACGGGGGCTTACGCAACACCGTCCACTTGCGGCAGTTATATTACTGTCAGGAGCCAAGGAGGCAGGGCGACTACCACACGACGTCCCCTCTGAGTCGTCGCTGCGGGGTAACGGTTTCATAGCTAGGATATGGCGTACCGATAAGTCGGTTGCCAGGATATGGCGTACGGATAGGTCGGTTGCTAGGATATGGCGTACGGATAAGCCGGTTGCGCGACGTTCTCTCTGAGGGGTCGCTGCGGAGTAACTGCTTTATAGGTAGTGCCTCATTCCCCTTTCTTTAGGGATGGGCAGGTTTCAGACTTGTTCTTATCATACACATATTGTTCCTCTCACTCTGATCTCCTCTATTCATGACAATTACCCTGATGACGACGACGACCACGTCGAGAGAACGTATACCCTCCAGCACGAATATAAAAGAGAAACAACATCATGTTATTGATTATCTTTTTTTAAAGAATAAATGGAGAGAAAACATTGTTATATTAAAACGTAAAACCTTGTTAATATATACAGAGAAAAACTAATTCGGCTGTTTATTCCTTTGGTTATACAAGATTAAATATTTAATCGATGTTGCCGGATGTTTAACTTTTGGAAATAAGTAATTTACTATATATATAAATACTAACTAAAAAAGATTAAATAGGTGTTCAAAATGCCCACTTTTAAAATAAGCGATTATATTATAATATATATTATATTACGTACGTTATATTAATTTAAAAAGCTTTCCGTGTTTTACTTTCGTTTAAAGTATTACATTATTAAGTTAGCGACATTATTCGAAAAGAAATTCGTTAAAGTAATCCATTTATATACATTTATAAAATAGAGCCTTATACTTTCTTAATATAATATGAAGTTCTAAAAGAATTTAATTTAAAAACATATAAGTTTAAAAAAAAAGCGTTGTTTATTTTGCTTTTTGCATCCCTACTGTATTCTTAATTTAACAATCAAATACAACCTATAAGCTTATATAATATATCATCCTAGATGTTATGGCCCAGCAAGGCTTGGCCTTTCTAAAAACGGTCGGAGATTGCAGGAGGACAATGTTACGGACAAGGCCGACTTCTTGGCCGGAAGGGAAGCCTCAGGTGTGTGGACCCAGACGGGTAAACTTCGGACTTGCTAGATGGTCTCTGTAATGCCCATAAAGACCATCCAGAAACTTTTAAGAGATTATACGAAGACATAAAAAAGATAAGGTGTATATATGATAAACCCATTCCCTATATAGATAGCCTCTGAATAGTTTCGCTTTTTAGCTATTAATTTAAACCTTAAATTAAAGGTACCGTTCTTTAATTAAGAGAAAAGTCCGTAAATCTCTTTAACGAACAAACTTTTGAATTATTTATCGTGCTATTATTACCTGTAAATTAAGAACTTTTTTTAAATACTGCTTATATCTTTAGGTAGATGTATAACAGGTTCGTTACATTTTGATAACTTTTTAATTAATAGTCAACGAATGATTTAAAGCCCAGTTGGGTATAAGCTTTTCTGAACTTAGTAAAGACGATATTACAAAATAACGTTTAGAAAATAGACAGTACATTCGATTCTTATTATAGGTTAATAAAGGATTAATAACAAAACTAGAAGACCTACCCCCGATTAAAAAAGTATTCCGATTTATTAATAACATAGTGCTTCTTACGACTCGAGCTAAAGGCGACCTTTCTTTTTTCCAACCTTAACAGCAACTTATTTCGACCCTTAAAGACATTATCGAAATCCAAGGAAAATCGGAGGAAAAGAAGGATTATAAAAGAAAGGAACCAAAAGTTACGCAGCCGGAGTTAAAGGGTAAGGAGAAGGAACTTACAGCAGAAGAAAAGATGGATTTTTTGCTGTTAAGAATTTAGGCCTTGGAAAAGGAAAAGTAAGAACGGCAGCGATTTTCCCAGGCGAAAAAGGATACTTCGGCAAAAACTAAAAAAGTTACCCTAGTAGCTGTACCATTATTGTTCGGAGCTAACCTATACCGCGAAATTACCATTTTACTTTTTGGATATTATGGAATGCCCGACGTTAAGGGATATAAGCCAATTACTTTTAAAATTTATAATGGAACTACGGATGTCGAGGGGTTTTTGGTTTAGGCAAAAACTTATTTTAGATTTTACTAGAGTTTTTTAACGGAAGATTATTAAAAAATAATAGTTATTTTCCAGTTGTTCGTTAGGAGGTTTTTCCTGTGGTTCGAATTTATCCTTAAGGATTACCTGGAAAATTACCCGGAAAGCTTGTTTGACGTTACTAATTACATTTTTAGCAGTTATAAGCATTTCGAAAACCGAATGCGGGCTATATTCGGAAATACCGACAAAAAATAACATACGGTAAAGTAACTGCATTTATTACGATAGGTTAAGTTAACAGCAAAATATACGACCGAGTTTAACCGTTTAGCGGCTATTTCGAAATTACCCTTAAGCGTGTTATTTTATTTATATTACGATAGCTTAAAGCTTTAAGTTAAGGATAAACTATATATAATACTTAAAATAGGATTTTTTAAGGAGTATATAAATAAGGCTATTATTGCCGATAGACGCATTTTTAACAAGTACTTAAAAAAAAGGGGCCTGGTCGAAAAAAAGACGATAAAAGTTTAAACGACCGAATTTAGAAAAGAAAGGATAAACTTTAAAAAAAAGCCAGCGCGGTTTCGAATAATCTTAAAAAGGACAAGTCCAACATAAAGTATTTTAACTGTAACAAAAAGGGCTATTATAAGAATGAATGTCGCTTTTTAGCTAAACGAAATACCAAAAAGGGAAAAATTCCCCAGCTTCAAAAAAAGGTACGAATAGCAAAATACGAATTAAATAGCGAAAACGAGGAAAAGGAAAAAAAATCAGTACCGCTTCCTTTAAATAAGAATTTACGATTGTTACAATAACCAAGGTCCAGAACTGCGACCCAGAATACGAAGACTGCCATATTTGCCGAGATTTTACGGTTAAAGCCTGCAAATATCACCCCGGACAAGTAATTTTTAAAATAGCCATAAAGCTAGGATATACCTGCCACCTCGACGTATAGAAATGCAAGATATATGATAAAGATGGTTAGTTGCAATTAGACCCTAGCAGTTACGGATAGTTATCTCTCGAGCTCTGTAAGCTTCCCGAATACATAATATATCGAAGGTCCAACATTATTAAGATATAATTTACGAACGGCCATAACCTTTTTAATTTTTCTACCTGTTACGATTATAACTGCTTAACTTACTTACGAATTAAGGAAAATAATAATTATTAACCCGGATGAGATAACGAACTAGCTATAGAACCCGATAAGGAATGTAAATGCATAAAAACTTTACGATAGCTAGAATATCCCAAATTTTGTTACCTATACTTAAAGTTAAAATAAAGTTAGTGGGCCATCGTTTAAGGATGCATATGTTATTTATCTATGTTATGCGAAATGCATAAGACTTTAGTAATAGGAATATACCTATGGGAAACAAAAATTAAGCCAAACTTTCTGTAACGAACCTGTCATACATCCACCTGGAGGTATAAGCAGTATCCGAAAAGGGTCTTGATTTGCAGGTAACAATAGGGCGAGGAATGATTTAATGTGTTCGTTAAAGAGATTTAAGGTACTCTTCCCTTAATCAGAGAACAGTGCAGTTACCTCTGGTTAAAAGCTTAGATTGATAGCTAAGGAGCGAAAACTATTTTTGAGGCTATCTACATAGGAAACTGGTCCATTATATATCCATTCCGTCCTTGGTAAGTGTGTCGTAGATCTATGTAATCTATATAATCTAATTAATCCGTTAGATCACTTAAATTACCTTCGAAAGCCAAGTCTCCTTAGCCGAAGTTTAGCCGTTGGAGTGCTTGCGTTAGGCCAGTTAGATTGGCCCCCTTTAGGCAAGAACCCTTGTTTTTGTAACACTATTTCCCCTTTCCAAGGATCTTTGTCCCAAAGATAAAAATCGTAAGTAGCTACCTTAGTAGCTGAAAAAAGTTCTGGCACCTCTCAACTAACTTCATCATGACAGGCCGTATCCAGAAAGAAAAAAGGAAGTCTCGACTAAACCAACGCGAAGCACGCGACAACCGTACAAACTCCATCGAGAAGTTCGGCTCCAAAGTTATTTTCTGTTCGAATTGTATTCGTCTTGGAGAACCTGACTGCTTCTTCGTGGCGGACATTCCGAATTGTAGTTGTTGCACCCGTTACCAGCGCTCGGCTTGCGACGTGTTAGATATGAACTCCTTAGTGAAAATTGGGGAGGAGCGTAAGCGTTTGCAAAAAGAACAACGTAAAGTGGAGGATAAGTTAATGGAACTTCTTGGTCGGTTAAAACGCTTGCGTTTCCAACAAAATGTTTTACAGAAAAAGGCCTTTGCCATTTTAAAGGAAGGTTATGAATTGGATTAAATGGAAAAACAAGAAAAACTGGAAGAAAAGCAGCGTCGTATGGAGACGGAGCAAGCACAGCTTGCTTCTGAAATAGACGCTATGACGAAAGCGTCCTCTTTCGACTGGAACGCCGTTGGAGTAGATTTAAATGGGGGACCTTTGTCGCCGGCGACCTTGGCCGCGCTGGAGACGGTCGGTCAGGATTCTGTCGGTGGAACGTCTTAACCAGGTCCATCACATTCGTCAGGTAGTTAAGTAGTTCCCAAGTGTTTTCGTTATGTAAGTAACCTTCCCACTTGACTAGGTACTGGATTTTGTTTTTGACTATTCTTAAGTCCAGTATTCTTTCGATTTCGTACTCGTCTGTCTTATCTTCCAGCTCTAGGTCTTTTTCCAGCGGGGCGTCTTTCGGTACTGATTTAAGCAGGGAAATATGAAAAACGGGATATATCTTCATTGTTTTGGATAGTGACAGTCGATAATTGGTTTTGGAAATGACTTCGTTAATTTTAAAGGGGCCGAGTTTTTTAAAATCGAGCTTGTCGTTAGGCCTCTTTATCTTAATTTGTAAGATATTCGAAGTTACATTAGGCCTCTGCCGTAATAAATAGACCTTGTCTCCTCTCGACAGGATTGGTCCCTTAATCCTTTTCTTGTTGTAATACTGGGCCATCCTTTGCTGGAGAAATTGTAATTTAGCTCGCAAGCGGGCCTGTACCGTCTTGACCTTTGTTACGATTGTCTTTGCTCGTAAAGCAATCGTGGCGATTCTAGGGGCCCTGCCTAATGGTTGTTCTGGACGTTGGGTTTTTGCCTCGTGTCCATATACCGCCGTATAAGGGGACACGCCCATGTTTTCATTGACGGAGGTATTGTAGGCTATCTAAGCAAGTGGTAAAAGTTCTACCCAATTGTTTTGCTGGTAGTTAACATAGCTTCTTAGGTACTGTTCCAGTGTCTGATTTAGTCGTTCTATTTGTTTATCTATTTAAGGGTAATAGGCTGTAAAAAATTTAAGTTTGGCGCCGATCTGTTTGAAGAAACTGGTGCCAAATTTGGAAGTGAACAGTTTGTCTTTGTCGGAAATGATTTTCTCAGGTATTCCATGCTTGTCGAGGTAATATCGTATGAAGGCGTAGGCCAACTGTTCTGTTGTTGTATTTCCTTTAAAAGGTAGGAAATACCCATACTTGGTAAGTCTATCGACGATCACCCATATTCCATCATATTCGACTCCAGTAACGGGGTTCTTCGATAGGGGTAAACCGATGATAAAATCCCAAGCGATGGTGTTCCATGCCTTGTCGGGAATATCTGTAGGTTGCAGTAGGCCATAGGGCTTATGTCGGGCTGCTTTTACCTTATTGCAGATATTGCAGTTCTTGATAACTTATTTAACTACCTGGCAAAGTTTAAGGAAGTCGTATTTCTCTTTTAGTCGCTTAATAATTTTAAAAACTCCTTGATATCCATATAGGGGGTTTTCGTGGAATTCCTTGACAAACTGCTTCTGTCGTTTTTTTGGTATGTAGACCTTGCCATGGTACATAAGTTAGTCCCTGGACTGCCCTTTTAATTGCTTCATTTCTTTCCGTTCGTTTGGATCGTAGGAATTTCTGAACTGTACCAAAAGTTTCGGCGTAGGCTGTTTTAGGATTACGCATAGTTGTAAAATGCCATCCTCCGCAACCTGTAACATCTGCATATGGCGTTTTGGAATCTTGGAGTCGTAATCTTCTCTGCGATTTAGGATGTCTGCTTAGACATTTTCCTTACTTTTGATGTGATAGATTTTAAAGTTGAATTTCGATAAGAAAATCATCCAAGTCTTATGTCGTTTGTTCAGTTCTTGTGCTTTCATAAATCGAGTGAAATTTTTATGATTAAAGTAAATATCGAAAGGTTTTTTCGTTCCGCTAAGGAAAAGTTCCCATTCTTTAAGGGCGTTGATGATTGCCAGTAACTCTTTATCATAAATCGGATATTTAAGTTCTGCATTACGAAATGCCTTGGAGTAATACGCCACTGGGTACCACTTGTCGTTATCCTCTTTTTGTTCTAAGACGGCACCTAGTGCGTAATCTGAGGCGTCCGTTTTTAGGCGCTTCTTTTTATCTGGATTGGGCATCCTTATAACAGGTCCACTGGTAATCGCGTCCTTTAATACTCGAAATGCTTCCTTAGCTTCCTTTGGAAGCTCAAACTCTTTTCTAACGTACTTTTTAATGGTAAGTTTCGTTAATGGTCTAACTATATCTCCATATCCTTTAATTAGGCCGCGTACATAACCCGTAAATCCTAAGATTTATCGGATGTTTGTAACGGTCGCCTTATTAGGAATGGGCCAGTCCTTAACTGTTTCCAACTTGGAACGTTAAATCTGAATTTATCCGGGAGTAAGTGTAAATCCCAAAAAGTCCAGCTTCTGTGTGTGCCATATATTTTTAACTGGGTTAACTCGAATATTCGCTTTATCTAATATCTTGAGCATTTGGGTAACGTGCTTTTTGTGCTTTTCCAACGTCTCGGAGTAGATAAGAATGTCGTCGAGGTAGACAAACATAAACTTGTCCAGGAACTGTCTGAAAGTAGTTATAACCAGACGTTGGAAATTTACGGAAACGTTAGTAAGTCCTATTGGCATAACTTTGTATTTATAAAGTCCATGTATTGTTTTAAATGTTGTTTTTCATTCTTTGCCTTTGGCCATTCTGATGCGATAATAACCATTTCGGAAGTCGAGTGTAATGAACCATTTGGCTTTACTAGCGTTTTCTCTCAGGGTATTTATGAAGGTTAAAGGGTAACCATTTTTGATTGTGATGTTATTTAATTGTCTGTAGTCGATTACTTTTTTGAAAACCGGGTTTTTGTTTTCGTTAATTTTTTGTTTACCGTTTTTTGTTTTTGGAACCATAAGGACGGGGTATCCGGCGGGAAAGTTGGAGGGTTGGATGTATCCTTTTTTTAGGTCCAGCTGTATACTTTTCCATAAGGCCTTGGACTTTTCAAGGTTTATGTAGTAAATTTTGTGGAATTTAGGGTGATGTCCTTCCTTGATGGGTATCCGATGGTCCCATTAACCATGAAAGGGTAGTTCGTGGTCCTTTTTGTCCTTGAATAGTTTTTTGAATCGTTTATACTCTTGAGGTACTGTAGCTTTTTAATCTGGAATTTGTACTTCCTTAATGACATAGCAAACCCTTTAATTTTCTTCTTTTTCCCAGGAAAGTATTTACTTTTTTCAGTCAATACGTGGATTGCTAGAACGAAGCCATGGCATTCCCAAAATGATGTTATGTTCTGAAATGTCGGCTATGTTAAGAACAATCCTCTTTGAGTATCCTTGTATTTCGACTGGAAGTTTCTTTGTTTCCCTAAGAACTCGACCGTTTTCGTAGGTGGATAGGCTTCCATCGACGGTGCGTAGTTTGTAAGACTGTAATTTATACTTCCAAAGGATCTGGTATTTTTCTGCCACAGCTGGTAAGATGAAGTTTCCTTTTGTTCCTAAGTTAATTATGGCCTTAAATATCTTGTTTCCATAATACAGGGGAATCTCGATTTGATTCCTGAGTCCTGTTCTTGCTTCGCATAAGGTCTTGTATCGGCGGGCTTTTCGGTACCTTAGTATCGAAAGCCTCTGGAGTTTTTTAATTGACAGGGTTGGAAGCGTTTTCATTTTCTGGCTTTTCTGACCGCGTATTTAGAACAATGATCGTTCATGCACTTGAACCAAGTTCGTTTGCCATATTAACACTAAGGTTCTAGTACTGTATGGATTTGGGTTGGTTCTTTTTCCTTGGGCGGAGGGAAACTTGGCTGGACAGTATCCTTTCGTGGGTCCAGTCCTGCTGCCAGGGTTTCATGTATTATACACAGCATGGGTGAGTAACATATGCATCCTTGTGCTATGGCCCTTTGGCTTTATTCTGATTCCGGGTGTAAGTAACAAAACCTAGGGTACTCTGGCTATCTGGGAGTTTCAGTGCACTTGCACTTATTATCTGGTTCAGTAGATGTTTCTTTATCTTAACCTGGCCAATAATTATTGTTTTTTTTGGCTTGCAAATGGGTTAAATAACCATAATCGTAACAGGCAGAAAAATTAAGAAGATGGTAATTATTTATTTGTTATATTATGGTGCTATCGGGTTTTGGGTGTACCGTACATTTGGGGAGCTTATAAAGCTCGGGAGATAACTGTCCGTAATTACTAGGGTCTGGCCGCAACTGGCCGTTTTCGTCGTAAATCTTGCACTCCTGCTTATCCAGATGACAGATACATCCTAGCTTTATAGCTATCCTGGAGGCTGTTTGTCCGGGATGATACTTGCAGGCTTTGGTAATCCGATTCTGGCAGGTTAGGCAACGCTCGCATTTTAGGTCGCCGTTCTAAACTTGGCTCGTTATGGCAATGGTGAATTCTGGCTGAAAGGAGGCGGTGCTGACTTCCTTCTCCTTCTCCTCCTTCTTGCTGTTTAATTCATATTCTGCCATTCGTACCTTTTTCTGAGGTTTTCCTTGGGATTTCCTCTGTAGTTAGGGAATTCTTCCCTTCTTGGTATCTCTTTTGGCTAGGGAACGACACTCGTTTTTGTAATAGCCCTTTTTGCCGCAGTTAAAATACTTTATGTTGGACTTGTTTATTTTGGGATTTCTCGAAGCTGAGCTGGCTTCCTTTTAAGGTCTGTCCCTTTTTTTTCTGGGTTTGGTTACTCGAACTCCTCTCGTCCTTTCGCTTATTGGATCCTTTCTTTTCGAGGTACCTGTTAAAAGTGCGTCGATCGGCGATGATAGCCTGATCTGTGTATTCCTTAAAGGATCCTTTTTTGTATATTCTATATATCTCGTCTTTAACCTAAGGCTTCAGGCCGTCGTAGTATAGGTAAAACAGTACGTTTGCTGGCAGTTACGAAACAGCGGCCAAGCGATTAAACTCGGTCGTGTATTTTGTTACTGACTTGGTTTGTCGTAGCAAGTGCAATTATTTTATCGTATGCTGTTTCTTATCGGTATCTCCGAACAAAGCTCGCATTTTATCTTCGAAGTGCTCGTAATCGCTGAAGATGTAATTTGTAGCGTCCGATAAGCTTCTGGGGTAGTTCTTCAGGTAATTTTTCAGGATTGGTTCAAACCATGAAAGGACTTTTCCCGCGAGTGCTTGAGAGATGGCCAGCACTTTCTGATAGTCCTCCACTAGAAAGCTCTGGTAAAACTTGAAATGGATCCGGGCCTGGATCAGGAATCCTTCCACGTCTGTAAATCCATTATAAGGTTTGAAAGCGGCTAATTTATACCCCTTGACTTCAGGCATCCCGTGGTATCCAGGAGGTGGAATGGTGGTTTCGCGATAGGGGTCAAGGGCAAACAAGGATGGTACGGAGGCCTTCTCTTTCTCCTCTCGAGTTAATCGGGCTCTCTCCCTTTCCCTTCGGGCAAATCTGGCATTTTCCTTCTTTAAGGCCTGGAGTTCTGTTGTTAAAAGATCCAGCTTTTCGTTTATCGTCCGTTCCTTTTCCTTGCCCTTAGGTTCGGGTTTTTCGGTTTCGGGCTCCTCTTCTTCATAATCCTCTTCTTCCTCTAAGTCGCCTTATACCTCAATAGTTTCTTTAGGGGCTGGGGCAGGTTGCTGCTGGAAGGAAAAGGAGCCAGCTTAGGCTCGAGTCGTAGGAGGCGCCATATTATCGATAAATTGAAGCACTTCCTCAATAAGGGGTAAGTTGTTTATTCTGGTTACTAATCCTTCACTGGCTAATGACGGGAATCGAATGTGCTGTCTGTCTTCTAAACGTCGTTTTGTAATATCGTCTTTACTGGGTTCAAGAAAACTCATGCCCAACTGGGCCTTAAATCGTTCGTCGGCTATTAATCAAGGAGCTATCAAAATGTAACGAACCTGTCATACATCCACCTGGAAGTATAAGCAATATCCGAAAAAGGTCTTGATTTGCAGGTAACAATAAGGCGAGGAATAATTCAATATGTTCGTTAAAGAGATTTAAGGTACTCTTCCCTCAATCAAAGAACAGTGCAGTTGCCTCTGGTTAAAAGCTTAAATTAATAGCTAAGGAACGAAAACTATTTTTGAGGCTATCTACATAGGAAACTGGTCCATTATATATCCATTCCGTCCTTGGTAAGTGTGTCGTGGATCTATGTGATCTATGTGATCTGATCAATCCGTCAGATCACTTAGATCACCTTCGAGAGCCAAGTCTCCTTAGCCGAGGTTTAGCCGTTGGAGTGCTTGCGCTAGGCCAGTCAGATTGGCCCCCTCTAGGCAAGAACCCTTGTTCTTGTAACACTTTCCTTTGTTCGAAGACAGTTCGATTTAATTACTTATTACCTTAAAACCTTAATGCAAGTTCGGAAGACGAACTTAATTTAAGTATATAAACGACTATTATTCCAAGTACGCAGTTAAAAAGGCCCGCGAATGGAAACGTTTTTAATACAGTTAACTTTATTAATTAAAAAACTTCAAAAGCTTTCGATATTAAGGTATCGAAAAACCTATTAATACAAAACCTTATACGAAGCCAAAACAGGACTTAGGAGTTAAATTAAGATTTTAATATTTTACGGAAACAAAACGTTTAAAGCCATAATTGATTTAAGTGCAGAAGGTAACTTTATCTTCCTTATAATAGCAGAAAAGTACCAGATCTCTTAAAGGTACAAGTTACAGTTTTACAAACTACGTACCGTTAACGGAAGCCTACTTATTTACGAAAACGGCCGGGTTCTTAGGGAAATAAAAAAGCTTTTAATTTAGATATAAAGATATTTAAAAGAAATTATCCTTAATATAGCTGACATTTTAAAACATAACGTTATTTTAAGAATGCCTTGGCTTTATTCCAGTAACCTACATATCGATTAAAAAAAGCGAACGCTTTTTTAGAAAAATAAAGCAAAGTTACAAAAAAAAAATATTTGCTATGTTATTAAGAAAATACAAGTCCCAAATTAAGATATTACAGTACCTTAGGAATATAAAAAGTTTAAGAAATTATTTAAGAACAAAAAAGACCACGAGTTACTTTTTTATGGTTAATAGGATTATCGGATACCTATTAAAAAGGGACATTACTTTAAGTTCCACAAAATCTACCATATAAACTCTAAAAAGTTAAAAGCCTTATAAAAAATATATATAACTAAATCTGAAAAGAAAATACATTAGGCCCTTTAATTCTCCCGCCGGATATCCTGTCCTTATAGTTCCGAAAATGAAAAACGGCAAGCAAAAAATCGATGAAAACGGAGACCTAGTTTTCAGAAAAGTTATCGATTATAAGCAATTAAACGACATTACGGTTAAGAACGGATACTCTTTAACCCTTATAAATATCTTAAGAAAAAACGTTAGCAAAATTAAATAATTTATTATACTTAACCTTCGCGATGGTTATTATCGGATTAAAATAACCAAAAGCGAAAATGAAAAACAGCATTTAGAACAGTATACGGGCTTTATAAGTACCGAATAATACCTATAGGACTTATTAACGTTTCTGTTAGTTTTTAACATCTAGTTATAACTATTTTTAAATAGTTCCTAAATAAATTTATATTCGTCTACCTCGACGATATCCTTATCTATTTTAAGACTTTAAAGGAATATAAAAAGCATATCGTATAAATATTTAAGACATTAAATGAAGCAAATATACGCGTTAACCTAGCGAAAAATATGTGACATACGCAAAAGTTCGACTTTTTGGGTTATATTATCACCCTGGAACAAATTCAGATTTAAAACTTTAAATTGGAAACGGTTAAAAACTGGCCAATCCCAAATAAGGCAACTGTTACGGATATCTGTTAATTTCTAGGATTTACCGGATAAGTACATAGCCTAATCGAGGGTTACGAAAGAATAGCCAGTCCTTTAACGAAACTTATTATTAAAAAGTACGCCGGAAAAGAATTCGAACTTTCAGAAGAAACCAAGAAAGCTTTCCAGGAAATCAAGGACAAGATTACCAGCGCCCCTATGGTAGAATTTCCCAATTGCCATAAGAAAAAACAATTAAAGATAGACGTATTAAATTACGCTCTCGGAACGGTCCTAAAGCAATTAAAGGATAACAGAAAGTGGTACCCAGTGGCCTACTTTTCCAAAGCTCTTAAAGATGCTAAACTTAAATACCCCATTTACGACAAGAAAATATTAACGATTATCCTAGCGCTTAAAAAATAAAAACCTTTCCTTAACGGAACCAAAAAGCCCTTTAATATCTATTTAAATTACAAAAATCTTATTCGATTTATAGCAACTCAAAATCTGAATAAACGTTACGAAACCTGGATGGTTTTCCTATCGAAATTTAACTTTAAGATCTATTACATTAAAGAAAAAAAGAACATCCAGGCGGATATTTTAAGTTGTAAAAGCGATTATAATTTTAAAGTCCCAAAGCGTAATATGCAGATGTTACAAGCCATAAAAGACGGCACCTTATAATTATACGTGATTCTGAAACAACCTACGTTTAAACTCCTAGTACAATTTAGAAACTTTTATAACCCGGACAAGCGAAAAAAGATGGAACAGTTAAAAGGATAACCCAAGAATTAACTTCTGTATTACGGCAAGGTTTACGTATTTAAGAAACGACAAAAACAGTTTGTTAAAAAATTTTATAAAAATTTATTATACAGATACCAAGGAATTTTTAAAATTACCAAACGATTATAGAAGAAATATAATTTCCTTAAACTTCGACGGATGGTCGAATAAGTAATTAAGAACTGTAACATTTGTAACAAAACTAAGGCAGCCCGATATAAGCCTTACGGCCTGCTGCAATTTATTGACATTTTTGATAAAACGTGGAATACCATTGTTTGGAACTTTATTATCGGTTTACCTTTATCGAAAAATCTAATTACTGGAGTCCAGTATAATGGGATATAGGTAATCGTTAATCGACTTATTAAATATAAGTATTTTTTACTCTTTAAAGGAAACACGATAGCAAAATAGCTGGCTTACGTCTTTATACGACATTACTTCGATAAATACGAAATGCCAAAAACAGTCATTTTTGATAAAAACAAGCTGTTTATATTTAAATTCGGTACCAACTTTTTTAAGCAAATTAGTACCAAACTTAAGTTTTTTATAACTTATTACTTTTAAACGGATAAACAAATTAAACGGCTAAATTAACGTTGGAACAATATTTACGAAATTATATTAATTACCAGCAAAATAACTAGGTAAAATTTTTACCATTTGCTTAAATAATTTATAACACTTCCGTTAACAAAAACATAAACATATCTTCTTACATAACGGTATATAAACATAAGGCAAAGGCCTAACGTTCAAAACAACTACTAAACAAAGCGCTTACGGTTGCCATAATCGTACTACAAGCAAAAATAATAATTACAAAAATTAAAATAATACAAACCCGTTTGCAAGTTAAGCTGCAATTTCTTTAATAACGGATGGCCCAATACTATAACAAGAAAAAAATTAAGGAACCAATCCTGTCAAAAAAAAAAGCAAAGTTTACTTGCTACGGCAAAAACTTAACACAACTTTAAACATTTTATAAATTAAAACAAAAAGGCCTAGCGAAAAACTTAATTTCAAGAAATTTGGCCTTTTCAAAATTAACAAAGTTATTTTTAAAACCAACTACCAACTATCATTATCTAAAACAATAAAAATATACCTTATTTTCCACATTTCCTTACTCGAATTAGTACCAAAGGACGCCCTGCTAAAAAAAGACCTAAAACTGGAAAACAATACCGACAAGTACGAAGTTAAAAAATACTAAACTCCAGAATAATTAAAAACAAAATCTAATATCTGGTCAAATAAAAAAATTACTTATACGAAAAAAACACATAAAAACCATTTAACCACTTAACGAATATAAAAAACCTGGTTAAAAAATTTCATCGCCAAAACCCTAACCGACCGTCTTTAATACAGCTAAAGTTACCGGCGACAACAATCCCCCGCTTAAATCCAACCTTACGGCGTTCCAATCGAAAAAGTTAATATCTAAAACTAGCTGCGTTTGCTCCCGTTACAAGTATTCTTTTTCCTTATTTAATCTTTCTTTTTTTTCTAACTTATTTATAAAGCGGAGTTTTTTTCGAATTATTTTTATACCACGATACTAAAAAAAGTTTTGTTAGCGATTTAATCGAATCAACCTGGCCGTAACCTTAGATTGTAACCGCTGCAGGTTTAGCAAGGTTTCCTCAGCAGTCCGTTTTTCCCAATTAATGCGTACTTTTTCCGATCGGATATTTTAAAGTAACTCTAGGGAAACGTTATTTCCCCTATACGTAACGTTCGCTTTATAACAATATTAACACTTTTTCCTTTTTTTAATCATTTTACATTCTAAACCCAAGTTTTCGTAACGTTCGCACGGCATAACCAAATAACCAAAATCGACAATAAAAGACGCGAGTTCTTTTCTGCTATCGATAAAAGGTTTAAGTCGTTTCCGCAAAAGATTTAATATGGTGATAAGAGTTAATTGGGACTTGCAGAATGGAAAACCAACCAGGAAAAAGGGAGGTTAACCTATTTATCTTTAGGGACAAAAATTTTGAAAAAAAAGGGATAATGTTACGGATAAGGCCGACTTCTTAACCGGAAGGGAAGCTTTAGATATGTAAACCCAGACGGGTAAATTTTGGATTTGTTAGATGGTTTTTGTAGTGCCTACAGAGACCATCCAGAGATTCTTAGGAGATTACACGAAGATATAAAAGAAATAAGGTGTATATATAATGAACCTATTCCTTATATAAATAGCCTCTGAATAGTTTCGCTCCTTAGTTATTAATCTAAGCTTTTAATTAAAGGTACCGTTTTTTAATTAAGGGAAAAGTCCGCAAATCTCTTTAACGAACAAACCTCTAAATCACTTATCGTGCTATTGTTACCTGCAAATCAAGAACTCTTTTCGGATACTGCTTATATCTCCAGGTGGATGTATGACAGGTTCGTTATAGACAAACCCCGATCAAAGGCTCGGGTTACGTGATTTATAATTACGGTAGATCCGGTAATCAGAAGTGATTACAGTAAGTAAGATTACTGGTAATTACGACGGCAACAGTGATTAATCGTGATCTGAATAACTAGTAGTAATTACTATAAATTAACAAAAAGGATATATATGCTTATTACTTTCTATAGTTTTAAATAACACCGGGGTGTAATATAACTTGGTTACCCAGATTACCTTTAGTTATTTGCTATTACCAAATGTAATTAGTTTTTTTTTTATTACTTAGTTTTCTACAATACCACTGTTAACATAAACCCGCACGACTAAATTTAATAGTTAATTAACTAACCCAGCTGTTATACGTTACAAGCTTTTGTTTAATGGTATAGTTAAATTCTAAGCAATACTCGAACCGTCAGTATATCAACCAACGTACAGGCAGCGGCTACTTTGGAGCTTACGGCTTAGCAACTCCAAAACAAAATTAAAAAGCTCGAAACCACTATCTAGCAACTTACTAACGAAGTAATAACAGCCCAGCAAATAGGTTCTTGCAAAGTGAAACCTAAGAAACCTTAGCTTTATAACGGGAAAAAAAGCGTTCAAAGCTTCTTAACCCAGGCGCGGGTTTATCTTCGCATTAAAGAACTTACCGACCTAGCAAATTAAATTCTCGCTATCGCCGCTTACCTAAAAGACGACGTTTTTAATTGGTTTAAATTTATCAAAAGGGACTGTTTGGAAAACGGAAAATCCGATTAAAAGAAGACCATTCGGAAAGTTTTTTTCAGTTAGGTTAACTTTAAAAACAAGCTTAAAAACAACTTTAAAAATCAAAACGAAGAACGAGTTGCAGCTTAAAAAATCCTTTAACCACGTCAAAAGGACCAGCTTTTACGTACGTTATAGATTTAAGAATTTCATAATTAAAGCAAATGAACGGATAAAAAAGACAATACTTTAATCGATATGTTTTATAAAGGTTTAAAGAAAAATATTAAAGATAAAATTATTAAATTTTTATAACTTACGATATTCAAGAAATACATTACAAAAACAGTAAGAATCGACAACCAACAGTTCGAAAAACGACAAAAAAAATTACTTCACTTTGCGGGTTAGGCATTCCAAAACCAATTAAGGAAAAAGGCGCGAAGCACCTTCTATTTCCTATGGAACAGTTCCAAAACGTATGGAACTTAGCATTACGTAACGACGAGATATAAGCCAGGTGCAATATTATAATTAGGGCAAGATAGAATATGTTGCCAAACGATACAAGTCGTTACAGAAAACCGATAAAGAAATTTACTAAACCTTAATACCCGAAAAACCCCCAAAAGGTTAAAACGGCAATAGACAAGTTAATATAATTCACATCGCTACAACGATAAACCAAAAAAAAAACGCAACAGGGATTACGAATAGCTAAAGCCTTTTTATAGGTAGCAATAAATAAACAGATTTAAAAGGCCCGGTATACAAACCTTTATCCCGTTAGCTGCGACTAATCTCAATAGCTTATTTATATAAAAGAAAAACAACGGATTTATAAACGAATTATACGTACGTAAAAAAAAGGTTTCGACTTTTATACCCGAATAAGGTATAACTAAAAAACTAACAATAATACCGCAAATTGCGAACTTCTATTATACAAGCAAAAATTGAAAATACAGTATTAATATTAACATGGCCGGAAAGCGAAAAATACCCTTAAAGAAACCTTACATATTATTTCGGATGTGTGAAGATACGCGAGAGCGTTCTGTTGATAATTGGTATTGTGATAATATGTATTACTAAGTTCTGTCCTAATTGGGACTAATCTATCCGTTTTGGCTACATAAACAATGTAGGGTGCACGGACCCCTGCAGACGCGTTAGGGTAAGCCTAAGCACGGGCCACCCAGCTGGCGGCATATCAACGCACCAAACTCTAACAGGATAATATAATTATTAAATCCAAAAAGTTAATTTAAAGGTTTATAGACAAACATTATTAAAAAGCTATTACCGAAATATAGTTATAACTAGCTTTTAAAACGGATCCCCGAAAACGAAGGAAATTACGAAAAAAATTAACAAAGTTTTTTAATTAAAGCTAACTAACCCCCCAGCCGAGATAAGAAGCTATTAGAAAATTAAAAGATAATATTTGCGATATAGCAAACAAGCTACATTAATAAAAAAGGAATTTTTTTTAATTCGAAACTTAACTACGCCGCCAGGAAGGCCAGTTAAAGCAGATACAAAAGATATGTAAGCGACTTACGGAACAAATCCAACAATTCACAGAATCCCTAAAAAAAGAACGCTACCTATAAAAAAGCCTTAGGATGGCAAAAACCGGAAGCGGCAACAAAAACTTCTTAAAAGGGCTTTAAATACGATAATAAAGGCTAATAATAACTCTCTTACTTTAAAAATACGAATTGGAACATATTAATACACCGTAATAATGGATTACGAAGCTTTAAGCGCCAATTATATCACCCCGAAATTAGTAAATCAGCTTAAACTGCTATGGAAAAACAAAAAGGGCCTTTACATCGCCGAAAACGCCGAAAGTAAAGCATTCGCTTACGATAACGGAAAAATCATACGCGAAATTAATTACCTCGAGATTTTTATCCAAAAACGAATTCAGATAATGAACTTTGATATCGTTTTGTTAAAAAACTACGACATAATTTTAGGAAAACCATGGTTATATTAATATAACCCCTCAGTCGATTGCAATATTAACCAGTTAAAATTCACTTTACACCTTATCGACAAACAAAAAAAACGAATAAAATTTCCTTATTCGATTAGCAATAAGAAAGACGATGAACGCAGGCATAAAAATACGATAAAAACCTTACCATCTAAAGAAATAAGATAGCAGAAAAAGAAGGGCATAATAGATGTATTCGATATACTATAATTACTATTCGAACACAGCTTTGCGACATGAACGAAATCCTAAAAACTCCGCCCGAAAAACCCAAAAAACATAGCTAATATACCACTACAATATCGTAAATACAAGCGATTATTTCAAAAAAAGCTCGAAACAAAGTTACCAAAACATAACGAATAAAACCACGAAATAATCCTTAAGAAAAGGACCTTACTTAAGTTTTACCTTATTTACAATTTAAACGAAACAAAGCTTTACATTTTACGAAAATACCTGGAAAATAAACTTAAAAAGAGATGGATTCGACGATCCACATCTTTAACCAAATACCCTATGTTTTTCGTACCAAAAAAAATAACAAACTACGATTAATAATGGACTATCGATATTTTAACAGTATCACTATCAAAAACAGGACACCTTTACCATTAATTACCGAAGTAAAGGATCGCTTACAAGGAATCAAATAATTTACCGCTTTAAACCTAAAAAAACGGGTATAACCTAATCCGAATTAAGCTAAAATACGAATAAAAAACGGCTTTCAAAACGAAATACGGACTGTACAAATATTTCGTTATACCAATAAAATTTACGAACGTATTAGCAACTTTTCAGCGAATAGTTAACTACGTATTTCGAAAATACCTGGATATTTTCGTTATATGTTATTTAAACAATATTTTAATCTTTACAAAACGCCAATCTGTTAATTAACGCAAAAAAGAATCAATTCCATATGTAGGAAGTTAAATATCTGGGATACATTATCACCTTAAGATATATCTTATCGACTGTAAAAAGATTGCAATAATTACCGAATGACCTACACCTACTACTGTTACAGAAATACAGGCATTCATTAGATTCGTTAACTACTACCAAAAATTTATTAATATTTTGATAAAATTACGACACCTTTATCCAATTTTATCAAAAAAAGGAACAAGTTCCATTAAATAACGGAAATAAAAAAAGCTTTTTAACAAATTAAAGACGCAATTACCAGCGAACCAGTACTAATCATATACGATCCGAAACGCCCAGTTAAGCTAGAAACCGATTCCTCGGATTACGCATTAAGCGCAGCGATTAAATACTGAAATAATTAAAAAAAAAAATACTTTACCTAATTACTTTTGTTTTTACTGTCGGCATTTGGTGCTTTCGGGTGTTGCAGGGTGGAAGGCTTTGTCGGTGTAGGGCTGCAGGATGCAGCCTGCGACATGCCTTGTCCACCGCTTCCCCTTTGACCGCCCAAATCATATACTTAAGACGATTGCCACGGACAGGATTTGTCCATCAGAGCAGATAGAGAACCATCGCACACAGAACTCGCAAGCTTCCTGCATTTGATCATTGTAACTGCTGACATTTACAAGCTAAAAAAAGCAAAACTAAATTATACTATTCTCAACAAAAAATTTATGGCCATCGTTAAGGCTTTTCGAAAATTCCGGCATATGTTCAAAAAAAACCTTTACCAGATTAAGGTTTATATATTACAAAAGTCTTGCCCGTTTTACCACGACCCGAAAACTTACAGGACGATAACTACGTTATACGAAAAAACTAACGAAATACGATTTCGTTATTATTCATTAAAAGGGTTTTAAAAACAGCCAAGCAGATACTTTTAGTAAACGACCGAACTTAAAAAAAAATTAGTTAAGGTTAGCGACAGAATTTTCGATGTTACCTTGAAGGAATATTTAAAATCACGACAAATTATAACGGTCAAGGTAATATCCCCTAATCTATACCAGAAAATGCAGCATTACAACGACAACCTACCCGAGGATCAAAAAACAAACAAAATCTAAGTCCCAGAAAATTACCAGCAAAACCTAATATAAAATATATATCAACATCCACTTTATAGATATCTAGGAATCCACAAAACCTTAAAACGATTACAGCGCACTTATTACTTTCTTAAAATAAAATAACAATATAGAAAGTTAAACGATAATGTAACGATTACGCTAAAGCCAAAATTCCACGGTACAAACTTTATGGAAAATTACAACTATTTCCAGTTTTACAACAAGCATAGGATTCGGTTATTATGGATTTCATCATTAAACTTCGTTTATCCGAAAACCTAGCGACAAAAATACATTACGACAGTATCTTCGTTATCGTCGACCGATTTACGAAGTTTTCTTATTTTTTACCTTATAATAAAGATACCGACGCAAAACAAATAGCATATATCTTTTTTTCGACATATTTTTAGTATATACGGATTACTAATAGATATTATCTTAAATGGAGGTATTACGTTTACCTCTAAATTCTAGCAAGGCCTTATGGCATATATCGGCCTAAACCATAAATTATCCAACTTATTTAAACTTCAAATAAATGGATAAATAAAACGATTAAATTAAACCTTCGAAACCTATCTGCGATATTACATTAATTACGAACAAAATAATTAAGTCAAAAGGTTAGCAGTAACCTAATTGGCCTATAATACCAGTTACTATAAAAATATTAAAACAACCCCAGCAAATGCTAACTTTAATTTTATACCGGAAGTTTACAAAAAGATACACGATAACGGTCCAATTAACGTTAAAGTAATCCTAACATTAAAATAACTTAGGTAACTATACGCAAAAATAAAGACAGAACTCGAATTTATACGTAATTAAATAAAAAAATACTACAACCAGAAAAAGTAAAAACGACTAACCTTTTCAGAAGGAAATATGGTTTATTTAGTTACCAAAAACATCAAAACCAAACGCTTAAATTAAAAGCTCGATTTCAAGTATATCGGCCCATACAAAGTTACTAAGAAAATTTTAGAAAATAATTACGAATTGGAGCTACCGCCGAAGGTCAAGCTTCATTCAGTTTTTCATGTTTCCTTACTTAAGTTATTAGTAGATACCATTAAGCCAATATAGGACGAAAGGATAAGGCAGAAAAAGATGTACCAGTATACGAGGTAAAGAAAATCCTAAACGTGCGCAAAAAGGACGGACTTACTAAGTACTTGGTTAAATGAAAAAATTACCTAAATTCCGAAAATAGCTGGAAACCTACCAAAAATCTCATAAACGCCTAGCACCTTCTAAAGAACTTTTATTAACGACGCCGGAACCTGTTATAAGCGCCCCCAGTCCACGTTATCAGGATTAAACCAATCGGTAGCGCCAATACCAGACCAGTTAGTCGGGGCCGCGGCCTGCGTGAACGCAGCGATTTCGGTAGATAGTTTCTATTACTTTTCCTCCAAACGAGCAAATTCCTTTATTACCTCGGTACCCTTAATACCACGACGGAATATTTCCAACCCACGACTACGAAACAGCCGCTGTTACTTTTGAAAACGATTTAATTTATTGGCGGCGGTACGCAATATGTGACGACTAAGGGGGTTCCTAACTATTAAACCTTAAACGTGCGGTTTATGTTAGCAGATAAATCGTGAACACTGAGTAATAAGGGTTTTCTATTACGTTTTGATAATAGCAAAGTGCGTTTTGCGTAATTAAAGTATATTACAAGCTGTTGTTTTTAAGTTTAGGAAATGGGTAATAATCGTGGCTATATATTTAAATCGTGCTTTAGATGGCTTTATATAGCCATTTAGGGCTATACCGTTTTATTAAATCCTGCTTTGTCTTGGTATCCAGAGTTATTCCGAACGTGGCGTAGGTTTTCCAGTTACCTGTAACGTTGTTGCGATTGTTTTTTTCAATTACCGAAACGTTCGAAACGTTAAGTCGTAATACGATTTCCCCTTTCTTAGGATCTTCGTTGTCGAAAATTATCCATAGTTTTGTAGTAAATCTATTCTTTTCTTTTTTTCCCCTTAATTATGTCGTTATAAAGGAACGTTCGGTCAAGTTTCGTAAGCGTAATCGTAGAAAGAAACGTGTCGAACTTGCTTTTTATATTTAATAATTAAGTTTCGAAGTTATGCCTTGTTTTTTTTGTTGTCGTAATTATGCGATATGTGTTATATTTAAGGGTTTATCGCGTTATGAGAAGTGTATTTTTTTATTAACGTGCTTATGATAGGTCCGGCATATCCGTTTTTTTTTTTTTTTGCGTAATATTATTCGAAAGTTCGAACGCTCGAAGCGTAAAAAAACTTTAGCTAAGTAATAATTCTTACGTTTTCAGCAGGAAATAAATAAAGCAATTAATTATTTCCAACGTTTAAAACGTTAACAAAAATGGCTTCGTATACGAAATGTTGAAATAGTTCGTCGTGGCTTACAATTTTTTGACGAACTGGAGAAATAGGAGAGGCAAAAGCAAAAGCGTATGGGGTTAGGCACGTTTGTATCTGTTTTAACGTTAATTCCGGTTCTATATTAGTCAGGTATCGAAAATACCGACTGGCCGTCTATCGATTAATTTGATTGAGGGTCGTTGGTTAGTGTTTCCGGCGTTGCTAGTGAAAGTTCCGTAACAGCCGTTAGGCGTTTATAAGGTGTTTAGCAGGTTTTTATGTGTTTTCCGAGTTTGGGTAGTTTTTTTATTTGATGAGGTAATGGGTAAGTCCGTTTTTTTCGTATATTTAAAATTCTTTTTGCTTCGTAAACTGGTATATTTTTTGGATTTTTTCGTCGAATCCTGTGTTGACTTTAATGGTGTTTGCTGTTGATTTAAGCAGGGAAACGTGGAAAACTAAGTGAATCTTAACTTTGGGAGATAGCTTTAATTCGTAATTGTTGTTTGAAAATTTTTTGATTATTTTGTATGGGTTAATATACTTATAATCAAGCTTTTGATTTGATCGTTTGGTTTGGATATTTTTTGTAGCGAGGTAAACCATCTTTCCTTCCTAAAAGGTTGGTTTTTTAACCTTTTCCAGTTGTAGTACTTTTGTATTTGTTGGCGTACGAATTTTAATTCTGTCCTTATCTTGTCGTGTAATTGTTTAAGTGATTTTGTTGTAAGGATGGTTTTTACGTTAGCCGGTCCTTCCTATAAGTTTTTATAGATATCTGGTATGAATCCAAAGTTGGCGTTTTCTGGGGTGGTTTTAATATTTTCGTAGTAACTTGTATTATAGTTAAGTTGTATAATAGGTAGTTTGTTAACCTAATCGTTTTGTTCGTAATTGACATAGCTGTAACGAACCTGTTATATATCCACCTGGAGGTATAAGCAGTATCCGAAAAAAGGTCTTGATTTGCAAGTAATAATAGCACGATAAGCAATTTAGGGGTTTGTTCGTTAAAGAGATTTGCGGACTTTTCCCTTAACTAAAGAACGGTGCCTTTGATTGAAGGCTTAGATTGATAATTAAAAAGCGAAACTATTCAGAGGTTATTTACATAGGAAATAGTTTATTATATATCCATCGTTGCGATAGTGAATGTGTCATGGATCTGTATGATCTGTGTGATCTGGCTTTCAGATTACCCAGATTAAACAGATTATTAGGAAAGCCAAGCTTTTCCAGCCGAGGTTTAGCCGTGACAGCCTTACGTTAGGTCCTAAAGGTTGGTCTTTTCGAAACAGGAACCTTCGTTCCTGTAATATTATTTTCCTTTTTTAAGGATTTTTGTCCTAAAAATAAAAACCGTAGGTGGCGCTTTTGATGATTTCGGAGAAAATTCCTTGAAACCTCCTTATTGATTTTATTATGATAGGTCGCATTTAAAAAGAAAAGCAAAAGCTTTGCTTAAATCAGCGTGATTTTCGTGATATTCGCGCTAATTTAATTAAGAAATTTGGCATTAGGGCTTTTCCTTATTTTAATTGTATTCGATTGGGAGAAACCGATTGTTATTACGTACCCGAGTATGTGAGTTGTGATTGTTGTGTCCGTCGGTAACGTTTATTTTGTGACGTTTTTGTTATGAATTCCCTTTAAAAAATGAAGGAAACGTAAGAACGTTTGTTGCGGGAGCAGCGCGAGACCGAGGATAACTTTTTAGCGTTTTAGGAGATTACGAAAGGGAATAAGAGGCGGTGGAAAGGAGGTTAGTTGAATTACGACGTTAACAAGACGAAAAATTGCGAGAATTTGTTGGAAGATTGCGGCGGTTACGTTTCTAACAGGACCTTTTTAAAAAGAGAGCGTTAGAAATGTTAAAAGAAGGTCTGGAGTTGGATGAATTGGAAGAATGAGAAAGAATGGAGGAAGAGCAGCGCCGTATAGAGGCGGAGCAAGTGCAGCTTGCTTTTGAGATAGACGCTATGCCGAGGCGTTTATTTTTTTCGATTGGAACGTTGTGGGGTTAGATTTAAGCGGGGGACTGTTATCGCTTGCAACTTCGGCCGTATTAGAGACGGTCGGTCAGGGTTTTGGCGGTGGAACTCCTTAACCAGGCCCTTTATACCCGTTAGGTGGTTGAGTGATTTTTACGTGTTTTTTTTGTGTGAGTATTTTTCCTATTTGATTAGGTACTGGATTTTGTTTTTAATTATTCTGGAGTTTAGTATTTTTTCGACTTCGTATTCGTCGGTATTGTTTTCCAGTTTTAGGTTTTTTTTTAGCGGGGCGTTTTTTGGTATTGGTTTGAGTAGGGAGATGTGGAAAATAGGATGTATTTTTATTATTTTGGGTAATGATAATCGGTAGTTATTTTTAAAAATGACTTTGTTAATTTTGAAAGGGCCGAATTTTTTGAAATCGAGCTTATCGTTGGGTTTTTTCGTTTTGATTTGTGAAATGTTTAAAGTTGCGTTAGGCCTTTGCCGTAATAAATAAACTTTGTTTTTTTTTGATAGGATTGGTTTTTTAGTTTTTTTTTGTTGTAATAATGGGCTATCCGTTATTAAAGAAACTGCAGCTTAACTTGTAGACGGGCTTGTATTGTTTTAATTTTTGTAGTTATTGTTTCTGTTCGTGGTGCGATTGCGGTGATTGTAGGGGCTTTGTTTAGTGGTTGTTTTGGGCGTTGGATTTTTGCTTCGTGTCCATATACCGCTATGTAAGGGGATACGCCCATGTTTTCGTTGACGGAAATGTTGTAAGTTACTTAAACAAGTGGTAGAAGCTTTACCTAGTTGTTTTGCTGGTAATTGACATAGCTTCGTAAGTATTGTTTTAGCGTTTGGTTTAATCGTTCGGTTTATTTATTCGTTTAAAGGTAATATATTATAGAGAATTTAAATTTGGCGTTAACTTGCTTAAAGAAGTTAATGCCGAATTTGGATGTGAATAGCTTGTTTTTATTAAAAATGATTTTTTTGGCATTCCGTGTTTGTCGAGGTAATGTCGTATGAAAGCGTAGGCTAATTGTTTTGCTGTCGTGTTTCCTTTGAAAGGTATAAAGTACTTATATTTGGTAAGTTGGTTAACAATTACATATATTCTATCGTATTTAACTTTAGTAACTGGGCTTTTTGATAGAGGT
This sequence comes from Monosporascus sp. 5C6A, assembly GCA_004155035.1. NCBI lineage: Eukaryota > Fungi > Ascomycota > Sordariomycetes > Xylariales > Monosporascus > Monosporascus sp. 5C6A. Next base: position 151,349 of record QJOB01000093.1, read on the forward strand.
AAACCGATGATAAAGTTTTAAACGATGGTGTTTTACGTTTTGTTAGGAATGTTAGTGGGTTGCAGCAAGCCGTAGGGCTTATATCGGGTTACCTTAGTTTTGTTATAAATGTTGCAGTTCTTGATTATTTGTTCGACCATTCGTCGAAATTCAGGGAAGTCGTATTTTTTCTGTAGTCGTCTAGTAGTTTTGAAAATTCCTTGGTATCCGTGTAATAAGTTTTCATGGAATTTTTTAAAAAACTGTTTTTGTCGTTTTTTTGGGTATGTAGACTTTGCCGTGGTACAGAAGTTAATCCTTGGGTTGTTTTTTTAACTGTTTCACTTTTTTCCGTTCGTTTAGATTATAAGAGTTTTTGAATTATGCTAAAAGTTTTGGTGTAGGTTATTTTAGGGTTATATATAGTTGTAGGGTTAATTCGAGTAGATGTTAAAGGGTTCCTTGGTTCCGTTAAGGAAAGGTTTTTATTTTTTAAGTGCTAGAATGATTGCTAATAATTTCTTGTTGTAAGTAGGGTATTTAAGTTTAGCATTTTTAAGGGCTTTGGAGAAGTAGGCCATTGGGTATTATTTCTCGTTAGCTTTTAATTGTTTTAGGATTGCTTTAAGAGCGCAGTGTGATGCGTCTGTCTTTAGTTGCTTCTTTTTGTGGTGATTGGGAAGTTTTATTACAAAAACGCTGGTAATCTTGTTCTTGATTTCCTAGAAAGCCTTTTTGGCTTTTTCTGAAAGTTCGAATTTTTTTTCCGGCGTATTTTTTGGTGGTGAGTTTTGTTAAGGGATTGGCCATTTTTCCGTAACCCTTAATTAGGTTACGCATTTATCCGGTAAATTCTAGGAATTAATGAATGTTTGTAACGGTTATTTTATTTGTAATTGGCCAGTTTTTGACTGTTTCTAACTGTAACGAACCTGTTATACATCCACCTGGAAGTATAAGCAGTATCCGAAAAGGGTCTTGATTTGCAGGTAACAATATGGCGAAGAATGATTTAATGTGTTCGTTAAAGAGATTTAAGGTACTTTTCTCTTAATTAGAGAACGGTGCAGTTGCTTTTGGTTAAGAGCTTAGATTGATAGCTAAAGAGCGAAATTATTTAGAGGCTATTTATATAGGAAACTGGTTTTTTATATATCTACCGTTACGTCAGTAAGTGTGTCGTGGATCTATGTAATTTATGTGATTTATTCCAGATTACCTAGATTACTTAGATTATTTAAGGGGCCAAGTTTCTCCAGCCGAGATTTAGCCGTAGCGTATTCCCGCGTTAGGCCTTAAAGGTAGATCTTTAAGATAAGAATAGCGCTTTTGTAACATTATTTCCCTTTTTTAAAGGTTTTTGTCCCAAAGATAAAAACGGTAAGTAACCCTTTTTTTGCTGGAGTTACTTTTAAATTAAGCCAACTTTTAACATGTTAGGTTATATTAAAAAACAGAAAAGAAAATTTCGTTTAAACTAGCGCGATTTCCGGAACGATCGTGCTGCCTTAATTAAGAAATTTGGTATTAGGGCCTTTTCGTGTTTTAACTGTATTCGTCTTGGCGAATCTGAGTGTTTCTTCGTTCCGGAGTATTTAAGTTGCGATAGTTATATCCGTTATTAACGCCTTTCCTGTGACGTTTTGATAATGAATTCTTTAAAAAAGGTGAACGAGACGCAGGAGCGGTTACAAAAAGAACAGCGTGAGTTAGAAGACGAATTTCTGGCTTACCAGGAAGCTGCAAAAAGAAAAACAAAAGAGTTTATCGGTTAATTAAAACGCTTGCGCCTTTAACAGGATTTTTTTAAAAAAAGAGCCTTAGAAATGTTAAAGGAAGGTCTGGAGTTGGACTAATTAGAGGAACGAGAAAAAATGGAAGAAAAGCAGCGGCGTATGGAGGCGGAATAAGCGCAGTTTGTTTTTGAAATAAATACTATGACGGAGGCGTCCTTTTTCGACTGGAACGCCGTTGGGGTAGATTTAAACGGGGGACCTTTGTCGCCGGCGACCTTGGCTGCGTTAAAGACGGTCGGTCAGGATTTTGTCGGTAAAACGTTTTAACCAAATCTATTATATTCGTTAGGTAGTTAAATAGTTCCTAAGTGTTTTCGTCGTATAAGTAACCTTTTTACTTAATTAGGTATTAGATTTTATTTTTGATTATTTTTAAGTCCAGTATTTTTTCGATTTCGTATTCGTCTGTCTTGTCTTCTAGTTTTAAGTTTCTTTCCAGCGGGGCGTTTTTCGGTGCTGGTTTAAGCAGGGAAATGTAAAAGACGGAATGTATTTTTATTATCTTGGGTAATGACAGTCGATAATTAGTCTTGGAAATGATTTCGTCAATTTTAAAAAGGCCGAGTTTTTTGAAATCGAGCTTGTCGTTGGGCCTCTTTATCTTGATTTGTAAGATATTCGAGGTTGTATTAGGTCTTTACCGTAACAAATAAACCTTATCTTTTTTCGATAGGATTAGTTCCTTAATCCTTTTTTTGTTGTAGTATTGGCCCATTTTTTACTGGAAAAATTGTAGTTCAACTCGTAGGCGGGCCTGTATTGTCTTGACCGTTGTTACGATTGTTTCTGCTCATGGAGCAATCGTGGCGATTCTAGGGGCCCTGCCTAGTGGTTATTCTGGACGTTGGGTCTTTGCCTTGTGTCTATATACCGCCGTATAAAGGGATACGCCCATGTCTTCATTAACGGAGGTATTGTAGGCTATTTAAGTAAGTGGTAGAAGTTTTACCCAATTATTTTGCTGGTAGTTGACATAATTTTGTAGGTATTATTCCAGTGTTTAATTTAATTACTTTATTTATTTATCTGTTTGTAGGTAATAGGCTGTAGAAAACTTAAGTTTGGCGCCGATCTGTTTAAAGAAACTGGTGCCAAATTTGGAAGTAAACAGCTTGTCTCTATCGGAAACGATTTTTTCAGGTATTCCATATTTATCAAGGTAATGTCGTATAAAAGCGTAGGCCAACTGTTTTGTTATTATATTTCCTTTAAAAGGTAGGAAGTATTTATATTTAGTAAGTCTGTTAACAATTACCTATATTCCATTATATTCGATTTTAATAACGGGATCTTTCGATAGAGGTAGACCGATAATGAAATTTTAAGCGATGGTGTTCCATGTTTTATCGGGGATGTCTGTAGGTTGCAGTAGGTTATAAGGCTTATGTCGGGCTGCCTTTACCTTGTTGTAGATGTTGTAATCCTTGATGACTTGTTTGATTACCCGGCGAAGTTTAGGGAAGTCGTATTTTTCTTTTAATCGCCTAATAATCTTGAAGATTTTTTAATGTCCATGTAAAAGGTTTTCGTGGAATTTCTTAACAAACTACTTTTATCGTTTTTTTGGTATGTAGACCTTGTTATAATATATAAGTTGGTTCCTGGATTACCTTTTTAATTACTTTACTTTTTCCCGTTCGCTTGGATCGTAAAAATCTCTAAACTGTACCAAAAGTTTTAGTGTAGGCTGTTTTAGAATTACGCATAGTTGTAGAGTGCCATTTTCCGTAGCCTGTAATATCTGCATATGGCGTTTTGGGATCTTAAAGTCGTAGTTATTTTTGCGATTCAGGATATCCGCTTGGATATTTTCCTTATTTTTGATATGGTAGATTTTAAAATTAAACTTTGATAAGAAGATTATCCAAATTTTATGTCGTTTGTTTAGCTTTTGTGCTTTCATAAATCGAGTGAGATTTTTGTGATCAAAGTAAATGTCAAAAGGTTTTTTCGTTCCGTTAAGGAAAAGTTCCTATTTTTTAAGGGCGTTAATGATTGCTAATAACTTCTTATTATAAATCGGATATTTAAATTTGTATTTCAAAGTGCCTTAAAGTAATACGCCACTGGGTATTATTTATCGTTATCCTTTAGTTATTCCAGGACGGCACTTAATGTATAGTTTAAGACGTCCGTCTTTAGGCGCTTCTTTTTGTCTGGATTGGGCATTTTTATAACGGGTCCACTGGTAATCGCATCCTTTAATATTCGAAACGCTTCCTTAGCTTCCTCTAGAAGCTTAAACTCCTTTTTAACGTATTCCTTAGTGGTAAGTTTCGTTAATAGTTTGACTATATCTTTATATTTTTTGATTAGGCCGCGTACATAACCCGTAAATTTTAAGATTTATCGGATGTTTATAACGGTTGCCTTGTTAGGGATAGGCCAGTTCTTAACTGCTTCCAGCTTGGAGTGTTAAATCTAAATTTGTCCGGGAGTAAGTGTAAATCCCAAAAAGTCCAGCTTCTGTATGTGCCATATATTTTTAACTGGGTTAATTCGAATATTCGCTTTATTTAATATCTTGAGCATTTAGGTAACGTGCTTTTTGTGCTTTTCTAACGTTTCGGAATAGATAAGAATGTCGTCGAGGTAGACAAACATAAACTTGTCCAGGAACTGTCTGAGAGTAGTTATGACTAGACGTTGGAAACTTGCGGGAGCGTTGGTAAGTCCTATTAGCATGACTTTGTATTCATAAAATCCATGTATTGTTTTAAATGCTGTCTTTTATTTTTCGCCTTTAGTTATTTTGATGCGATAATAGCTATTTCGAAGGTCGAGTACAGTGAATTATTTGGTTTTATTAGCGTTTTTTTTTAGGGTATTTATGAGGGTTAGAAGGTAGCCGTTTTTGATTGTAATGTTATTTAATTGTTTGTAATTGATTATTTTTCTGAAGACCGGGTCTCCGTTTTCGTCAATGTTTTGTTTACCGTTTTTCGTTTTTGGAACTATAAGGACGGGGTATCCGGCGGGGAAGTTGGAGGGTTGGATGTATTCTTTTTTTAGGTCCAGCTGTATATTTTTCCACAAGGCCTTGGATTTTTCAGGGTTTATATGGTAGATTTTGTGGAGTTTAGGGTGATGTCCTTTTTTGATGGGTATTCGATGGTTCTATTGATTATAAGGGGGTAATTCGTGGTCCTTTCTGTTTTTGAACAGTTTTTTGAATCTTTTATATTCCTAAGGTACTGTAACTTCTTGATCTGGAATTTATACTTTCTTGATAACATAGCAGATTTTTTGATCTTTTTTATTTTCCCAGGAAAGTATTTGCTTTTTCCAGTTAATACGTGGATTGTTAAAACGAAGCCATGGTATTTTTAAGATAATGTCGTATTCTGAAATGTCGGCTATGTTAAGGATAATCCTTTCTAAATATCCTTGTATTTCGACTGGAAATTCCTTTGTTTCCTTAAGAACTCGACCGTTTTTGTAGGTGGACAGGTTTCTATCGACGGTACGTAATTTGTAAGACTGTAATTTGTATTTCTAAGGGATTTGGTATTTTTCTGTTATAGCTGGTAAGATGAAGTTGTTTTCCGTGCCTAAATTAATTATTACTTTAAGCGTTTTGTTTTTATAATGTAATGGAATCTTAATCTGACTTTTAAGTCCTGTTCTGGCTTCGCATAAGGTCTTATGTTGGCGGGCTTTTCGATGCCTTAGTTTCGAGAGCCTTTGAAGTTTTTTAATTGACAGGGTTAGGAGCGTTGCTATTTTCGGGCTTTCCTAACCGCGTATTTGGAATAATAATCGTTTATGCACTTGAACCAAGTTCGTCTGCCATATTAACACTAAAGTTCTGGTACTATATGGACTTGGGTTGGTTCTTTTTCTTTGGGCGAAAGGAAACTTGGCTGGACTGTATCCTTTCGTAGGTCCAGTTCTGCTGCCAGGGTCTTATGTATCATATATAGCATGGGTAAGTAATATATGTATTTTTGTGTTATGGCCTTCTGGCTTTGTTCTAATTCCGGGTATAGGTAGCAAAATTTAGGGTATTCTGGCCATTAAGGAATCTTAGTATATCTGTACTTATTATTTGGCTTAATAGGTACCTTTTCGTTTTAACCTGGTTAATAATCGTTATTTTTTTTAATTTGCAGATGGGTTAAATAACCATAATCGTAGTAGGCAGAAAAGTTGAGAAGATGGTAATTATTTGTTTATTATGTTCTGGTACTGTCGGGTTTTGGGTGTACCGTACATTTAGGGAGTTTACAAAGTTCGGGGGATAACTGTCCGTAATTATTAGGGTCTGGCCGCAACTGGCCGTTTTCGTTGTAAATCTTGCATTCCTGTTTATCTAGATGATAAATATATTTTAGCTTTATAGCTATCCTGGAGGCTGTTTGTCCGGGATGATATTTGCAGGCTTTAGTAATCCGATTCTGGCAGGTTAGGCAACGTTCGTATTCTGGGTTGCCGTTTTAAACCTGACTTGTTATGGCAATAATAAATTCTTACTAAAAGGAGGCGGTGTTAACTTTTTTCTCCTTTTCCTCCTTTTCGTTATCTGATTTATATTTTGCCATTCGTACCTTTTTTTAAGGTTTTCCTTGGGATTTTCTCTAAAGTTAGGGAATTTCTCTTTTTTTGGTATTTCTTTTGGCTATAGAACGACATTCGTTTTTATAATGGCCCTTTTTGTTACAGTTAAAACATTTTATGTTGGATTTGTTTATTTTGGAATTTTTCGAAGTTGAGCTGGTTTCCTTTTAAGGTTTATCCCTTTTTTTCTGGGTTTAGTTACTTGAATTCCTTTCGTTTTTTCGTTTGTTGGATCCTTTTTTTTCGAGGTATTTGTTAAAAGTACGTCGATCGGCGATAATAGTCTGATCTATATATTCCTTAATGGATTTTGTTTTGGGTACTCTGTATATTTCGTTTTTAACCTGAAACTTTAGGCCGTTATAATATAAATAAAACAGTACGTTTGCTGGCAGTTGCGAAATAACGGCCAAGCGATTAAACTCGGTCGTGTATTTTGCTGTTAACTTGGTTTGTCGTAACAAATGCAGTTGTTTTATCGCATATTATTTTTTATCGGTATTTCCGAATAAAGTTCGCATTTTATTTTCGAAATGCTTATAATCGCTAAAGATGTAATTTGTAACGTCCGATAAGTTTTTGGGGTAGTTCTTTAGGTAATTTCTTAAGATTAGCTTAAATTATGAAAGGATTTTCCCTGTAAGCGTTTAGGAGATGGCCAATATTTTCTGATAGTTTTCCATTAGGGAACTCTGGTAGAATTTGAGATGAATCCGGGCCTGGATTAGGAATCCTTCCATGTCTGTAAATCCATTATAGGGTTTGAGAGCAGCTGGTTTATACCTCTTAACTTTAGGTATCCCGTGATACCCGGGAGGTGAGATAGAGGGTTTGCGATATGGGTCAGAGTTTAACAAGGATGGAGCAGAGGCTTTTCCCCTCTCTCTTTAGGCAAGTTTGGCACTTTCCTTTTTTAACGTTCGAAGTTCTGCTGTTAAGAAACTTATCTTTTTTTCTGCCGTAAGTTCCTTTTTTTTGTTTTTAGGTTCTGGTTTTTCGGCCTCGGGCTTTTTTTTTTTAAATTTCTCCTTACTTTTTAACTTGCCTCGTACCTTGATAATATCTTTAAGGGGAGGGGTAAACTGTTGCTGGGCGGAAGAAGGTTCGCCTTAGGTTCGAATCGTAAAGGACGCCATGTTGTTAATAAGTTGGAGTATTTTTTTAATAGGGGGTAGGTCGTTTATTCTGGTTATTAATCCTTTACTAACTAGTAATAGGGATCGAATGTACTGTTTATCTTTTGAACGTCGTTTTTGTGATATCGTCTTTATTAAATTCAGGAAAGCTCATGCCCAATTAGGCCTTAAATCATTTGTCGATTATTAATTAAGGAGCTATTAAAATATAACGAACCTGTTATACATCCACTTGGAAATATAAGCAGTATCCGAAAAAGGGTCTTGATTTGCAGGTAACAATATAACGAAGAATGATTTAATGTGTTCGTTAAAGAGATTTAAAGTACTTTTTTCTTAATCAAAGAACGGTACAGTTACCTCTGGTTAAGAACTTAGATTGATAACTAAAGAGCGAAACTATTTAGAGGTTATTTACATAGGAAACTGGTTCTTTATATATCCACCGTCACGTTAGTGAGTATGTCGTGGATCTATGTAATCTATGTAATCTGCTCCAGATTACCTAAATCACCTAGATCACTCAAGGGGCCAAGTTTCTCCAGCCGAGATTTAGCCGTGGCGTACTCCCGCGCTAGGCCTTAAAGGTAGATCCTTGAGACGAGAGCAGCGCTCTCGTAACACTAACTTAAAGTTTTGGATTTGAATTTGTCCCGGGTTAATCGTGTAACTTAGAAAGTTTATTTTTTATATATGCCATACGCTTTTTGCCGGGTTAACGTAAATGTTTGCCTTATTTAACGTTTTAAGCATTTAGGTAACATGTTTTTTATGCTTTTTTAAGGTTTCGGAGTAAATAAGGATATTGTCAAGGTAAACAAATATAAATTTGTTTAAGAACTATCTAAAAGTTGTTATAACTAGGTATAAAAATTGGCGGAAGCGTTAGTAAGTCCTATAAGTATTACTTGGTATTTGTAAAGTCCATATACTGTTTTAAATGCCGTTTTTTATTTTTCGCTTTTGGCCATTTTAATGCGGTAATAGCCGTTACGAAAGTCGAATACGGTAAACTATTTAGCTTTGCTAACGTTTTCTCTTAAGGTATTTATAAGGGTTAAAGGGTATTTGTTTTTAATTGTAATGTTATTTAATTGTTTATAGTCGATGACTTTTCTGAAAACTGGGTTTTCGTCTTTGTTGATTTTTTGCTTGCCGGTTTTTATTTTTGAAACTATGAGGACGGGGTATCCGGCAGGAGAATTAGAGGGTTGGATGTATTTTTTTTTAGATTTAGTTGTATGTTTTTCCATAAGGCTTTTAACTTTTTAGGGTTCATGTGATAAATTTTGTGGAGTTTAGGGTGATGTCCTTCCTTAATAGGTATTCGATAATCCCATTAACTATGAGAAGGTAGCTCGTAAGCTTTTCTGTCCTTAAATAATTTCTTAAATCCCTTGTATTTCTGCGGTACCGTAACATCTTAATCTGGGATTTGTACTTCTTTAATGACATAGCAGACATTTTCTTTTTGTGACTTTGCTTCGTTTTCCTAAAACAGCGTTCGCTTTTTCCAGTTAATATATGGGTTGTTGGAATGAAGCCAAGGTATTCCTAAGATAACGTTATGCCCTGAAATGTCGGCTATGTTAAGGATAATCCCTTTTAAATATCCTTGTATCTGGATTGGAAGCTTTTCTGTTTCCTTGAAAATTCGGCCGTTTTCGTAGGTGGATAGGTTTTATTAACGGTACGTAATTTATAAAACTGTAGCTTGTACCTTTAAGGGATTTAGTACTTTTTTGTTACTGCGGGGGAAATGAAGTTGCTTTTTGCGTTTGAGTTAATTATTGCCTTAAACGTTTTGTTCCCGTAGTATATTGGTATTTCAATTTGACTTTTAAGTTTTGTTTTGGCTTCGTATAAGGTTTTGTATCGGTGGGCTTCTTAATGCCTTAATGTCGAAAGTCTTTAAAGTGTTTTGACTGGTAAAATTGGTTGTATTAAAGGCGTTTTTATTTGCGGGCTTTCCGAATTGCATGTTTTAAATAATGATCGTTTATGCATTTAAACCAAGTTCGTTTACCGAACTCACATTGTGGTTCTGGGGTAATATGGAGTTAAGTCGGTTCTTCCTTTATAGGTAAGGGAGAACTTGGTCGAACCGTAACCTCCAACGGGTCTGTTTTTATTGCCAGGGCCTCATATATTATACATAACATAAGTAAGTAATATAGGCACCCTTATATTATAGCCCTTTAATTTTGCTCAGATTTAGAATGTAGGTAATAAGATTTAGGGTACTTTAGCTATCGTGAAGTTTCTATGTATCTACATTCCTCGTCGGGTTCTGTAATTAGTTCGTTATCCCATCCGGGCTAATAATTATTATTTTCCTTAATTTGCAAACAAGTTAAATATCTATAATCGTAATAAGCAAAGAAATTAAAAAGGTTATGGTTGTTTATAAATTGCATTTTGGTAAAGTCGGATTTTCGATATGCCGTATATTCGGGAAGCTTATAAAGCTTGGGAAACAACTGTCCGTGACTGTTAAGGTCTGGTTTTAATTAACTATCTTCGTTGTATATTTTATATCCTTATGCGTTAAAATAATAAATGCATCCTAATTTTATAATTATTTTAAAAATTACTTGTCCGGGGTGGTATTTGCAGGCTTTAACTATAGAGTCTCGGCAAATATGGCAGTTTTCGTATTCTAGGTTGCAGTTTTAAACCCTATTTGTTATGGCGATAGTAAATTCTTGCTCGAAAAAAGCGGTATTAACTTTTTTTTTCTTTTCGTTTTCGCTCTCTAATTTATGTTTTACCATTCGTACCTTTTTTTAAAGCTGGGGAATTCCTCCCTTTTTAATGTTTCGTTTAATTAAAAAGTAATATTCGCTTTTGTAATAGCCTTTTTTGCCACAGTTGAAATACTTTATATTGGATTTGTTTTTTTTGGAATTTCTCGAAGTTGCGTTAATTTCTTTTTTAGGTTTGTCCTTTTTTTTTAAGTTTGTTTGCTTGAATTTTTATCGTCCTTTTTTCGATTAGGTCCTTTTTTTTAGGTACCTGTTAAAAGTGCGTCTGTCGGCGATAATAACCTTATTTGTATATTTCTTAAAGGATCCCGTTTTGGGTATTATATATAGCTTATCCTTAACTTGAGGCTTTAGGTTATCGTAAAATGGATAGAATAACGCGTTTAAAGGTAGTTTTGAGATGGCTGTTAGGCGGTTGAACTCGGTCGTGTATTTTGCTGCTGATTTAATTTGTCGTAGTAAGTGTAGTTGTTTTACCGCATGCTGTTTTTTGTCGGTGTTTCCGAATATAGCCCGTATTCGGTTCTCGAAGTGTTTGTAGCTGTTGAAGATGTAGTTGGTAGCGTCGGACGAGTTTTCCGGGTAATTTTTTAAGTAGTTCTTAAGGATGGGTTCGAAATACAGGAAGGGCCTGCCGATAAGTAACTGGGAAATAGCTATTATTTTCTGGTAGTCTTCCGTTAGGGAGTTCTGGTAAAATTTGAGGTGGGTTTTGGCCTGAATTAGGAATCCCTTGACGTCCGTGGTTCCATTATAGGGCTTAGGGGTGATTGGTTTGTATCCCTTGACGTCGGGCATTTTATGATATCCAGGGGGTGGAATGGTGGTTTCGCGGTATGGGTTAGCTCCGAATAATTGTGGTGCAGATGCTGGGGTAACTTCTTCAGGTTTTTCTGGGGTGTTTCTTTTTGTCCGGGAGGATTGCTGTCGTTTTTGCTTTTCCTTTTCCAAGGCCTGGATTTTTAGAAGTAGGAAATCCATCTTTTCCTTTGTAGTAAGTTCCTTTTCTTTACCTTTCGGCTCTGGGTTTTGGGTCTTTGGCTTTTCTCCTTCATACTCCTTTTCGTCCCCCGACTCTTCTTGTACTTTAATAGTTTCCTTGGGAGCGGGGGTAGGCTGTTGTTGGGGCTGAGAGGAAGAAGGGTTTCCTTTTGCTCGAGTCGTGGGTGGCATTATGTAGTCGATTAATTGAAGGACTTTCTTAATAGGGGGTAGGTCGTTTAGTTTTGTTTCCGATCTTTTACCGGCCTGTGAAAAAGATCGAGTGTATTGTCTGTCTGCTGAACGTCGTTCTGTGATATCGTTTTTACTGAGTTCAGGAAAGCTTATGCCTAACTGGGCCTTAAATCCTTCGTCGGCTATTGATTAAGGAGTTATCAAAATGTAACGAACCTGTTATATATCCACCTGAAGGTATAAGCAGTATCCGAAAAAAGGTCTTGATTTGCAGGTAACAATAACACGATAAATGATTTAAGGGTTTGTTCGTTAAAGAGATTTACGGACTTTTCCCTTAATTAAAAAGCGGTGCCTTTAATGAAAAGCTTAGATTGATAACTAAAGAGCGAAATTATTCAGAGGCTATCTACATAGGAAATGGTTCATTATATATCCATCGTTGCGACAGTGAATATGTCGTGGATCTATATAATCTATGTGATCTGGCTCCCAAATCGCCCAGATTAAACAGATCACCCAGAAAGCCAAGCTTCCCCAGCCGAGGTTTAGCCGTGACAGCCTCACGCTAGGACCCAAAGGTTGGTCTCTTCGAGACAGGAACTCCCGTTCCTATAATAATAGCATCGTAGATACGTTTCCAATATATAGTTCGTTCTTTCTGTTTAACCGTCCGTTTAAGGTTTGAATGCGTTTAATAGCTGATGGTTTAAACCAAGCTATGTTATTAGGCCTTGCTAGAATTTTGATGTAAATGTAACTTCTTTATCCGAAATGATTTTTATAGGTAATCCGTATATGCTGACGATGTGTTTGAAGAAAATATATACCATTTATTCGGTATTTATGTTTTCGTTGTATGGTAAAAAATAAGAAAATTTTGTAAATCGATTTACAATTATAAATATGCTGTTATAGTATACTTTTATAATAGGGTTTTTTTAGAAGTGGTAGCTTCGTGATAAAGTTGAATGTAACTAAATCCCATAGTTATTTTACGATTAGTAAGGGTTGTAGCTTTTTGTAAGGTCGATATTGTCGTTTTAACTTTGTTGTATATATCGCATTGTGGTAGTGTTTTATTTACTTATCTTTTTATATAAAGGAATATGTATTTTTTTGTAAACGCTTAAATATCTTATTTATTCCTGGGTAACCGTAAAGTTGATGTTTATGTATATGCCGTATTGGTTTTTGTTACTATTTTATTGGTATTTATTACTTTTTTTGCTGTTGGTTTATTAGTATCTTTTTATTATATTGTCGTATTTTTGTATAAAGCTAATGGATTGCTGCTGTTTAATCGTTGCAATTTATCGTATCTTGAGATGTCCGTCTGGCGTAATATTAAAGATCGTATATTGGATTTTGGTAAGCTTTTTTTCTAAATCCGGTTGTTTACTTAAAGCGTTTGCTTTGCCGTTTTTGAGCCTTTTTGGTAAATGATAACGAAGTGATAGTTAGCAAGTTTTTTTTGCGTAGCGTAGTTGTCGGCCTGTTAGTTTTTTTTGTCGTGGTGAACCGTGTAAGATTTTTATGATCCGTGTAAACCTTAATTTGGTGCATGTTGCTTCGTAGCATATGTCTGAATTCTCGGAATATCTATATTATGGCCATAAACCTTTTGTCGGGAATGGCATAGTTCAATTCGGTTCTTTTTAATTTGTAAGAATAGAATGTAATAGGGTGCAATATTCCGTTGTTATTTTTGTATCCGATAATTACTTTTAGGGCGTAATTTAATACGTCGGTTATAAGTTCGATAAGTCGTTGTGGGTTATATATAATTAATACCGGTTGTTTAATAATGGCTTTTCAAATCTTTTGGAAGGCTCGTTCTGTTGCTTCCGTTTATTGGAATTGTCGTTTTTTCTTGGTAAGGTTCGTTAGTAGTATAGCAATTCCGCTAAAGTTTCTGAAGAATTTCTTGTAATAATTCGCAAAGCCGAAAAAAGCTTATATTTCCTTAATAATATTTGGTCTTTTCCATTTTGTAACTGCTGCGATTTTCTTAAGGTTTATTATGATATGACCTTAGATGATGATGTATTTAAGATATTTAATTTTTTATATATGGAACTGGCTTTTTTTTGTATTAACTAGCAAGTTAACATTTTGTAAGGCCTGTAAGATTATATAGACGTGTTCTTTATGTTGTTCTTCTATTTCTAAAAAAATAAAGATATCGTCAAGGTAATAAATAATAAAGATATCTAGATATTCCCGCAGTACATGGTTAATTATTCGCTGAAATATTACTGGGACGTTAATAAATCCTATAAGCGTAACCAAGTATTCGTACAATCCGTATTTCGGTTTAAATGCCGTTTTTTATTCGTATTTTTTTAATGCGAATAAGGTTATATCTGTTTTGCAGGTTTAAAACGGTAAACCCTTTAACCCCTTATAAGCAATCTTTTATTTCTGTAATTAAGGGCAAAAATATACGGTTCTTTAATGTAATGCGGTTAAAATATCGGTAATCCATAATTAATCATAGCTTCCCGTTTCTCTTAGGCACGAAAAATATAGGGTATCCTGCGGAGGATGTTGACTGACGTATTTATCCTTTTTGAAATCTGTCGTTTAGGTATTTCCGTAATATATATAGCTCTGTTTCGTTCAAATTATAAATGGAGTAAAACTTGAGTAATATGCTTTCCTTAAAGACTATCTTATAATCCCATTTGTTATGCTTAAGTAACTTCGTATCGAACTTCTTTTTGAATAATCGCTTAAATTTGCGATATTATAATGGTACTTTAACCATGTTTTTTTATTCTGGCTTTTCGGATTAATTCTTTAGAATATCGTTTATGTCGCAAAGCTGTACCCGGATAATGGCGATAATGCGTCGAATGCGTTTATTATGCTCTTTTTTTTATATATTTTATCTTTTTGGGTAGTAAGGTTTCTGTCGTATCCTTATGCCTGTACTCGTTTTTCTTTTTTAATTCGATCGAATATGAAAATCTTTTTTTTTAACTTGGTAATAGAATATAAAAAAAACTGTACCTAGCCAGTACTCCAATTAATTAAGAGATTATATTAATATAACCATGGTTTTTCAAGGATTATATCGTAGTTCCCTAGCTGGATTATGTCGAAATTAACGATCTAGATTTTTTCTTTAACGAAAATCTGGAGGTAATTAATCTTTCGTGCGATTTTCTTATTATCGTAAGTAAATACTTATCCTTCGACGTTCTTAGCGATGTAAAAATTCTTTTTATCCTTCCATGGCAATTTAAGGGCGTTTACCAACTTTAATACGATTCAATTGGCACCTAATGCTCCGTAATCCACCATTGCGGTATACTAATACGTCTTAATTTATATTCGTAACGTAACAAAGTCGTTGTTAGCTTTTATCGTTATATTTAAAGCTATTCTGGAAAATCCTTGCTGCTACTTCCGGCTTTCGCTATTTTAAAACTTTTCTATAAGTAACGTCTCTTTTTTGGAGATTCGGTTTATGTTACTGCTTTTTTACAGCCGATCAATATGTCGTCGACGTATTTGATAATCCTTTTAAACTTTTCGATACGTACCGTTAACCACTAATTAGCTTTTCGTAAATGGGCGATTTGCTTATCTTGTATTCTAATCTGTACCTTCATCTGTAATATTCGTTTTTTATAATGTTAATTAGCGACTTTTTGTTTTGGTGTTGCCTACTTAGCTTAGTAATTTATGTCGTATTAAACTAACTTTTCTACCAATTTTTGGACCTTATCCTTAAGTTTTCGTCGTTTTTCAAGGTCCGTAATAAATGCCAAGTCGAATTGTAAATTACCGATAGTTCGCTATATTACTTTTATTACCGTATAATGCACTAATATTTTGGGAGTTTAATAATTATACTATTAGTAGTAATATAAAGGATCGTTATATGGGCAATGTCGTCCTTTTGGCCAACTTCGTCTGGCCGCAAATATATTAATTTCATTTTGTAATGCGAACGTACGAAAGTGCAAGTACCATTATTAATCCGATTCGTTTCCTTCTATCTTCATAAAGTTAAAGCTTTTTTTTTTACATTTTATTAATGCGTCGTACGATATATCGTTGCTATTTTCTATATATCACGCAGTTACGTCGTACGCAGTTCATTAAGTAAACTAGCTTATGATACCTAGGCTTTTCTGGCAGTAGGTCTTCTACCTATCCTTAACGGTTCTGAATTTATTATTGAAAAACTTGTCGTTTTTCTGGCTTTTAAGGGGCTGCTAAGCTCGTGTTAACTGGGCTTCTCTATCCCGCTTATTCCGCGATCTGTTGATAAATCGTTATTTGTAACAACGTTTTGGCTGTTTTTATTCCCTGTCGGATCTTTTCGCTTGGGCTTGGGCCTTTTTTTTAGCGAAGTATGGAAATTGATTTTCTTAGTCCGTTACCTTATAGGGCTCCTTTAGATACTGGCTGCTAATGTATTTGCTTTTGGGGCTTTCTTACTGCTTTATATTTGCGTATTAAATGTCCTTTCTTACCATAGTTGTAGTACTGGACCTAACTTAAGTTTTCTTATTAAGTCGTTCCTAATTCCATAAGTTCTGGCTACGTTCCATAGGATGTAAAAAGTATATCGCGTTTTTTCTTTAATTGCGTTTATGTTATTCTGTTCGTAAGATAAACTATATTTTTTCTTCGTAACGTCGTTCGTATTATCGGTTGTTAATTTTAACGGTTTTTGTAATATATCTGTTAAAAGCGTTAGGTCGTTCGAACTTGATAATTTCGTTCTTAACACTTTCCTTCAAACCGTTATAAAAAACGTTAATTAAGTTGTTATTATTATCGTTTGTTTAGCCGGCTTTAACTATAAGGCTTCGAAATGCTACTGCATATTTAAATATTGGTCCGGTTTGTCGTAAATGTAAGATTTGTTATATTGTTATGCGTTCCTTATCGGGGTTGTCGAAATTTGTTCGGAATTATCTTCGAAATTGGCGTAATTAACGAATAGCTATATAATAGACGTAGCTTTATCGGCTTCTGTATTTTCCAGGTAATTTCTTATTACGGGCTCAAACCAGTTAAAAGCGTCTCCTACAAGAAAAGCTGTAACGGCAAGTATTCTTTCTACTGGATCGTCGATTCCCGAAAAGTGCAAATATATTCGAACCTGGGTTAAAAAGCTTTAAACGTTTCCTTTCCCGTTATACGGCTAAGACTTATTAACCTTAACTTGTAAAATCTGCGTACGTACCGTAACTTCTATGTTTATAATAAGCTGCTAAATAATAATTTCCAGCTGGTTAATCCGTTTTTGTAGTTACTAGGTAACATTGTTTTAGTTGCTAGTCGACATAATATTTAAGATATTACTTAAAACCTAACGATTCCTTTAAACAAAAGCTTATAACGTATAACGATTAAAAAGGTTCACAACTATTAAATTTTAAACGTACGGTTTATGTTAACAGATAAATCGTAAATATTAAGGAATAAAGGTTTTTTGTTACGTCTTGATAATAACAAAGTACGTCTTGCGTAATTAAAATGTATTATAAGTTGTTACTTTTAAGTTTAGGAAATAAGTAACGATCGTGGCTATATATCTAAATCGTGCTCTAGATGGCTTTATATAGCCATCCAGGGCCATACCGCATAACTGCATAGCTATGCCTTAACATCTAGGGCCATACTGTTTTACTGAATCCCGCTCTGTCTTGGCATCCAGAGCCATTCCGAACGTGGCGTGGGTCTTCCAGCCACCTGTGGCGTTATTGCGACCGTTCTTTTGAATTACCGAGACGTCCAAGACGTCAGATCGTAACACAATACCTTTCGAGCCTGCTTTTCTTCGCGTTTCAAACGATTTCCTCTATCTAACAGTTTTTTATGCTCCGCTTTTAAAGGTTCGAACACGTTACAAGGACCCCCGTACCGAATACAACACGTACATTTCCCAGAATTACGAAAAACCTTACAATCTATACCCTTTTTTTTATATCGAAAATAGAAAGGTATCGTAAAACCAATTCGAGCAACTTGCTTAGCTAAAATAAAAACGTTAATACGTTGGCGAAAACGGAACTTTTCAATTCGACGAAACATAGTGATTAACCCCAAAAAACATTAAAAAATAAAAGTAAAAAGGGGAAATTACTTACTTAAAACCGACAAACAAACAAATTAATCTTTAAAGGCAAAATCTGTAAGGGAATGGCCCCGGGGCGTTCCCTACTTAAGCGCGGACAAGGACTTCCAACGCCACCTGGCGTTGGAACTGCTGATCTTTTGATTATGTGGCGGAGTGGCTAGTGCTTTCTATTCCTTTACAAAATCCTAAAAGGAAGAAAATCGTATTATAACTTAATAAGGCTTGGCTTTTTTAAAAAGGGTCGGAGTTTTAGGAGAACAAGATCCGACGGTAACCCGAGGTTACGTAACCGGCTTAAAGGGTTTAACGGTCTTAATGCTTTAAGCGGCTTGAGCTGTGTAACAGCGTTTAAAAAGCTTAACGGGCTTAAGGATTTAAACACCTTAAGCGCTTTAAGTTAAGAATAAGACATAGACGTTCGTTATTTCCATAGTTTTAGATAGCACCAGCTTGTAATACAACTTAGTTACCCAGATTACCCTTGATTATCTGCTATTACCAGACGTGACTAGTTTACTTTTCATTGCTACGTTTCCCACAGTACCACTGCCAATATAAACCCGCACGACTAGGTTTAATAGTTGGTTAACTAGCCCAGCCGTCACAATTAGCTTAAGGGCTTCGTCCGGGGCTTCTAGAATATACAGTTCGGGAACCGTCTTTTTCGAGCGCCCTTTTTTACGCTTAACCTCCTTGGTCTTCTGATCCGTATTATCCTTTAAAATAATGTTACTATCTTTATTTTTTATTCCAACGCCTTTCTGTTTCTAACGGTATCTTAAACGTTTCCGTACGGGCTGTAGAAATAATCTGTAAGGGAATGACCGCGGGTGGTTCCCTACTTAAGTGCGGACAAGGACTTCCAACGCCAATTAGCGATGGAACTGCTGATCTTTTGGTCATGTAGTGGAGTGGCTAGTCCTTTCTGTTCCCTTACATAATCGAACGATATCCTTAAGGTTAGGGGGCTATCATAGCTTTTCCAGGTCTTCGTAAACTATAATGTACAGTATAATAAATATTCTGCCATCCTTTAAAAGCTGCACCTTGTAATTATAGGTGCTCTAATAGCCCAATAAAATGCCTTTTGTTTTACGTGCTGCTAACTCCTTTAACCTAGTCCTGTAATTCTCATCGATTAGGACTATACATCTACTGCCGAGAATTCGAAGGTAACTGTTATCAGACTTATATAATTCCTTAAAACTATCCAATCCTGTTGATTATATACGTTATAACTTCTATAATAAAGCCCTAAAAGCAAGTCGGTATTTTTATCTACGCAAATATTACGCGACCTTCGTTATAAAGGAACTATTGTAACGAACCTGTTATACATCCACCTGGAGGTATGAGCAGTATCCGAAAAGGGTCTTGATTTGCAGGTAACAATAGGGCGAGGAATGATTCAGTGTGTTCGTTAAAGAGATTTAAGGTACTTTTCCTTTAATTAGAGAACGGTGCAGTTACCTCTGGTTAAGAGCTTAGATTAATAGCTAAGGAGCGAAACTATTTAAAGGCTATTTATATAGGGAACTGGTCCATTATATATCCATCCTATCTTTGGTAAGTGTGTTGTGGATCTATGTAATTTATGTGATCTGATCAATCCGTTAAATTACCTAGATCACTTTCGAGAGCCAAGTCTCCTTAGCCGGGGTTTAGCCGTTGGAGTGCTCGCGTTAGGCCATAAAGGTTGGCCCTTTCTAGATAAGAACCCCTGTTTTTGTAACATTATTTCCCCTTTCTAAGGATCTTTATCCCAAAAATAAGAACCGTAAATAGTTACCTTAGTAGCTAAAGAAAGTTTTAGCACCTTTTAATTAACTTTATCATAACAGGCCGTATTTAGAAAGAAAAAAGGAAATCTCGATTAAATTAACGCGAAACACGCGATAACCGTGCAAACTCTATCGAGAAGTTTGGCTCTAAGGTCGTCTTCTATTCGAATTATATCCGTTTTAAAGAATCCGATTGTTTTTTCGTGGCGGATATTCCAAGTTGTGGTTGTTGCACCCGTTATCAACGTTCGGCTTGCGACGTGTTAGATATTAATTTCTGGTAAAAATTAAGGAAGAACGTGAGCGTTTGCAAAAAGAACAACGTAAAGTGGAGGATAAGTTAATGGAACTTCTTGGTCGGTTAAAACGCTTACGTTTTTAACAAGACATTTTATAAAAACAGGCCTTTATTATTTTAAAGGAAGGTTATAAATTGGATTAAATAAAAAAACAAGAAAAGCTGGAAGAAGAGCAGCGTCGTATGGAGACGGAGCAAGCGTAGTTTGCTTCCGAAATAAACGCTATGACGGAGGCGTTCTTTTTCGACTGGAACGTTGTTGGGGTAGATTTAAGCGGGGGACTTTTGTCGCCTGTAACCTTGGTTACGTTAAAAACGGTCGGTTAAAATTCTGTCGGTAAAACGTCTTAACCAGGTTTATTATATTCGTCAGGTGGTTAAGTAATTTCCAAGTGTTTTCGTCGTGTAAGTAACCTTTCCATTTAACCAGGTATTGGATTTTGTTTTTGACCATTTTGGAGTTCAGGATTTTTTCGACTTCGTATTCGTCGGTCTTATCTTCCAGTTCCAGATTTCTTTCTAGCGGGGCGTCCTTCGATATTGGTTCAAGCAGGGAAATATGAAAAACAGGGTGTATCTTCATTATTTTAGGTAAGGATAGTTTGTAGTTGGTTTTGGAAATAACTTCGTTAATTTTAAAAGGGCCGAGTTTTTTGAAATCGAGCTTGTCGCTCGGCCTTTTCGTTTTAATCTATAAGATGTTCGTGGTTGCATTAGGCCTTTACCGTAGCAGGTAAACCTTGTTTTTTCTTAATAAGATTAGTCCTTTAATCCTTTTTTTGTTGTAATACTGGGCCATTCGTTGTTAAAGGAATTGCAGTTCGGTTTGTAATCGGGCTTATATCGTTTTGACTTTTGTTACGATTATTTCTGCTCGTGATGCAATCGTAGTAACTATAAGGGCTTTATTTAATAGTTATTTTAGACGTTGGGTTTCTGTTTTGTGTTTATATACCGCTATATAAGGGAACACGTCCATATCCTTGTTAACAGAGGTATTATAGGTTATCTGAGTAAGTAATAAAAGTTTTACCTAATTATCTTGTTAGTAGTTGACATAGTTTCGTAAGTACTATTTTAACGTCTGGTTTAATTACTTAGTTTGTCCGTTTGTTTATGGGTAATAAGCTGTAAAAAACTTAAGCTTAACGCTAATTTGCTTAAAAAAGCTGGTGCCAAACTTAGATATAAACAGCTTATTTCTGTCGGAAATAATCTTCTTTAGTATTCCGTGTTTGTCGAGGTAATGTCGTATAAAGACGTACGTTAACTGTTTTGCTATCGTGTTTCTTTTAAAAGGTAGGAAATACCCATATTTGGTAAGTCTATTAACGATTACCTATATTCCATTATATTTAACTCCAGTAACTGGGTTTTTTAATAAAAGTAAGCCGATAATAAAATCCCAAGCGATGGTACTCCATGCCTTGTCGGGGATGTCAGTAGGTTGTAATAACCTGTAAGGCTTGTAACGAGCTGTTTTAGTTTTATTACAGATGTTGCAGTTCTTAACAGTTTTTTTAACTACCCGGCGTAGTTCTGGAAAGTCGTACTTTTTTGTAGTCGTTTGGTAGTTTTGAAAATTCCCTGGTATCCGTATAAGGGATTTTCATGGAATTCCTTAACGAATTGTTCTTGTTGGTTTCGTGGAATATAGATCTTGCCATGGTATAGCAGCTGTCCGTCTGGTTGTTCTTTTAATTTCCGAATTTCTTTTTTTTCCTTTGGATTGTAAGAAATTCGGAATCGGGTTAAAAGTTCAGGAGTTGGTTTTTTAACTATTTTACACAGCTGTATAGTGCCGTCTTTGTTGTATTGTAGCATTTGCATGTTTTTTTTAGGGACTTTTGGATTGTAGTCTTTTCTGCGATTGAGAATATCCGTTTGGATGTTTTTTTTTTCCTTTTATATGGTGTATCTTAAAGTTAAACTTTGATAAGAAGACTATCTAGGTTTCGTAGCGTTTGTTCAGATCCTGAATTGTCATGAATCGGGTTAGATTTTTGTGATTTAAGTAGATGTTAAAAGGTTTTTTGGTTCCATTAAGGAAAGGTTCCCATTTTTTAAGTGCTAGAATGATTGCTAGTAATTCCTTGTTATAGATAAGGTATCTGAGTTTAGCGTTTTTGAAAGCCTTAGAAAAGTAGGCCACTGGGTACCATTTTCTATTATCCTTTTGTTGTTTTAGGACTGTTTCGAAAGCATAGTCTGATGCATCTATTTTCAGTCGTTTCTTTTTGTGGTGATTGGGAAGCTTTACTACCGGGGCACTGGTAATCTTATCCTTGATTTTCTGGAAAGCCCTCTTGGCTTGTTCCGGAAGTTCGAATTCTTTTCCGGCGTATTCTTTGGTAGTAAGTTTCGTCAGGGGACTGGCTAATCCTCCATATTCCTTAACTAAGCTGCGTACGTATCCGGTAAATCCTAGGAACTGTCGGATGTTTGTGACGGTCGTCTTGTCGGGGATAGGCCAGTTTTTGACTGCTTCCAATTTGGAGTTTTAAATCTAAATTTATCCCGGGGTGATGGTATAGCTTAAAAAGTCTAGTTTCTGTATGTGCTATACGCTTTTTGCTGGGTTAACGCGTATGTTTGCTTCGTCCAGGGTCCTGAGCATTTGGGCGACATATTTTTTATGCTTTTTTAGGGTTTCAGAGTAAATAAGGATATCGTTAAGGTAGATAAAGACGAATTTATCTAGGAATTATCTGAGAGTAGTTATGACTAGGCGCTGGAAACTAGCAGGAGCGTTGGTAAATCCCATGGGCATAACTTTGTATTCGTAAAGTCCATGTATTGTTCTGAATACCGTTTTTCATTCCTTTCCTTTAGCTATTTTAATACGGTAATAACCGTTTCGAAGATCTAGTGCAGTGAACCATTTAGCTTTGTTAGCGTTCTTTTTTAGGGTATTTATAAAGGTTAAAGGATATCCGTTCTTAACCGTAATATCGTTCAACTGTTTGTAGTCGATTACTTTTCTGAAAACTGGGTCTCCGTTTTCGTCGATCCTTTGTTTGCTATTTTTTTTTTTAGAACCATAAGGACGGGGTATCCGGCGGGGGAGTTGGAGGGTTGGATATATCCTCTTTTTAGATCCAGCTGTATACTTTTCCATAAGGCCTTGGATTTTTCAGGGTTTATGTGGTAGATTTTATGGAGTTTGGGATGATGCTTTTCTTTGATAGGTATCCTGTAGTCCTATTGTCCGTAAGGGGGTAACTCGTGGTTTTTCTTGTCCTTAAACAGTTTCTTGAATTGTCGGTATTCCTGAAGTACTGTAATATCTTAATCTGGGACTCGTACTTTTTTGATAACATAGCAAACCTTTTGATCGTTTTCCTTTAGGTGTTTTGTTTTATCTTCCCAGGAAAGTGTTTGTTTTTTCCAGTTAATGCGTAGGTTGCTGGAACGGAGCTAAGGTATTTCCAGGATGATGTTATGTCCTGAAATGTCGGCTATGTCGAAGATAATCTTTTCTGAGTGTCCTTGTATTTGAACTGGAAGCTTTTCTGTTTTTCTGAGAACTCGACCGTTTTTGTAGGTAAACAGGCTTTTATTAACGGTACGTAGTTTGTAGGACTGTAGCTTGTACCTTTAAGGGATTTGGTACTTTTCTCCCATAGCGGGTAAAATGAAATTTCCTTCGGTTCCTAAGTCAATTATGGCCTTGAATGTTTTGTTTCCGTAGTGTAAAGGAATCTTAATCTAACTTCTAAGTCCTGTTCTGGCCTCGTATAAGGTCTTGGGACGGTGGGCTTTTCGATACCTTAATGTCGAGAGTTTCTGGAGTTTTTTGACTTAGTGGTCTTGTTGATTAAAAAGCGTCTCCATTTACGGGCCTTTTTGACTGCATGTTTCGTGCATCTGTCGTCCATATAAGTGTACCATCTTCGCTGACTAATCTGACACTTTTGCCGGGAAACTTCTTTTACTTCTGGTATTAGAGGGGGTATTGTGTCTAAATCTTGGGTTTCCGTAAGGCTTGCTTCCATGTCCAGGAGTTCGTGCAATATATACAAGATAGGAGCATAACATAGGCATCCTTAGGCTATAGCTTTCTGGCTTTGTTTTGATTCTGGGTGTAGGTAGTAAAACCTAGGGTATTTTGGCTATCGGGGAGTTTCGGTGCATCTGCATTCATTATCTGGCTTAGTGGATGTCTCCTTATTCCAACCGGGCCAATAATCGTTGTTTTCTTTGGCTTGTAAATGGGTTAAACAATTATAATCGTAACAGGTAAAGAAATTGAGAAGGTTATGATCGTTTGTTTGTTGTATTTTGGTGCTGTCGGGTTTTGGATGTACCGTGCATTCCGGGAGCTTACAGAGCTCGGGGGATAACTATCCGTGATTGTTAGGGTCCGGCCGTAACTGACCGTTTTTTTCGTAAATCCTGCATTCCTGCTTATCCAAGTGACAGATATATCCTAGCCCTATGGCTATCCTAAAAGCTGCTTATCCGGGATGATACTTGCAGGCTTTGGTAATCTGATTTTGGCAGGTTAGGTAACGTTTGTACTCTGGGTCGCTATTTTGAACCTGGCTCGTCATGGCAATGGTAAATTCTGGCTGAAAGGAGGCGGTGCTGATTTTCTTCTTCTCCTTTTCTTCTTCGTTATCTAATTCATACTCTGCCATTCGTACCTTCTTCTAAGGCTTTTTCTAAGGTTCCCTTTAAGGTTGGGGAATTCCTCCCTTTTTAATGTTTCGTTTAGCTGGGGAGCAATACTTACTTTTGTAATGGCCCTTTTTGCCACAGTTAAAACACTCTATGTTGGACTTGTTTATCTTAGAATCTTTCGAAGCTGAATTAGTTTTTTTTTTTGAAATCTGTTCCTTTTTTTTTGGGTTCGATTACTTGAACTTTTATCGTTTTTTCGTTTGTTGGATCCTTTTTTTTCGAGGTACCTGTTAAAGGTGCATCGATCGGCGATGATGGCCTGGTCCGTATATTCCTTAAAGGATCCTGTCTTGGGTACTTTGTATATCTCGTTTTTGACCTGAAGCTTCAAGCCGTTGTAATACGGGTAAAACAATACGTTTGTTAGCAGTTGCGAGATAGCGGCCAAGCGATTAAACTCGGTCGTGTACTTTGCTGCTGACTTAAGCTGTCGTAACAAATGCAGTTGTTTTACCGCATGTTGTTCTTTATCGGTGTTTCCGAATAAAGCTCGCATTTTATTTTCGAAGTGTTTATAATCGCCGAAGATGTGATTTGTAACGTCCGATAAGCTTTTGGGGTAATTCTTCAGGTAGTTTTTCAGGATTGGCTTAAACCATAAAAGGATTTTCCCTGTAAGTGCTTGGGAGATGGCCAGTACCTTCTGATAGTTTTCCATTAGTAAATTCTGGTAGAATTTAAAATAAATCCGGGCCTGGATCAGGAATCTTTTTACGTCTATAGATCCATTATAGGGTTTGAAAGCGGCTGGTTTATACCCCTTGATTTCAGGCATCCCGTGATACCCGGGAGGTGGGATAAGGGATTCGCGATATGGGTTAAAGTCGAACAGGGGTAAAGCAAAAGCTTTTTTTTTTTCTTTTTGGGCAAATCTGGCACTTTCCTTTTTTAACGCTCGAAGTTCTGCTACCAAGAAACTTATCCTTTTTTTTGTAGTAAGTTCTTTTTCCTTACCTTTGGGTTCTGGTTTTGCGGCCTCGGGCTTTTTTTTTTTTTTATATTCCTCCTCACTTTCTAACTTGCCTCGTATCTCGATAATATCTTTAGGGGGAAGGGTAAATTGTCGCTAGGCGGAAAAGGGTTCCCCTTGGGCTCGAATCGTAAAAAACGCCATGTTATCGATAAGTCGGAGTACTTTTTTAATAAAGGGTGGGTTGTTAATTCTAGTTACTAATCCTTTACTGGCTAGTAACGGGAATCGTGTATACTGTCTGTTTTCTGAACGTCGTTTTGTGATATCTTTTTTACTGAGTTCAAAAAAGCTTATGCCCAACTGGGCCTTAAATTATTCGTCGGCTATTAATCAAGAAACTATCAAAATGTAACGAACCTGTTATACATCCACCTGGAGGTATAAGCAGTATCCGAAAAGGGTCTTGATTTGCAGGTAACAATAAGGCGAGAAATGATTTAGTATGTTCGTTAAAAAGATTTAAGGTACTTTTCCTTTAATCAGAAAACAGTACAGTTACCTTTGGTTAAAAGCTTAAATTGATAGCTAAGGAACGAAACTATTCAAAGGCTATCTACATAGGGAACTGGTCCATTATATATCCATCCCATCTTTGGTAAGTATATCGTGGATCTATGTGATCTATGTGATCTGATCAATCCGTCAAATCACCTAGTGTGACGGCTGGGCTAGTTAACCAACTATTAAACCTAGTCGTACGGGTTTATGTTGGCAGTGGTGCTGTGGGAAACTGAGCAATAATGAAGATATTAGTTACGTCTAGTAATATCAGATAACCAAGGGTGATCTGGGTAACCAAGTTGTATTACAAGCTGGTGTTTATCTAAAACTATGGGAAATAACGAACGTATATATCCTTTCTGCCAATCTACAGTGATCACTCCTGATCACTGTCGTTGCGGTAATCACCAGTAATCAACCTACTTGTGATCACTCCTGATCACTGGATCCACCGTAATCACAAGTCACGTGACCCGAGCTTAGGATCGGAGCTTGTCCTTTTGCAGTCTCCGACCGTTTGGAGAGGCCAAGCCTCGCTGGGCCATAACACCTAGATCACCTTCGAAAGCCAAGTCTCCTCAGCCGGGGTTTAGCCGTTGGAGTGCTCGCGTTAGGCCACAAAGGTTGGCCCCTTCTAGACAAGAACCCCTGTTCTTGTAACAACTATATGCCTTTTTCTGCAACGCCGATTTAATATTAATTATGGAAGCTGAAAATTACCATTTCCGTTCCCTTTACTGCGTAAAACTTTTTAATCATCGTTATACCGAACTCTCTTCCACCGTTAAAGCGCAGAATTTATACTGTCTTTTTTTGCCTTTTAGGAAAATCGCTTTCAAACACCTGCTAATTCGCGTAATATACGCGCATAAAATCTCGTATACCTCGTTTTTAATTCTAAACGGATAATGCTTTCTGCAACGCGGAAATTGTCTGTAATAAAACCGAAATAACCTTTATTTTCGATACTAACAGGTTTAATAGACCTTATATCATACCGGATAATCTCTCCTACGAACTATACTTTCTTTTAAGGGTTTATAAACGGGATTTTCTATATCATATCTTCGTTACAAGCTATGCAAAGGAGTCCTTCCACTTCTTTAAGGTTTAGATCTATTTCCGTAAATCTTTTATTAGTCCAAATTAATCGTTCTGTATTAGAATGGCAGAGGCGGCGGTACTAAAGGATAATTTTCTTTATCACTTCTTCCGTTATAAAAACGTTTCTGGATAACGTTGATTGTTATCAGCTATAACCCATCAGGGTTTACCAAGGTGTTCTTGTTTAAGTAGCCTCTCCTTTTGTAATAAATCTTTCCGGAAAACACCTTTAGGGGAAACGTATCAATACATAACCCGTAATATACCGTGATTTCGTTCTTTCTTTACGGGCCCCTTAAGGCCCGGTTTATTGTCCCAAGGGAGATAACAACCACTGGGCCGCCCCCTATCAAGATCTGTATTCCTTTAGATCTCATATTTAGGACGCTGTTGCGTTCGAAGCCTTGATATTGTTGGTGATATTCACGTTACCTTCTGAATCCCAGAGCAATTTATTTCTACTGTCTTCCATGGAAGAGTATACGTGTAGAAGTACCATGGCGCTTCCTACAACAACTGCTTTAAGGGTCTTGAACGCTGTAGCTTCAGTACGTTCGACTGCTGTAGCTTCAGTGCATTCGGCTGCTGTAGCTACAGTGCATTCGGCTGCTGTAGCTACCTCTGTTCTAGTGCCCTTAGCCGCTGTAGCTATTTCCTGAAGCTCCTCGTTGTCAGTTGCTTTAGAGCATTTAGCTACTGTAACCTCTGCTTCAGGGTAGCTATCTGCTGTAGCTACTGCTCCAGGGCATTCAACCGCTGTGGCTCCTGGAGCTTCCTTTTGAATTATCTTATCGTACCACTGCATAAGCTCTTGCAGCTGTTACTCGTTAACGTAAGCGCTAAACGTTCCTCTACTAGAACGATACAGATCTCTTAGGCTCTCAGGGATAAACTGCTTCTCGTCCTAACCATCTCCACGGGTGTTGCGAGAGCTGTTGTTTTGGCTGTTGTTGCTGCCCTGAGGTTGGCCACTACTACTGTTGTTTCGAATCAGAGTGTCCCCGCCCCACTTAGCTTCCGAATCACACGCCTTTTTTCGCAACGCAACGTTCAACTTCGAATACGCTTCAAAGCGATATATCTTAACAAGCAGAAAGCTCCCGATTTGCAGCTATATATCATTAGGTAGCCCTTGCCAAGAGCTACATTTTGATACCGGTTATACCTTTGGAACTGTTATATTCGAATAGAAACAGGTCTTTAAACTGGATTTTTCCATTTGGATTATCTATATTCTTCAAGAACTTAACCGATATTGCAGTTATACAGGTACAACCGGTACCATTATGTAGCCCTCGACGAGGGCTACATAATGTTATATAGCTGTATGTCGGTAACCTTTTAGTTGTTAAGATAATTTGCTTTAAGACCGAAATATCCAAAATTGATGGTTTGGACGACTTCGAAATTGTTTGCTGTATGTACATAGTTAACCGGCGTCAGCTTGTATATAGCTAGATACCTAATAGCACTTGACCTTGCGTACGTAATAAGAATTGGAAACGCCTTACTAAAAAGAACTTAGTAAAGGGTTGGTATTTTGAGCTAACGGGGGGAAGCCTTACTAAAAAAGGTTTAACGCGCGGTTAGTACTGGACCCACCTTGTACTAAGATCTTTTTAGTAAGGCGATTCCAATTGTTGTTACGTACAACAAATGATTTCGAAACGCCTTATTAAAAAAGGCTTAGTACGGGGTTGGCCCAACCAGCTCCGCGCTAAACCTTTTTAATAAGGCTCCCCCGCTGTTAGTTGAAAATACCAAACTCGCACTAAGTTTTTTGTAGTAAGGCGTTTCCAATTGTTATTACGTACAGAAAACTCCTCCGAAGTCGTTTAATATGATCAGTTTTGGTTATATCGGGCTTCAAAGCGGTATATCTTAACAAGCAGGAAGCTCCCGATTTGGAGCCATATACCATTATGTAGCCCTCGTCGAGGGCTATATAATGGTACCGGGTGCACCTTTATAACTGTTATATTGGCGAAGTTATTAAAAAATCCGTATGGCCTAAACGGAAAATCGTCATTTAAAGATTCGTATCTTATCCAATATAGCCGCTACAGAGATCTAACCAGCATCACAATGTCGCCCTCGACGAGGGCTACATAATGGTATATGGCCCCAAATCGGGAGCTTCCTGCTTGCTAAGATGTATCGCTTTGAAGCGTATTCGAAGTTGAATGTTGCGATGCATAAAAAGGTGTGTGATTCAGAAGCTAAGTGGGGCGGGGACACTCTGATTTGAAATGGGAGTAAACAATAAGGGGAAAAGATCACAACAACCTCCTTACCCAGATTACCTAGCGTAAATACAGCTTACCTTTCTGTTACTGTACCTAATATTCGTCCTAGCTACGATATTTATTTTGTTGATATATTAATCTAGGGATTACTGGAGCTGCGAAGTGGCAAATTCAAGGGAGCATCTCTTTCTTATCTCGGGGGAATAAGGGTTACTTGCTTAGTTATCAAGGCCTAAGGAACTGTAATCACACCATAATAACGTTGTTCCGGGGCTCCCATACTATATACAGATCTCTCTAGCTACTGCTTTCTAGAGCCCGAACCATCCATGACAATTTATATTTCCTATACCTTATGCACACGTTCCTCGCGAACAGCCTAATTGTGACATATCTGCCATCAATCCTTGAAGCCCTCTAACGCCGTCTATGATTAAGCTTGTTTTGGTTGTGTTAAGGCCGGGAATATGGGCTGGTGATGCCGTTTACGCAGAGGTAAATGTGCAGATGGAAACGGTGGTAACTACAAGAATAAAAGTGGGTCCACAATGTGCTACAAGACTGTAACATCATGGAAACCCCCTTTTAGCAGTCCATGTCTTACAATCCATGCATTTTTATTGTATAGAACAACGCTAACGTAAGGCATCGTAATCATAATCTATGACATAGTTAAGAGCTCTGGTTCGACGTCATGAAAATTCCGCGTAAAGGTTTGTTAAATGACACAGCTATATTCTGCAGGACGTACATGCCCCTTACACCACCGGTATGCAAGAGACGGACATACGATGACCAGCATCTTTAGCGTCATAACGCTGAATGCAGAAGATACAATTGCACACTGTAACCGAGCAGTAGATACATAGTACGATCAAAATATATCCACCATCTCGCTATACGAAGAGCGATAATCCACGCGGCGCCACACCTCGCCATTGCTATTTCTATTTAGAGGTCCAACCCGATATAACACTAGACCCATCCCATCCCGGGACTCACCAATGTCGCACCGAACGCGCACGGATATGGTGCTTAGAAATGCTCCTTCCAGAACCGGAAGTGCACCTCCCTTGATGTGGCCGTCTTGGCCGCCTTCTGGATGTCGCGAGCTGTGAGGTGTTAGCAAACGATGCGTCACGAAACATGGGCGGCTGAAGCGTGAGGGTTCGGGAAAACTTACCAGCCACGGAAGGGCCGCAGAAGTAGACGCCGACGGTCGTCCTGACGCTGCCTTCAAGGCCGTTCATGTAGGAGCGGTCGAGGATGCCGTCGCGCATGGCTTCGAAAATGCGGGTGAAGTTGGGGCGGCCGAAGTTGGTGCGCGCTTTGAGTTCCGTTAGGGGGTCGTGGTCGGCGCCGACGCTGTTGAGGACGATGTTCTGCTGCGTGTCCGCGTCGAGCTTCTGCGTGAGGTACGTGTGGATCTTAAGGAACTCGATACCGTTGCTACCCGGAATGCGCGCAGCTTCGGCGCTCTGCGACTCGAGCGACGAAAGCAGTGTCTGGAACCACTCGAACGATCCCGTGTCTTTGCACACCCAGATAAACTCGACACGGCGGAGGCGCTGAGGAGGGTTCGGGTTATTACGCAGGTGCCAGATGTTTTTCAGGATGGACGCCCAGGGCGTGACACCAATACCCGTGCCGATAAGAACGGCGATTTCGTTTTCGAACACGTCCTCCGCGGGAGCGCCGTAAGGCCCGTCGACTCTCAAGGTCGGCATCTGCTGCCCGTTCTGCAGAGCGACTTCGTACATACCGGTAGGGTCAACGCCATCGTATAACTTTGCCTGGGCGGCACCGGCACCGACCGCGTCACCCAAAGCTTGGGTAAAGTCACCAACCTGTCGGACGTGGACCGAAACATAAGGATTATAGGGGCACGACGTGATAGTAAATGGGTGCCATTGGTGCTTGGAAATCGATGGTATTTGAAGAAAGAGCCACTGGCCCGCCTTGTACTTGAAAGACGGCTTTTCGAACTGGATCTCCACGACACCTAGAAAGCGGATTAGCCATCTTCATAAAATTTGCGACGAAGTTTCCTTACCATATGGATGGCGAACCACACGAGTTATCT
Organism: Monosporascus sp. 5C6A; assembly: GCA_004155035.1. Lineage (NCBI taxonomy): Eukaryota > Fungi > Ascomycota > Sordariomycetes > Xylariales > Monosporascus > Monosporascus sp. 5C6A. The sequence continues at coordinate 182,533 of QJOB01000093.1, forward strand.
TGGTCTCACGAACGGCACGGATCTCCCGGTACAATCGCTCGGCCAAGTAAAATCCGCCGGCAAATAGCTCCCATCGCCAGCCCTGATAGCCAATGCAGTGGCCCGAAAAATCGGCGCCTGCGAATGGAGAAAAAGGGTCCGCAGTGTCACGCACGAAACAGCCCACGGCATGGGTGTACAAGCCCAGGAAGAAGGGAATGAAAAGGTGGTGGGTATACCAGAACGTCTCGAATGACTGTTGCCGGATCCGATGATGGGCAGTGGTGTACATCAGCAACATGCACAGAAGCATAACATGGCCGGTAACACCCCCAGCTTGAGTGTAGTGAATTTGGATCGCTGTAAGTGGTCGGATTTGGGTCTTCTCCACGTTGTAAAAGCTGCATGCTACCATTAGTTACTTCTTAATCGTTTAGAAATTATAGGGATTGGCGCCTACTTAACGTAATGGGCGGAGACGTGGATAATGGTAAACAACAACATGGAATATGCGACCTGCCGATGAAACCATATGTTCTCGTCCAAAGGCAGAAACCTGATCTTGGGGCGGATCGTCCTCATGATTGTCCGGCAAACCGGCAGAAGAATTATCGTCCCATCCACGGCGAGGACTAAACCAGCACCTCGGGAAAGCCAGAGCGACCAATTTAACGTATTCAAACCAGCTAGTCGCTCATCGGAAAATTGCTTCCACCTAAGGTGTCGGTCAGCGCTGTAAACTGCATCGGAGAACCAAGAAAGGGCCGCTTACCAGCCATAGCCAAATATAAACCAATGGAGCCCCCAGAACAGGATGTGAAAACTGATTTTGCTCGCAGTAAACTGCTTCTTCATTAATGTTAATAAAGCCATGATGAATCGTCGATGCCTCCTCGGATCGGGAACGAAAAAAGCGAAGCCAAGCTCAGCGAATTAAGATGTCGACCTGCGACAACACCGACGTCGGGAAGTCCGTATTCCTCCGGAAGTATTAATGACTGTATTATCTTAAAAAGGCGGAATCGAAAATAGCCGAAGCGAAAGTAATAAAGAGCGATCTGAACCAGCAGTGTACGAAAGGAAGGTGGGAGATAGAGAAGTCGCCCGGAGTCGAGCAAATCCTTTTTCTACTGCGTGATCGCCAAGCAATGAAGCAAGAAGATAGCAGGACTGCGAATAAGGGTCGGTGATGAGTTAATCATAAAGGCTTGTTTAAGAGCACGGATACGGAAAGGTTTTAATGCCAAGTCATGGGGTCTGTCAATATTCGTGAACTGGAGCCTCGAGTTAACTAGGGGTAGGGTAGATCGGATTATTTTTCGTTGATCTCTGGCCTATTGTAGTATATGAAAGGGGTTTTCTGAAGCCTTGGACGATAGCGTTCTATACAACCCTGTTTTTGTTTGTGATAACTTCAGGGGTGCAGGGTTAGGGATAGTAAACGGCCCTTCGGGTTGTTGGAATCGTACGATTGAGTTTAAGAGTCGAAGCCTGGTAGGATGCGTTCTGGATAAATTATAACCGGTCAAATCAAGCTTAAAAGCCAAGACGATGATGCTATAGCAAGGATACTGGGTCGAGTAGGGTTCGGGGATCAGACGGAAGAAACGCTTCGTAGCTATTGGGTGTTGTATGATTATATCAGGATGCCTTTCGGCGACGGTTCTGTGAATGAGTATCTAGGGCAGTTTGCAGCCTGAAGCGCTGTGGTATCGTGTAGGGAAGTTACGACAAGCGGCGTTTGAGGGGAGCTTGGGGTCTGGTTTCAGCTAAGCTAACCCCTGAAAGATTCCCGAAGCGTCTAAGTTAGGGTCGAGAAAAACGATTGATTCATGGGGTAAAGAGCAAAGGCCAAAAAGAAGTTTTTGATTTCGAGAGAATTAAGAATCCGCCGAACCGTAACGCTGGGACACAACCTGGGAGAAATGGACTAAAATATTGCAATAGGCCGTGGATTGAAGACGGATGCGATATCTTCCCGGCGCGAGTGGTCAACCAATCGATGTGGTTAAATTTGAATCTTCTTCATGTCCTTCTCGAGGGCCAGGAGGACGTCGCACAGGAAGCGACCCTAGTTTTGCTTGGCCTTTATATCCGAAGAATCGTCTTCCCTGGTAGCAAGCTTTTTGATGGCCTGCTTTATCAATACCTTGGTTTTATGGAGACGGAACTCTGGATTGCCATATGCCATGATGTCGACCGGATTAAAGTATGCTTGCCACTCGATAAGTATATTTCGGACATGTATTTTGTTTTGGGGCATGTTGGGCTATTGGAAATTCCTGCGAATAGTTAGACGAGAAAGATTGCAGAGACCTTAATATCGCTAGCGAGCTTTGAGCCGGAATGTACCGTACCATATCTCGTACAGCAGGCGGGTAGGGTAACGGAGAAGATCGTCCCGCCTTATTCAAATCGAGGACCGCCAAATAAAAGAGCATGTTGGAACCGGGCAGAACAGGTTATTCACTAACTTACTTATTTACAAATGTAAACCCATTTAGCAATTCTTGTCCGTAGACGCGTCGCCATTTCCAGCGCATCAAGCTGTATCCTCCCTCCTCCGTGCGAAGGCAGTACCCTGCGTTTATCGCCTCCATGGTACGGATTTTTGGGGCCTAATCCCAGGTCGTAGCCGTGCAGGCTCTGAACAAAAAAAACGGCGCACCCCACCCGCCCCACTCTCTTTTCCACCGTATATCCACATACTAACAAAAAGTTAACAGTGGTTATTTCACGACACAATGCAATTAAAGCTTTAAAAACGCTATTAATGATAAATCTAGGCGTTTATCTAGTAAGCTATACGTTAACCTCCGTTATCACGCATATCCTGTCAGATATAGGAGATGTCAGTTGCGTTGTTGTATTCCGCTAATTGTGCAGCTTCTCAGTACGTGTACAACTTTTGTGTAGCCTAGCAACGGAACAATTATCCTCCGATCAAAGCGTAGCCTTCTTCAGTTAGGGCGCTTCAGCGTACCTGGCTAGCTGACATATCCTGCCACCGTTAAAGCATGGATTAAAGTTATCCTGCTAATACTTTTTGCCCATTCCATGCCACCCTGCATCAACCAAAGCAACGAGCTCCATGGTGTTAATATGAGGGTTATTATGGATATGGGACTTAACCCTCTTAATAAAACTTTCTATAAAGTTAATTTTGAGGCTATCGTAAACGTTAATAATAGTAGTATAACCTTTCTGCTTAAGCCAAGCCCGAATCTTCTTAAACATATAGCTTAAATCATCATCCTGCCATATAATCAGGTCCTTACGGCCTAAATAAAGCTCTGCAAAAGCCATTGCTTATTTCATGATCTCAATATATTTCTCCAAATTCATCTTCCCGCGTAAGTCTTGGACCTGGTACCAAAACAACGGTAACCGCCAGCCATTCGCGGCAATTATTACAAAAGCATAGCAGGCCTTCTGTTCGTAATGTTTAAGGGGAGAATCGTACCGTTGTCCTTGCTAAAAGCGTTGCTCCTAACAGCGTTATTAACGGTCCACCAAACGAAGTGATATTCTGGTTTCCTCCGTATATTGCACCTGCCCTCCCGTAAAAACCCGAAATATATCTCGTCAAGGGAAACGACCCTCGCAACCCATTCGGGGTCACTCCAATAACCAAGCTGTATCTCTCGCTGGGCTCGTTCTACCCTATGCTTTTTGGTAGATTCGTTAAACCTAAACTTCTTCGTTTCTAGATATGTCTTAATCCCAAAAGGTATAAGCCTTCGCCGCAAAGTTCGGGTGGAACACTTAAGATCTGCGCCCGCCTTCTTCGCGAGGTCTTGCCATCCTAATCGGTAATCGCCATACGGATAAGGTATATTATGGTAAAAGTAATCTACAAAATCGACTTGGGCTTCATCGAATTTCCTCTTTCTGCCTCTCATTTCGCAGGGGGCTTGGAAGTTATCCGCACGCGTATGGGGACCTTCTTTTGCAGCGGCAGCTGTATCGATGTCTTCCTTATTTAATACCCGAATCTCGGTAAAGTACGTTTATTAATGTCGTTCTTCAAACCGGCAAGGTGGCTTTAGCCGTTAGGTTAAGAGCCCGTTAAATTTCTCCAACGTGCCAGCCCACCTTAGCGTTAACCTCGTTATTTCCCAATTATACTTTGTTTTTCGGTGGCTTAATACGCTCTTTATACTATGCTTTCGTACCGTGAAGCGCCGTGAGAATAACGTACGTAACTATTACCTTCCGCAGGCCGGACGCCGGCGGACCGTATTTCGTATTGGCTAGGTGCTAAATATGCTATATAAGCTTCATTGCCTTACCGGCTCTTTTAAACACGTATTGTTTAAATGTAAGATTTTTATTGAACCAAACCCCAAGCTATTTAAACGCTGGCATTTTGCCGTTATCTTATGGCGTCTTAACCGGGCGGATTGTAAAGTTATTGTTAACTACTACTGGCAAGTTATATATTTCTTATAATTTAGTAATATGTAATAATTCGCACTTTTCGGAAACGAAATAAACACGGTTTTCCTTACCTTATTTTAACACTTGTTTTACGTCCCCGGCTTGAAGTTAAACGTTTTTATCAAGTAATCTAAATTTCCTATATAAACATAAATCGTTTATATAACCGAATCTTAAGTTCCGGTTCTGTTATAACAGCTTTGCGAAATAAAGCATATAAAAAACCAGGGAAAGTAGAAAACCTTACGGCGTACCGTACCAGACCGGCTATATCTCGTAATCTTTAACTTTAGCCGCACTCGTACCTGTGTTATAGATCCAAGGACTCTCTGAGAGAAGGCCCCTCCTGGGCCTAGTGCGAGCCAAGTGCAGGTTAACCCCGAGCCCTGGGACTTGGCCCAGGAATAGTGATTTAAGTTGATTTCGATGATTTAGGTAATGTAGAGTAGATTATAGTAGATTACATAGATTTACGATATATTTACTATGATGATAAGAGATATATAATGAACGAATTTTTAATATAGATAACCGCCTTTAACTTTTATTTTTTAATTATTAATTTAAGCTTATAATTAAAGAACTAATTCATTCTATTAAAAGAGTTTGCAAATATTTTAACGAATAAATTCTTATATTATTTATTGTACTATTGTTACTTACAAATCAAGAATTTATTTCGGATATTGTTTGTACCTTTAGGTGGATATATGACAGGTTTGTTACATTTTGATAGGTTTTTGATTATTAGCCGACAAATAGTTTAAGGCCTAGTTAGGGATGAAATTTTTAGAACTTAATAAAAACGATATTACAAAACGACGTTTAAAAGATAGATAATATGTTCGATTTCCTTTACAGATTGGCAAAAGATCAGTTATAAAATTTGATAACCGACTTTTTATTAAAGAAGTTTTTTAGTTAATCGATAATATGGTGCCCCTTATAACTAGAGTTAAAGGTGATTTCTTTTCTTTTTCTAACCTTAACATGTTACGGCCTTGTCCACCGTAGCAGCTCCAGTACATATACAGCTGTAGCACACAGAATGATTGCCACAATTGCGATCATTCCACTGATCTTTTGCCCTGGTGGCGCTATGGCTATGGTGCAGCCATAACACAATGATCGCAATTGTGGCAATCATTCTGTGTGCTACAGCTGTATATGTACTGGAGCTGCTACGGTGGACAAGGCTGTAACATAACAGCAGCTTATTCCCACGTTTAAGGAAATTCTTAAAATTTAAGGAAGGTTAGAAAATGAAGAGGAGTATAAGGGAGAGGTGTCAGCTAGCCAGGATGCTAAAGCACTCTAGTTACAAAAGGCTACGTTTTAATCGGAGGATAATTGTTTCGTTGCTAGGCTACACAAAAGCAGTACGTGTGCGAAGCACTTACGCAATTGGCTAAATACAACAACGTAACTGAGATCCTCTATATCTGATAATTAAGTGTTTCATTCGCTTAATACGAGTAAATATCAATTAATCAGCTGTTTCTGAGAAGATATAGGCTGTATATCAGTAATAATTATCTTTATATATTTCAATAACAATAATAGCGACCGTACCGTCGACGTCCTCTGTTATTTACAAGGGACCTAAGGACTGGGACCGCTTTAAGGGCGAATTTTAATTTAGAACGTACGCGCTTGATATATGGGACTTTATCAATCCTGACCAATTACTTCTGTAGCTTGTTAAATTTATAGAACTTGATATAATTTTCTTACTTGAAAAGACGAATTCGCTATATAACGCGGATTAATACCCCAGCAACTTTATCTTCATCTTCAAAAAGAACCATCGAAAAAATCGATTATACGGGTTACCTAACAAATACCCTTAAGATAACGACCGAAGGTAGATAAGCCTATAATTAAGACTTTACGGCGTATACCTATAAAGATCGTAAGTACGATACCTTTCGAAAAATATCAACAACCTTACGAAATGGGTCCTAGAATCTATATTTCCAGCGATTAAAGAGACGAATTTGCTTCTAGGAGAAAATCTCTAAAATGGTATACCAAGGTGGCCGAATCTAGCAAGGTATACGATAGCAAATTCCTAATTAATACCTAACGAATATACCGAAAAAAATTAAAGCAAACCGAGAAATTAAACAAGAAGCTAAACAAATAGATTATAAAATAGCAAAAGATATTAGCATAAATATAGCGATAGGACGTCCTAGAAACGAAAACAATCGTTATATAGGTTAACGATTTATGTACAGCTTTAGCTCCAATCGTGGAAACCTAGATAATTACTTTTTAGATAGTTAAAAAGGCTAAGATCGACAGCGGAACAATTAGTTATTAAAAGGTAACGACTAATTTTCTGGATTACTGGACCATAACCTATCCTTTTTGTATATTACGAAATTTCAAGATATCGTTTCTGATCTTTTACGAGGCTTCTACAAACCCTACTAATAAGATAATCCTAATTAAGAAAATAACAAACCTTCTAACCGTTAACCGCGGAAGAAAACCCATAAACGAAGGCCGAAACAAGATAGTCGTAAAGGCGTTCGTACGGACCGAAACCCTAATAAGCGAAAACATAACGAATCGACCGTTTAAGAAACTTACTGTAAAGCGTGCCTAGGTCCAACGCATTTAATACCCCAATATTATTATGCGTTTCTTAATAAAGCTCCAGTAGAATTTATATTTAGTAAGATAATTATAGGATTAGTCCGAAATCGGATAGATTCCGATTAATCTTTGAAAAAAGAAATTAACTATATATTTAAATTTATAAATAAGCTAACCATACAAAAGATAGATTAACCTTTAAAGGGAGTAAAACGAATCCTAACGTATTTCTTCAATATTAATTAACGAGTCGCTATAAACGTTTCGTTTTACCCCTTACGGAATTCGTCCATTCTGGACTTAAGGTTTATAATATACGTTTTTAACCTTATTAACAGGTTCCTGAATTTCAGACCAACGGTATAAGGCGACGGGGTGTACGTAGACAATAACTTCGTTCCGGTTAGAGGGTACGGAAAGGTTGATGTGTTACTTCTAAGATTTAGCGGTACGAAAGCTTTACGGCTATATAACGTGGCTTATTACGAGCAATTCGTCTGTGATTTGGTGTTATTTCGATAGCTTCGAAAAAAAAACTATTGGTAAGATAACCGAGGCATTAAAAAACTGTATTTGAGATAAGTATGATTAAGTTGTGGCTACTTTAATAAATAAATTTGATCAGTTTATTATTAAAGACATTAGCACAATAACGTCTTACGTAATCCTGGCTACCTATAAACGAAATATTAACTTAAGGATGGCGAAACCACCGAGTATAGGTGACGGTACCCTGTAGCACATGTAATTAGACTATCTAGGCCCTAAAGTAATCGCTTAGCTGCAGTCCCATACCAAAGAAGTCCGACTAAAGGGTTTTATAACAGTCGAATGCTAGGCATGTAAAAAGGCGAAAGCTAAAAGGCAAATACGCCGCAAGCCTAGAAAGGGAGCGTCCTAATTAGGACAGAGAATCGCCATCGATTTTACTAACTTCGAAAAACACCCTGAAATATATAAATATGTTATGTTCGCTACCGATAGATATTTAGGCTTTATTTAGAATATTTACCTTAAGAACCGAATGCAGGATATATTAATTACTACGTTTCGACATTTGTTAGGCGTTTTGAAGAATTAAAATAAGGTTTTCCTATAGGTAATCGAATACGATAACGAAATTTTAAAGAATCACCTGCTTCGAAATAATTTTTAATCGCCTCCGTATAACGGCTAGGCTAATTAACCAACTATTAAACCTAGTCGTACAGGTTTATGTTAGCAGTGGTACTGTAGGAAACTGAACAATGAAAAGTAAACTAGTTACGTCTGGTAATAATAGATAACTAAAGGTAATCTGGGTAACTAAGTTGTATTACAAGCTGGTGCTATCTAAGACTATGAGAGAATAATGGGCGTATTTATATATATCGAATTCCTTTGCTGTAATACCTGGATCATTGCATTCGATAATAATCCCAATAATCCTTAGATTATTGCATTCGAAAATAATCCCAATAATCTTTAGATTATTACATTCGAAAATGATCCCAATGATCCTTGGATTACTGTACGTAATGTTACGTAATCCTTAGGTTGGGGAATCCTTGTCTTTTGACCGTTTTTGGAGGCCAAGATGTGTTAGGTCATAATACGATTTTTCCTCCCCGAAATCTTCGTCCCGAAAATTATAAGTTTTTCCTTCCTTACTGTCGGAAACATGGTTAACAAAATTCGAAAGCGTGTGAAGCTTATCTTAAAGGAAAAAACTGCGCAACGCGACAATCTCCTTTCCGCCGTTCTTGCTAATCCTGTCCACATGGTCCTTATTCATTCTGCGAGTCCCGCAGCTTTGACTGCAAACTGTCCGAAAACGACTCATCTCGTTATTCGTCCTGCATTAAGTATAACCAAGCCAACTGTAATGTTAAGGGTTTAAGCCCAGAACAATTACAGAAAGTGGCCGCCTAGCACCGAAAGCTGGAGTTGGAATTGGAGGCTGTTGAGGAGGAAGCTGACTAAGTAAACGCTCGCCTTTGCCGTTTTCGCAAACAAAAAAGAATGTGGTATGACAAAATGATGAAAGCTGTGACGCGGGGTATCGACAACCTTAAAGAGTTGGAGCGACTGGAGCGCAAGGAAGCGGGGGAGACGGAGCAAGAACTTTCCGTTCCAATAGCGTAAACCTCCGTACCTGTCGACTAATCATATGTTGCTGCTGCTAACTGGTCCACCGTTAACAACGTGGACTGGGGTGCACTTATGACTAGTTCCGGCGTTGTTGGTAAAAGTCCTTCAGAAGGCGCTGGGCGCTTATAAGGTTCTTGGCAGGTTTTTAGGTGTTTTCGGAGTCTGGGTGTTTTTTTCATTTAATGAGGTACTGGGTAAGTCTATCCTTTTTGCGTATGTTTAGGATTTTTTTTACTTTATATACCGGTACATCCTTTTCTGCTTTATCCTCGTATTTTGTGTTAACTTTAATAATATCCGCTGCTGACTTAAGTAAGAAAATATAAAAAACTGGGTGGAGCTTAACTTTTGGGGGTAGTTCCAATTCGTAGTTATTTTTTGAAATTTTCTTGGTAACTTTATATGGGCCGATATACTTAAAATCGAATTTTTGGTTTGGGCGTTTGGTTCTGATGTTTTTAATAGCTAGGTAGATTATATCTCCCTTTAAAAAGGTTAATCCTTTTAACCTTTTCTGGTTATAATATTTCTTTATTTAACTGCGTACAAATTCGAGTTCTGTCTTTATTTCTACATGTAACTGTTTAAGTTGTTCTAACGTTAGAATTGCCTTTACGTTAACCGGACCGTTATCGCGTATCTCTCTGTAAATTTCCGGTATAAACCCAAAATTAGCATTTGCCGGGGTTATTTTAATGCTTTCATAATGACTGGTATTGTAAGCTAACTGGGCTATTAGTAACTTTTCGACCTAATTGTTCTGTTCGTAGTTAATGTAATATCGTAGGTAAGTTTTAAAAGTTTGGTTTAACCGCTTTGTTTATTTATTTGTTTAGGGTTTAAACGTGCTGGATAACTTGTAATTCAGGCCGATTTATACTATAAAGCCCTGTTAGAACTTAAAGGTAAACGTGGTATTTTTATTTAAAATGATTTCCGTTAGTAATCCATGTACGTTAAATATATGTCGAAAGAAAATATATGCTATTTGTTTTGCATCGGTATTTTTATTATAAGGTAAAAAGTAAGAAAATTTTGTAAATCGATCGACGATTACGAAAATGCTGTCGTAATATATTCCTGTTGCTGGGTTTTCGGATAAGAGAAGTTTAGTAATAAAGTTTATGGTAATCGAATCCCATGGTTGCTATAAAACTGGAAGTGGTTGTAATTCTCCGTATAGTTTATGCCGTGGAGCTTTAACTTTGGCATAAACGTCGTATTTTCGTTTAACCTTTTGTACTGCTGTTTTTATTTTAAGAAAGTAATAGGTACGCTATAAGCATTCTAGGGTTTTATGGATCTCTAGGTGTCCATGAAGTAAATATTGATGTATATTCCATATTAGGTCCTCTTAATATTCTTTTGGTACCTGAATTTTATCCGTTTTCTGATTGTCGGGTAGGCTGTCGTTATATTGTTATATTTTCTGATATAAATCTTAAGGTACTGCCTTAATTGTTATAATTTGTCGTGATTTCAGGTATCTTTTTAGGGTAACGTCGAAAATTCTGTAATTAACCTTAATTAATTTTTCTTTTAAGTTAGGTTATTTGCTAAGGATATTTGCTTTGCCGTTTTTAAAGCCCTTTTGGTGGATAATAACGAAGTCATACTCCGTTAGTTTTTCTGCGTAACGTAGTTATCGTCTTGTAAGTTTTCGTATAATAGTAAAACGGGTAAGGTTTTTGTGATTGGTGTAGACTTTGGTTTAATGGAGGTTTCCTTTAAGCATATGCTTAAATTTTCGGAAGGCCTTAACGATGGCTATAAATTTTTTATCGGAAATAGTATAATTTAATTCTGCTTTTTTTAACTTATAAGAATAGGAAGCAATCGGGTGAAATACTCTTTGATTATCCCGGTATCCGATTACCGTGCCTAACGTATAGTTCGAAAAGTCGGTTTTTAGCTTAACTGGGCGTTTTGGATCGTACATAATTAATATTGGTTTACTGGTAATTGCATCTTTAATTTGTTGGAAAACCTTTTTTGTTTCCGTCGTTTACTGGAATTCGTTTCTTTTTTTGATAAGATTAAATAAAGGTATCGCGATTTTACTGAAATACTTGATAAACTTCCAGTAATAATTGGCGAATTTAATAAATGCTTGTATTTTTGTAACAGTAGTAGGTGTTGGCTATTTGGTAACTGTTATAATTTTCTTAAGGTCCATTGTGATATATCCTGAGATAATAATATATCCCATATATTCCACTTTTTACGTATAAAACTAACGTTTTTTTGCGTTAATTAATAAATTAACGTTTTGTAAAGTTTAAAGAACTTAATAAACATATCCTGCATGTACTTTTTTTAACTTTAAAAAGATTAAAATATTATCGAGATAATACATAACGAAGATATTTAGGTATTTTCGGAGTACGTAATTAACCATTCGCTGAAAAGTTGCTAATACGTTCGTTAATTTTATTGGTATGATTAAATATTTATATAATCCGTATTTCGTTTTAAAAACCGTTTTCTATTCGTATCCTGGCTTAATTCGAATTAGATTATATTTATCTTTAAGGTTTAAAGCGGTAAATTTTTTGCTTTTTGTAAACGATCCTTTATTTTAATAATTAATAGTAAGGGTATTTTATCCTTAACAGTAATGCTATTAAAATGTCGATAATCCATTATTAATCGTAACTTGCTATTCTTTTTTGGTACGAAAAACATAGAATATCCGGCTAAAGATGTAGATCGTCGAATCCATCCTTTTTAGAATCTATCTTCCAGATATGTACGTAAAGTATACAGCTTTACTTCATTTAAGTTATAAATGGGATAAAACTTAAATAAGGTGCTGTTACGTCCGGAGGGACTCCACTAGGCCCAAAGGAGGCCAGGTGTGCTAGAAGGGGTTGAGGTCCCCACTCCTTCTCGGTAAATCTTCGGGTATGTGTGTGTGTCTCTGTCAACCTCCAGAGACACCCGGAGATCCCTAGAGATCAGGAGGTGGTCTCTCGTAAACTCCAGAGACCAATGGAGACGGGATGGATATATAATGGACCAGTTTCCTATGTAGATAGCCTCTGAATAGTTTCGCTCCTTAGCTATCAATCTAAGCCTATAATCAGAGAACCAGTTCTTTCCTATGGGAAGAGTCCGCAAATCTCTTTAACGAACAGACCCCAGAATCATTCATTGTGCTATTGTTACCTGCAAATCAAGACCTTCTTTCGGATACTGCTCATACCTCCAGGTGGTTGTATAACAGGTTCGTTACAGGTGCCTTCCTTAAGAATTATTTTATAGTTCCATTTGTTATATTTTAGTAATTTCGTACTAAGCTTTTTTTGAAACAGTCGCTTATATTTGCGATACTGTAATGGTACATTAGCCATGTTTTTTTTTAGCTTTTCGGGTTGTTATTCCAAAATTTCGTTTATGTTGCAAAGTTATGCCCGGATAGTGGTTATGATACGTTAAACACGTCTATCATGCCTTTTTTCTTTTTTGTATTTTATTCCTTTAAGTAGTAAGGTTTCTATCGTATCTTTATACCTGCATTCGTTATTTTTCTTGCTGTTAATCGAATATGGAGATTTCATTCGTTCTTTTTGTTTATCGATAGGGTGTAAAGTAAATTTTACCTAGCTAATATTCCAATCGATTAAGGGGTTATATTAATATAACCATAGTTTTCCCAGGATTATGTCGTAATTCCTTAACGGAACGATATCGAAGTTAATTATCTGGATTCGTCCTTAAATAAAATTTTCGAAGTAATTAATTTCGCGTACGATTTTTCCGTTATTATAAGTAAATGCCTAACCTTCGGCGTTCTCGGCGATGTAAGGGTTCTTTTTATCCTTCCATAATAATTTAAACTAATTTACCAACTTCGGAATAATGTAATTAACGTCTAAAGCTCCGTAATCCACCATTACGATATACCAATATATCCCAATTTGTATTTTTAGGGCAACAAGGTCGTTATTAACTTTTATCATCGTATACAGAACTTTTCTAAAGGGTTTATATTAACTCCCTTAACTCCCGCTATTTTGTAATTCTTTTACAGATAACGTTTATCTTTTAGGTTCTCCAGTTGCTTAATTCTAATTTATAATTGCTTAATATGCTTTTCTTAACGCCGCAATATTACTTTTAATTCCATAATGCGTACGTCGAGCAATTTATTATACTACTTTAAGGTAATAATATCTTTTTCGATCTATTCGATTGCATTTTTTTAGGCGGTTTAAGTCCGTCGTCCAACTATCGGAATAATTAAATTACTAATATTACGCGTCGTATTGGGCTATTTCTTCCTGTCGAAATTATATTTCTTTTTTAAGCGCTTACCGCTTACTAAGGTTAATCGTAAATACCAGCTGGAATTACAAATTATTAATAGTTTCCCATACTGCTTTTATAACTATCTAATGGATCCACTTTTTTTTTATCTTATAATCACACGTTTCGAAGTAATATATCGGATCTTCCTTTAGGTAATTCTGGCCCTTAGGCCAACTTCCTCTTATTATAAGGATGTCGATAATATCTTATATAACCAATGTACGCAAATGTCGGTACTATCGTTAATTTCTAAAATCGCTTCCCGTTTAGTTATAGAAATTAAATCCTTAATGCCATATGCGTATAATACGTCGCTATATGTAACTTTGTTATTTTTTATATCTTAAACAATAAGCTCGCCTGCAGTAGATAGCATATAGTTTTCCATATCGGTCGGGTATTCCTGGTAACAAAGCCTCGTCCCATCCGTAGTACTCCTTAATCCATACATTTAGTTTTAACTAATCGTACCACTTCTATCTTTTCTCCTATGCTCGCGAACGAAGTTTAGGAACGAACAACTCTTCCCATTCTTAATGTTCCGTTATCCATTCTATCATAACAAATCGTTATCGTTTAATTGCCGCTTATAACAAAGCTTTAGCCGCGTTCAATCCCTGTCGAATTTCGTCTTGTTTGTTATTATCGCATATATGGATCATGTTAACTTGTCTGTTGCCATTTTAACCTTTCGGTAATCCTTCAAGTACTGGGGTTTAATGTACCTTTTTGTTAGTTCTCTACGGCGTCTTGCATCGTCTAGCAACATATCCCATCTTGCCACAATTATAACACTATATCTGGCTTACATCCCGTCGTTAAATAATGCCAAGTTCCATAAATTCTGGTGCTATTCCAAAGGAAATAAAAGGTATCTCGCGGCTTTTTCCCTAATTAGCCTTAAACTGTTTAATCCGTAAGGTAAAATATCCCCCGTCGCTCTTAACGCCTCTCAAACTATCGATTGTTAATCTTAACTGCTTCCGTAATATATTTATCGAGTATCGTAAGTCGTAAAAGTTTAATAATTTCGTCTTTAACGTCCTCCTTTAAGCCTTTATAAAACACATCGATTAAGGCATCGTCTTTATTATCCGTCCATCCTGCTTTTGCCATAAAGTTCCTAAACTCCACAACGTACTTAAAAGCTAGTCCCTTCTGGCGTAATTGGAGGATTTGTTAAGCTGCAACTCGTTCATTATCCGGATTTTCAAAATTGTTCTTAAGCTTATCTTCGAAATTAACATAACTAGAAAAGATCTTCCGGGTGGTTTCCTCCTAATCGAACTCCCCATTCTCCAAGAAGTCCCTCATAATGGGTTCGAACCAATCAAGGGCATCCCTTTCCAAACAAGCAGCAACAGCAAGGATCTGGTCCGCAGGGTCGGTAAGCCCTTCAAGGCGAAGATAAACCCGAGCCTGGGTTAAGAAACCCTGGATGTTCCCTTTCCCGTTATAAGGCTATAGCTTCTTAGGTTTCATCTTGCAAGGGCCCACTTGCTAGGCTGTTACCACTTCGTTGGTAAGTTGCTGGACGGTAACCTCAAGCTCCCTAATCTTATCTTGAAGCTGCTAAACCGTAGGTTCCGGAGTAATAGTTACTTATGCACTGGTCGACATAATAGCGCTTCGAATATTGCTCAAAGTCTAACTGTACCACTAAATAAAAGCTTGTAACGTGTAACGGCTGGGCTAATTAACCAACTATTAAACCTAGTCGTACGGGTTTATGTTAACAATGGTACTGTAAGAAACTAAGCAATAAAAAATAAACTAATTACGTCTGGTAATAACAAATAACCAAAGGTAATCTGGGTAACCAAGTTGTATTACAAGCTGGTACTATCTAAAACTATAAGAGGATAATGGGCGTATCTATATATATCGAATTCCTTTGCTGTAATACCTGGATCATTGCACTCGATAATAATCCCAATAATCCTTAGATCATTGCACTCGAAAATAATCCCAATAATCCTTGGATCATTACACTCGAGAATGATCCCAATGATCCTTGGATCACGCACGTAATGTCACGTGATCCTTGGGTTGGGGAATCCTTGTCTCTTGACCGTTTCTGGAGGCCAAGATGTGTTGGGTTATAACACTCCGTTTAATATTAAGCTTAAGCTTTAAATTTTAAACATGTAATATTTACTAAAACTTTAAAAATTACAACATAGATATTTTTTAACTTTTTCGTCCTGTTTTACATATTTACTTTCTTTTATAACCTTTTTTTAAATTAAAACTTAATCATATTTAAATTAAAACTTAATTATATTTAAATTAGAAATTATTTATTTAATTATGTTTATATATTTTTATATAGACCGCTTCCATTTTATACGCTTTCTATTGGTAATTTTAATACCGTTTCATTTTTATTAAATTACTTATAAATTACTCTATATAATACCCAAAATTTTCGTTTTTATATTTTAATATGGTTTTGTTATCGACTTTCTAAAATTCGTTGCTTTAAAAAGTTCCAATTCAGGAAGTGGGTCAATTCAGGAAGAGGGTCCACCCTTCTAATTTATATCTAAAACAGGTAATTTGAAAAGCTAAAATTATCTAGCTGCTACGTTTCCTCTACAGTGGATACTGACACGTATCTAAGAATCCCCACTGTAAAGAAGTGGGGCAATGTACGCACATTTTTGCGCCCGACCTTCGTACGTAATAGCAATTAGAAACTTTTTAAAAAGGCTTAATACGGGGTTGGCCCGGTACCAGCCCCGCGTTAAACCTTTTTAATAAGGCTACCCGGGTGTTAGCTTGAAAATACCAACCCAGCACTAAGCTCTCTTTAGTAAGGCGTTTCCTATTGCTATTACGTACAGGAAATTCCTTCGAAGTCGTTCCAAGTAATCAGTTTTTGATATATCGGGCTTCAAAACATATATCGCAATAACAAAAAGGCTGCTAACGTGCAGCCATATATCATTATATCGCCCTCGACGAGGGCTATAAAATGGTACCGGGTGCGCCTTTATAACTGTTATATTGGCGAAGTTATTACAGCATCCGTATGGCTTAAACGGAAATCGTTATTTAAAGACTTGTATCTTATCGAATATAGGGGTCACAGAGGTCTAACCAGCATCAAAATGTAGCTCTCGGCGAGGGCTACCTAATGATATATGGCTACAAATTGGGAGCTCTCTGCTTGTTAAGATATATGGCTTTGAAACGTATTCGAAGTTGAACGTTGCGATGCAAAAAAAGGTGTGTGATTCAGAAGCGAAGTGGGGCGGGGACACTTTGATTCGAAATGGGAGTAGGAGCGAGCCACGTGAGAGGAACCTTACGGAACTTCGCTTCGCTCTAAAGTTCCTCCAGGAATGTCGCTCATGGCTGTACTCTGACATCACTTGAAAACGAGCAACTTTTGCGGCTGGGATCTCCTTATATTTTGAATTGACGATATATATAGATATGTCCTAACATAAAGTATCGTCCCATTTGGGGTCGAAATGCCAGCGCGTACGTCCCGCCGCGTAGGCGCAATTGCTGTAGATTCTCGTACATGGGTAAGGTCAGCGATGTTGAACCAATTGCCGCGCGCCTGCAAGCTTGCGTAGTTCTACTATTCTTGGCGCAATCCTCCAGTAGCCGCTATTTATGAGCGTAATCCAGGGAAGTTGTCGCAGCTGTTACTATATTTTTGGATCGGCTAACGCGACCAAAAAATGGCGGTAAGTGGGTGTTCGGCAATTCTGCTCCCGCGGAACTCACATCAGTCCACGGGAACCGGGTTCCAGGCGACTTAGCGGCCTAGATCCCGGCCGGCGGGGTGGCGGAATTCGCAATAGCCGCCGACCCCGGCTTCCGGTTGCACACAGGTAGCCGCCGGGATGAGAATGCGCAGCATTGTCATGGTTGATCCTCGCCGGCCAGCCATCCCTACCTAAGTCCGCTCGGTCATAAACTCGCACTAAATTTCTCAGTCGCGTTAATACGGGCTGTGGCAGTGTGGCTGACGTCTCTCCAGGAGCCGCCTCATCACTGTGAAAAAGTAATCCTAATGTCTCTGCTACAAGCGCCTATGAAAGCCATGGAGCTCACCCAAAACTACTGAACAAAGGCCAAGTTCGACTACTCGATCGCTATGGAAGTCTGCGAGAAGATGTGCGCGCCGTACATCCTGATGGTGGACGATGATGTGGTTTTCCTGGACGGATGGTGGCGCCGAATTATGTAAAACATATGTGTCCACCAAGGCTTGGGAAGCAGGACACGCAGACTCGAAGCTTGTCTTACAGTAATGTTAAACATACCTTAGCTTTTCCTCTCAATTGGCCAAGCTCCATTGTTCATCAACGTTTTTATCGTGAGTTGCGCGTAATATAAAGGACGTCATTTTTAGGATCTTAGAACCTTTCGTTTTAGAGGCTTCTATATCACGTAGGCATCATTTATATGCAAATGCTCCGGTGAAGTAATGCCTTGATGGTTATACAATACATACTATTCAGGACATTAAAGCTGCCTTCCACAATTGCGACATAATTTGTTTGACTTGGTAATGTACTATGTTGGAACACGGGATACTATTCCACTGTTCTACGATCTAATTAAGGGGGTGCTCCATATGACATGTCCTGCCCAGGTAGTACTTCGCATGTCCCTATTTTACCCGCCTAAGGTGAGCAGATCCTTCCTGCGGTAGAGTAAGGTTATGTGTGCGGCAATGGTTCCATGAGTCTATTGACAGCTTCAAGATACTATATGTGCATCGAAATAAATAAACGACCCGGACGGCTTCTACCTGCCAATCCCTAGAGCAACGACCAACCCCTCTCTCTCTATGCCCCCGCAACAACTCCTAGATTACTCAGCCGCTCCAGACCCTAGGGCCGGGGATCGGGTAGCTGCTGAACTGGCCGTAGAGGTTGAAGACGATGCCGGGGTCGTTGGCGCTGTAGAGCTGGGTCGCCGGCGTGCCCGACGGCAGCCTCGAGGACCCGGACCCGCCGACCCGCAGGTTGAGGCACTGCGGGTACGCCTGCGCGCCGTTGGGGTTGCCCGCGCTGTGCAGCGCGATGATCTCGTGCCGCAGCACGTAGTTGCCGGGCGCCAGGTTCGAGGGGATCTTCACGTCAGAGCTGAAGCCCTGCGCGATTAGCGTGTCCGACGCCCACGTCCCCGGGTTGCTGCCCGACAGGAGCCCTCCCTCGCTGATCTTGGTGAAGGAGAGGCTGCCCGCCGACGCCGAGGTGCATTCACCTGTTTCGGAAGATTTGGCGTCAGCAAGGAATTCTATCTGCCAGCGTCCCGGGAATGACAGTGCATGTTGGTCACGTCCGGTGAAGGGCGGGGGCTCTATTACTTACCGCTGCACGCCGCCAGGTAGTTAAGGACGGGGCCGTGGTGGGAATCGGGCCAGGTGTTCCAGTGGATGGTCAGGGTGTCGCCGGCGTTGGCCTCGATGTAGGTGGCACCGGGGGTCGCGCTCTTGTGGCAGGCGATGTCGCTGGTGCCGAAGGCCTTGGGCTCCACGAAGCCGTTGTCCTGGTTCAGCGCTCGCCAGCCAGGGGTCTTGGGCGCCTGTCCCTGGGGCAGGTAGAACCAGTTGGGGTTCGCGCCCTCGATGACGCTGCCGCCGTTGACTGACACGCCCGACACGTAGCCGTGCGCTGAGGCGAGCCGGACGAGGGGCAGCGCGACGGCCGCCGCCACGATCGACGACAGGGAGTAGGACGGCATGGTTGGCTGGCTGGTTGCGCTGATCGTGTGTACGTACGGACGAAGATTACAGAATGGATGAATGAGTGAAAGTGTTTACGGCTAAAGTGGTGCAATCTACTCTGATCTGCTTCGTGCTGAACCGAGAAGAGGATGGCTGCGAGAATCATATATATAGTCCACACTTTTACATGTTGTATATAAGCCTACTATACCGCCAACGCCCTAGCAGCGTAGCATCCAGCCGACGTCGTCGCTCCAACCCTGCACCCCAGCAAGCCAACGCGGCACTTTTAATTTCGACACCCGCCCTCTGGGCCCCCCATGACGTAGGCGCAGCCATGGCGTGCTCCCTCTCCCACACTGTCTCGTGGTCATATGACTGCCAGTTGTGGACGGAAGAACGCGGTCGCCCTGTCGCAGATTGCTGGGGCTGCCGGGCGGCTTACTCTGCTGTGCTGTGCGGCTCCGGAGCGTGGCCCGCCGAACTTTCCCGATTTGGAAACTCACGGCCCCGGGAATGGCGCGCGCCCAGCTTCAGAGGAAGAGGCGGTAAGTTCCCCGTCTCACGACAACAGGTTTTTCTGCGGCTCGTCTTATCTAGAAATTACTTTCTTGCCTCGTGTGTTTCGGAAGTGGAGCCTTTTCGTGATCTGAGCGATCCGCCCTCTTTGTCTTAATTTGAAGGTCCCTCCTCTACGCTGAGCAACGAACGAGCCGGCGCGCGGATTTCGCGGTCCACCGGGTACAGCAGCTCAATGCGCAATGGCTTGGCAGTCGGTAAGGTCAGTTAGCGGTATCTGGCGCGCCTGTGAGAAGTCTACAGTAGCAAAGCTCTTTTCGCGCTTAACCCTTTCTCGTTTTCTGGTATGAGAGTACTCCAAGTAAATCTTCTCCACCAAGAACCCAAGATACACTGACACGGAATACATGATTCCAGGGCGTAAGTGAACATCGCCGACCGCTTGAGTTACGTAGCTGCTAAAGTACTCAAAGGGAGCATTCGTCCGTCTCCTCGAGGAGTTCCGACCCCGCTTGATCCGTCCCGGATACGAAGGTGCCAACTCTGTGATACGTGTTTGGTGATCAGCAGGATGGATCACGGTCGGACCCACACATCCCGCGGAATATCTTAGTCCTAGCAAAGGGGACATCCAGCTTCGAACTCTCTTCGGACTGGTTTTCTGGAAGAAGGATAACTTCAGTTTATGCACGAGGTGTGCCCTTGATCCGATAGGGTCTGTCTTACAAAGCACTTGGACGTCTCTCCCTTGCCCTAACCTGGTTGCTCCCCGGAAATGCCGCACAAAGGCTCTATTCATTACGCACGATTGCACTCAGCAATTGCCATTGCTGTGCGTGGTCCTGAACTGTTGTTGCTTTAAGGTGAGTCGACTGGTAAGCATAGCCTGCGTTTGCGGCTCAGCCACGAGGCCGGTTTCTGGTCCCTCGGCTAAAGGTGCCATCGACCGAAAACGGAAAACCCCTCCCGGGGCATTTTTCCGGAGCCAGGCTTCGGGCTCATACACCACAGGACCCTAATGCTGGTGCCACCACCCGTTAAATATCTACTTTCCATACGATAGATATCCCAAGTATCCTGGTGTGGGTAGTGTGAAAGTTACTTGGGAACGGGAGTATACAACGTCATTTGTGGAGCCATATCACAATCCGAAGATACCGGAAGAGGCGACCGGCCTGCCCTTAATGGATGAACCATGTGCTGTAATGGCGGCGAGGCACAATGGTACTGGGTATTATGGCTTCAACGGCTAGGACTTGGGAACCTGGGCTCCGCGAAGAAAGAGGATCGGAGGGTGGATGGTGGAGTCGCAGTTGAATCTTGGGACAAGTGTGCCTTGAGGAGAAGGTCGGCGAAGGCGGGAGTGGAAAAGAGAAGAACATCTTGGTTGTGCGATTACGATCCAGGCTGCTGGTACTACAAAAAAAATGAAAGAGAAAAGGGGCGTTGTTTGCCGAATGACATCGTCTGATCAGGATTGCCCATACGCATGAATTCCGCCTGGGGACAGACGCTTGAGTGGAGATGGCAAAGCTGAGTACGTAAGGGAACGAAGATAGGGAATGTCCTTGACTTGGATTGACGCTGCATGAAAGGGGTTTTCCGGACAAGGCAGTGAATGCACTCGTCGTAGGATTCAACAACGTCGAGATGCTCGGATGCATTGGTAATACAATCACCTGAAACCTGCGTTAGCGAAATGCAATATCGCCCTGACTATTTGAGATGGGATTGTAGTATGTGAGCTACGTACGTCCTGGCATGATTCTATACCATTGATTTACGCTCCCACTGCGCTTCTTACCGTGCCTGCCTTGCCTTCGCTGTCCCAAGGACTATGCGAGGCGCGCGCATATCAGAAGTACCTTAATATCCAGACCCAGCAGCTAACAATAAGTCGATAATGTTATCAACGAGGTCAGTCTGCCTCTCCAGAAACTTTGATTCGGCCGCCATTCTGGCGGGGGAGATCCCGTCCAGCTCCATTGATGAAAAATTGACGCCATTAGCTAATAGTGCCCTGATGACGCCGACGGCGCCACGCTCGGCAGCCCAGTGTAATGGCATCAGGTCGCGCCGGATAACCATGCGCTGGGCTGACGGATCCGCCATCGCGTCTCGCAGACGGTAGCCCCAGGGCATGCCCAACGAAGGAACGACCACCGTGTTATCTGGGCTTAACAGAGGGGCGCGGGCTTCCGGGTCGGCGCCGCGTAATATTAAGTGCTTGGCGAGTTCCTCTGCCTTGCCGGTTACGTCGAGGTCGCAATGGAGCGCAAGGACATGTAGCGGCGTCCAGCCCTCATTTGTCGTGATGCTGGGATTGGCGCCGTGAGAGAGAAGATGATAAGCTGCTCGCATCGCCTCGGCGAGCGTCTTGATCTCTGTCTTCCTAACTGCATTACGGTTGATGGGTGTCAGAGCGCACATTAAGGGCGTCCAGCCGTTAGAGCTCGTAGCGTTGGTATCTAAGCCTTGGGATAGCAGATACTCCATTACCTCAATACGGCAGCCCGCGGCGGCAAAATGCAGTAACGTCTCCCCATTATGGTTTGTTAAATGCAGTAAGGTATCCCGGTCCCGACCAGAGTGATATAGATATAGGCGGAAAAGACGCAGGTCTAATCCATAAGCAGCCCAGTGTATGGGGCATTCACCTGCCTCATCTGGCTGAGACACTGAAGCTTTATGTTGCAGCAGCAGACGAATCGCGGTCTCGTTCAGAAGCTTGGGCCCGCCAGCGAGTTGACGAATCATGACCGGCCCGGCGAGGACATGTAGAGCAGATTTACCAGACCCGTCGGTCTTGTTGGGATCTGCGCCTTTATCAAGCAAGGTCTTAAGCGCACCGGTGAGGTTTGCATTGTGGGCGATGGTATATATGAGAGGGGTGTTGTCTGAACAAGAATTCGGGTCCGCCCCAGCATCAATTAATGACGCAATCAACAGTTGCTGGTTAAGGTAGTCAATACCCTCATAATTAACATTAACCTCATAAGACAGCATGAATTTGTAGTTTGTAGCGGCGTGCAGCGCCTCTTGAAGCGTCGGCTGTTCGAATGAGTCTCGCTTCAGGAGCAAGGTAACCACGCCGAAGTGCCATCGTCTTGCAGCCCACAGCAGCGCCTCGATCCTTAAATCCCGTGACCAACCGTTCCACCAGTCCAACATGTCTTCAAAAATGGAAGCATGTCCATATCTTGCAGCCACAACGAAGCACGTCTGGTAAGGTTTAAGTCCTTCGACATGGCTCACAGGGGAACAATATGTCCAGAGGCGCTTGACAATATCTCGATGCCCATTGAAAGCGGCAAATCCGATGGCCGTGAGCCTCTGCTCACCGCGGCTAACGATAAGAGCATCTGCACCAGCGGCTAGAAGCAGGTCTACGGCGTCTAAGTTGCCGCACTGTGCAGCGAAATGGAGCGGCGGACCGAATTCAGGGTGAGAATAGTTGACGTCAGGGGCAGGCGAGCGGCGGAGCAGTTGTCTTAGTTGCGGAACATCATCATCGCGGATGCACGCGTGCAAGACCTCGTCTTCGGAGTCGAAGTAATCACGGAGTTGAAATTTCATTGCCTTGCGCATCGTAAGTGTTGGTCCGAGGGGACGGGGAGACGGCTAGGGGAAAGGATGGAGAAAGGAAGTGGGGGGATTGGTTGATTATAAATTCTACTCGGCTTTAATTTTATTCTACGTCTACAAACTCTCCACTGCCCATGGTATCACGCTAAGTTTAATCACACTGTTACTGTAGGGAATGGGTACAGTGCCGGTGGGTCACCCACCATTGTCAACGCTAAATTTAGGTGACCTATGGGCCGCCCAACTGACTCCAATACTTACGGGTAACACAGGGGCAATAACACTTTTATAAGAACTAAAATAAAATCAAAATGTCCTATGTAATAACGTACTTGCAATAAATATCAACGTAATGATCGGTCAGCGTAGGTATCGATAGATAGGTCGATGGTACCCACTGGTGACTTGTGGGTATTCGAAGCTACCAATGGAAACCCCACGGGTCCATGCGCTCAAAGTGCATGGGCGGGTATTCCCGCACCCTAGCGGCAACTTTAGTCAGTTACCGCTCCCTTTCCTTCAGGAACGATTCCAACAGCTGACTGTAGTAAGTACTTGTACTCCCGGAGAAAGTTGTCCACAGAGTTCAAGCCGAACTCCCGACTTGCTTCCACAGCCTCGTCATGCGGCACTTCACAAGCCCATATTTGGGCGTCCGCCATCATCGAATTCGGCATGGCGGCAATTTCGTCAGCCGTATAGTAATGAACCTCGACCGTCGAGCCGATCGAAGTCTCAATCTTATCAGCAAATTCCCGGGTGGTCAGGGATTCGACAGCAAGGTCAATATGGCGTCCTGTGAACTTCTCAGGTTGGGAGAGTGCTGCTGCCGCTACGACCCCGACGTCTCGAGCGTCGATCCATGGAATCCTGGCTTCAGGCTTGAAAGCGCCACGGAGGGTCTTGTCTTTGTCGAAGCCTGGATAGTTGAAGGTATTGTTCGGGGGTAAAATGTTTTGCAAGAACCGAGTGGGCCGCACAATGGTCCAATACTGGAAGCCGGCGTTGCGCACACACTTCTCCATAGCATCCTTCTCTAACCAATACTTGTACATCGACCATTGCGGGCTCCACCGGGGAAAGCTCTCGTGCTGGCCGGCCTTCACAACCGTTGAAGCAACCATGGTTGACACGGTGGGTGACTCCCGTGCCGCCGTGACGACATTTCTCGCAGCGTCAGCCCCAAGTTGGGTAGGTAGGTTGAGGAATACGCCGTCCATGCCCCGCATTGCTACGCATAGGGACTCAATATCGTTGAAATCCCCTTTGACGAGCTTTGCGCCCATAAGTTGTACGCGCTTAGCCTTTTCACACGATGGATCCCGGACCAAAGCATATACATTGTGGCCAGCTGCGAGGCAGTGATGTATTGTGGCTGTGCCTTGGTAACCTGTTGCGGCGGTGACCAAAATTTTGTTTGGCGATGACATAGTCAATAATCGTTCTGCGGACTGAAGAGACAACTTGCTTATAGGGAAGCACGACTTGAGATCTGAGACCGGTATATATACTCGATGGTCGGAATAACTCCGCCCGACTTCATAAGCACGAGGCCGGGGCAATTACATAAACTCTCCGCTTAGTGTAATCATACTCCCGTTTACAACAACGACGTCAGATACGCCAATTAGAGCCTCGGACGGTACTAAGGGTGCGAATCCCTCTAGCTGGCTACTGATTAAGACGCTGTCGCACTCACTAGGAACCGGCTGCACAGCTCTTCAGGCTATATCGACATCCTAGGAAGCTAGGAACTGTGATCTCATTTAGTATGGGTGATCCACTGATATGCGGCTCTAGGGCTCCGGAGAGCAATAACGATCTTCCGGGAGACCCTTGCATTAAAAGGGTCCCTTTTCCGTGACAGATGCCTTTTTTATAACTAAGTGGTTCTACGACATTTAACACATCGCTAAACATTCCTGCTTCCACCAGGCTCTTTCCACTTCAGCGAAGCGCCAGAGTCAACCACCGTGGCTCTCCTTCATAGCTGTACCAACGATGCGGATCAGCCCGTCCACAGGAATCATCCACAGGTGTAGTGGCCACCTTCAGTTCTAGTCGCTGCGCGACCGTATTTCCTGCCATGCTTTGGACGAATATGTACGTTCAAGCAGTTAACATTGTCAGCACCGGTTCTCTCGGCTCTGTTCACCTCTGAAAGTGGACTGTGGAACTTAGAAACCAATCCCGGTATATCTAGACTCCTGTTTGTATAGAACTATCTCAATTGGGATGGTGTGTGCTAGGAACTTACCCAGGATCAACCGGGAATGATATTATGTCGGGTTCCTCGTCGTGAATTCTTTTTATGAGCCAATGATTCATAACCTTAGAAGGTCCATATGCAGCATTGCGATAAGGCTTTCCGTTTCAGGGCGTGGTTAGTGCATAATATTTCCACGATTTCCCTATCGTCGAGTCAACAATGGTATAACTGCGATCTTCCTTCAAAAGGGGTAGAGGTTTGCTCACAAATGAGGATTGAGTGAAATCTGTCCCGAGCCGGAGCAACGCTCATGAACTTGGGGTTCTTGGATTCCTTCAACAAGGGTAGCGTGGCCTGGAAGAGCAGAAGCATCCCAAAGGTGTCAACTGGAAAGTGTCTCTGTATCTCGTCGATTGTGACTTCTGAGACCTTGTGATCGGCCTCGGATAAAACTACTCCGGCATTGGCAATGACGGCGTCGGGGTGGTTGACACCCCGTGAGACAAGCTGCTTGATGGCATCGAGAGGATCAGTCTCGACGCAAGGTCCCATTTGACGGGAGTCAGCTCGCTTCCTTCGCCCTTACGGAGGCTGGCTAGGTCCTTGGATGCAGGAGGGCTGGGGTGGCGGTTTGCGGCAATAACAATATGGTTCGGCCTGGCGAGGAAATGCTTCACAAAACCCTGAGCGATGCTGCCCTGCTTGGCGCCGCTTGTCAAGACTGTAGTCATAGACATGACTTTTAAGACGCTTTTCTATGTCTGAGGAACAGCAAGAAAACATTCGAGATGTTAGCAAGCTGTGTACATGAAGACTGTTATATCTAGTCGATCCCTCGTACCATGGCCACTGGCTGTTACAGTTTCGGTACTCGAATCCACCTCTGAATACCCGCTGCGCCGCTCCTTGGTCGAACTACTAATGCGAAGTCGAAATTCTTACTTGGAATGATCATACCTGCATTGATGTCTACTATCTTCTTAGCGGCTTTGGATGTGAACATAATCTGTAAGTTCACATCACCGACGTTGGCATGGACCCCTGGATTCTCCAGAGGGATTAAGGAGACAACTTGCCACCGACTACCGACTAGCATCACCTTCGTAGCCGTGGCCATTCCCAGAATTAGTGCTGAGCTCGGCAGCCTGAACAGTGTGTTATGGTACGGCGCCGCCTACTTACTCGCCAGGATGGCATTACAGCCTATATTCGGACGCCTATACTACCTCTTTCCGCTCAGGATAGTGTTCTCCCTCTTTATTATCCTCTTCTGCATAGGCTCCATATCTGTGCGACGGCGCCGAGCTTGATAGCTCTCATAGTCGGCCGTGCTGTCCAGGGTTCCGGCTCTTCGAGGCTCGTATCAGGCAGCTTGACCCTCGCTTCTTTTGTAGTGTCCAAGCAGAAGCAGCCGCTTCCATCTCGATACTGTCCGGTAACTATGCGATCGCGTCAGTTCTTGGCCCCGTCCTTGGCGGCGTTCTCACGGAGAGCCCTTTAACTTGGCGTTTCTGCTTCTGGATTAACCTGCGTAAGTGACTTACTCCACCTAACCCGCGCGCTCATCCTCACGGTCCACTGTGTCAACTTCCCCATTGCTTAATTACACCCCCTGTCCTCTCCTTGCGAGTTCGCTGAAGCATGCATGACCGTTGCTAACCTGGAATTCCTACATCTGACAGCCATTGCTGCTCTTCCAATAGCGGTGGTATCGTCTCTGTTTCGCGGACCCTACCGAGAGCCAACTAAGGATGCGCTATGGGAAAAGCTAGCGTCACTTGATCTCATCGGCCTTGGCCGATCTAGCATTACCGACAGCCTCACATACGAAGTAAATTCGCTTCGGACCAAAGCTGACCGTGCTGCTGGAGTAGGCCGTTGAAAATTTCCAGTGGGACTTTGAAACAAGGCTTAGCTGGCGTCTCGTGGAATCGTGTAACAAACTAAAGCCTCGATAACTCGAAGCGTACGTGCAATCAAGCTTCTCCCTACCCCAGCCAGCGTCTAAATTAATTTCCAGGCAGCCGAGGCAGCCACGCCGTGGCTTGGCGGGCCGTACCTGAGATTCCTTCTGCGAGCGCGGGGCCAGGCGCAGACACCCCCGCTTCCCCCTGCTGAAATAGGGGTTGGAATAGGGGCAAAAATAGGGGTAAACCCAAATCTTGTGTAGTAAGTATATATAGTTGTTGCAGGACCTACTGCCTGTAATGCCTCGTTATATTTAGGGCTCCCACGGCACACTACTCTGCATTTATCCCGTAAGGGCTACATCTATTCCAGAAAAGGGACCCTCTGGGATTTCCCAGAAGCACGTCAATTCTTTCTGGAGCGCTATATCAGTGGATCGCCGTACACAAGTGGCATCTTATTTCTTCAGCTTTATATACGCCGATATTGTCATATGAGTCTATTGAGCTGTGCAGCGGATGCCTAGTGAGTGTGTCAACATCGCACACAGCCCCAATGCAGAGTTCCCCTGCAGCAATAATGTAATTCGTCCCCAAGCCCTCAAGGCTAGTCCCTTTATTATCATCTAGCGTGTATTCGATCTTCCATATTCTTATGACAATCCCCTCCCGCCTTTTCTCGCGTGACCACCAACCTAGACTACCCATCTATCAGCCAGGGTCTGGGCTAGGGGGGGAGCCCGAGAGGCGCACGCACATCGAACCGGGCGGCTGCGATGAGTTGTGGGCGGAGCCAACTTCCGGACCGGGTCGGCTTGGTACATTTACAGAAGGGGTTCCCGAAGATGACGATGGGGGATGGGGGGAGACTGTCGGGGTTACAGTATGGGGACCGCCGGGGCCGTGGACGGTGATGGCAACCCCGAGGGGAGATGAATTACGGGCAGTGGGGCGGGCTCTCCTCATCGTCATCGAGCTGGCACGACTGTAAAGGAATACATATCGCTTCGGAAAATTCCTTCCCCCCGTGATTCGTAGCTTGGTATGTCTTGTGTGAGCATTACCAAATACGCAATACAGTACGTGTAATGATTAACATGTTACCGCTTGTAATACGACATGCACGTTAAGGACTGCCTACTCACTGACTCTCTCCCTTGCTGGATGGATAGATCAACGTAAGAGGGAAAACTCATCTATTCTACCTATAACACGAACAGCCGGGGGTACCAAGCCCCTACCGGCTTACGACTCGGGATGCGGAACCTGGAATGTACCATCGTATAAACGGCCGAGAACTCCATCCATCCATCCATCCATCCGCCGGTCCCTGCTACCTTTCGCAGTCCCTTGCTTCCTTTCCCCTTTAGTGCCCCGCCCATCCGCCAATCCACCTCGCGGCTTACCCGTGAGCCGGGAATTGGGAACGAGCAGAAGCTGGGGTAAACACTGAACGCCTGCCTGTATCAAGTAGGAGAGAAGTTGAAAGGCCCCCCCCGGCCGCAGAACAATGACGTTACGTGTCATGCCATCCGTCACCCTTCCCCACGCCTTCCAGCTTCTTGGAATCATCAACCACACTGGCTGCCTGGCACCAATGCCCCGGACCCCGCCTGGTGCTAAGGTTGCCGAACTGCCCCGGCCTTCCAATCCCACGGATGGATGATTTGCTGGCGCGTGCGCTTCGACTTAAGTTGAGAGAACCTCTTTATGTATGAAATGCCGGGCTCGAAAGGAAGTCTAACCGGGTATCAAAAAAAGGTTGCGAGAATAGAGCAGGAGATGCCTCTCCAACTCCCCGAGGTCCATTGCTCGTCCAATCTAAGATCCATCATGTATCAAACATCAATCAAAACCACCCCATAAGCAAAATCAAGGCCTCTTCCATCCTTGACCCCACTTCGACACGTTTCGGTACGACTGTGCGCCCGAGCCACATTTCTGAGGCCGAAGCAGCACGATCCGTAGCCGTAGAAAACTAGATGATATGCAACAGAGGCGTTGCGTGCGTACGCGCGTGTGTGCGAAAATATGACGTAAGGCAATCCCGTTGCGATAACCGGATTTGCGTGAACGTATTGTCCCCTTCCCTTGCCAGTCATCTTTATTCTGGGTTTCCAGTCGGCTGCGGACGTGGCGCAAGGACTTCTCGGGCATAAAATTCCACGAGCATCGTGGCATAGGCTTCCAAGTCTTCCACCGGAACCGCAAGACGGAAGTCGTTTAGAATAAGGAACTGCAACTCGAGGTGATTAAGCTCAGCCAATGGCAAACCGCC
Source organism: Monosporascus sp. 5C6A (assembly GCA_004155035.1). Lineage (NCBI taxonomy): Eukaryota > Fungi > Ascomycota > Sordariomycetes > Xylariales > Monosporascus > Monosporascus sp. 5C6A. The sequence goes on from QJOB01000093.1 coordinate 212,190, forward strand.
CACCTGCATATTCGTTAGTACGAAGCGGAAAGGATAGAGACCTGGTTGTGACCTAAGCCGGCATGGGCTGAATTTGAGTCCAGCGGAGAAACGCACCTTAGCATATCTTGAATTCGTGTAGAAAACGTCCGAGAAGAATTTACTCGCGCAAGTAACGCCCGCAATGATGAGACGATGTATGTTAAAACTGTCAGCTACGAAGTACGTCGCCGGGGAAGCCGGCAGCACTGGCGGCGTGGAAGTCCCCTTGACAGCCGACCTGTTGGCGACTCCCTTTTGTGCACCTCTATCACCAAGGAGATCGGGGTCAGTATCACTGTCGCCCTGTTCGCTTTGCAATTCGGCGTCCCCTTTTGAGCTTGGCCGTAAGCCCGGAGATATCGTTTGGGCCAGCTGCGCCTGCCGCCTGGCCTCCTCGGCCTCCATGACCAAATTGTTGATGCGCTCCGTCATCCGGTCAAAGTACACGAGAAGACTCAAGAAAACTTCGTATGTAGTGGGGCAATACTTGTGAATCCTACTCAAGTAACTCAGGATGGTGATGGCCGGGACATTCTTGCCATGGAACGCCAGAACAGAGCTGCTCAAAGGACTCATTGAGGTCCCGTCATTGTTGTGACTCGCAGCTGCATGCTGATGTGCCGCGTTCCTATGTAGAGCGTCGTGTTGCAAATCGTTTGTCGTGGTGATCTTGGTTAGAAGTGCGGCGACCATTTCGATGATGTCTCCGATCGGCATTCCGCTGATCTCATACTTCATAGCCTGGAGGGGTGTATCGTTCAAGATCCCCGGCCCATTGCCACCGTTCATAATATCCGCTCTCGCTAGGCTCTGGATGTGGGCGAGATCCCGCACTACAATGGTATGACATTGCGGAGTAGACGGATCATAGGGGATAGACTCCGGAACTGAAGACCTGTATGCCTCGGATCCGGGAGAAGGATGATGCTGCGTCGGTGTGGGTGTAGGGACGGACGCTGCTGCTGTACTCTCTGATGCCATATGGCCCGACGGAGGGCTCTTCGCATTTTGCGCAGCCGAGGCTGGGTCGCATGCCGAGTCCGGTGGAGAGGGGAGCCGGGAGGTGCCACTACCAGGTGACACCGGCTTTTGGTCGCTACCTGCAACCGTAGACTCCCAAGGTCGCTTCGACGGTGTCGCGCTCGGCACGGGCTGTCGATAGTGCGAAGGGGGTGTCGGAGAGCGGGCCTTCCGGGATGGTACTTCACGCGGTCGGTTCCTGGACTCGGATCTGTAAGATTCGCGCGAATGAGAATGCTCGTGCGGTAGCCCTGATGGCGATATTATGCTATGGCGGAATCGTGAATGATCCGAGACGAAGTCCCCGATTACGGCAGCCATATCATCGTTTTGCAGAGATGGACGATATGATAAGCGCGAAGCAGTGTTCGAGACAGCAAGGTATAAAGAAGCGCCTGGTCACAGCGAGAAACACGCACGTTAGTAAATGATGCCTTATGTCCCTCCGTAAGCGTCGTGACAGACGCGGGCCAAAACCCTGATCAAGAAATCAAGACTTGTAAACAAGAGGTTGAAGCCACATGCGAAGTTCAGGCGACAACGCTCGCGGCCCAATGCAACACAACACGACAAGAGACGTTGAAAAGACAAATGCTCCTCTTTTGCGAATTTACAATCCGGTAGTACGAATGACGTCTAGGGCAAGCTGGATGACGCCGCCTAATATCCGTATCGATCAGGGAGGCCAAGAGAAAGAAAAGAAAAAAGTGTGATTATCTTTCCGATGCATTTTGTACAGGGTATGGGCCGGCAGGTAGATGAACGCAACGGACTGCAGCAGATCGGCACGAGTATCAGCCGAAAGGAAGGGTGATGGGAGGAACCATCATGCCATCACCTCCTGCGCTGTCGACTCGGTCAAGAATAGCAAGGCCGGCTTTGCATCGCAAGGCGTCATGGCACAACATAGGCGCGAACCGGAGTATCACGTTCATTCATCGGTCTCAAACCGAGCAAGGTTACCCGTCTGGGAACCGAAGGCGTTCCAGACATGACACAGGGCTTGCGCGGGAAATGAGAAGGGAAATTAAACAGCAGGGTTAAAAAAAAAAGAGCCCCTGCAATTTGTGTCGGGATTGGCGAATGGCCGCCTTCGGGGCCGCAGATAGCGAGGAGCATTGACAAAAACCACGAACGGGAGGATCGGGGGAAAGAAGATGTGGGCTTACCTCCGCTGCTGACGTGGATGATGTCAATAATGGCGACGAGCCGTGCGCACACAAGCCGTCGAGAAAGATGCGATCAGTCCGCGTCTTTTTCTTTTGGCTTCTAGTAGATCAGTCAAGATCACCAGGGCATTAAAGACACGAAGAATAGAAGATAAGAGTGCGACGACAGCCTCTAGATCGCGCAATCAGAACAATAAGCCTGTCTAGGGGAGGATTCAAGAAGTGGTCGATTTACCGTCGCAACCCGATATTCGACGGGAAGAGGCTTCTGCAGACTGGAACGACGACAAAAACACGACTGACGACGTGGCGGCGGAGGGGAAGAGAGGAAGAAGATCCAGGTGGGCGTCGTATAGGGATAAATTAAGGTTTAAGGGCCGGGCGGTTCGTGAGTTGTAAGTTGACGTTAGGTAGAAAAAGTAGATTGCAAAAGAGTTGAACTTTACCGTTGGGCGGTCAAGCCGGGCGAGGGGGGGGGTGGTGGTGGTGTTGTGCCTGCGGGGGGGAGTCCTTTCAAGCAAGCGTGGTGCTTGCTGCTGTGTGGCGGCGGGCCTGGCGGTAGGAGGCAAAAACTTGGAAATGATGTACAACGAGGCGACTTGTCTTCCCCGTTTTGCTCGGGGGTTGCCCGCCTGTGATAAACTTAAAAGTGTAGTAAGTGCCTGGGTTATGACATAAAGCTGCGGGCCGCCTGTGAATCCCAGCCCAACTTATTACATATTATCAGGTACGATGCGTATGCAAGAAGCTCCTCTCTTCCCCTCCTCTCTGCCTTTCTTTTACCCTTATCCTTGAGCGATTATGGGGTCGAGTTTGTAGGCGAGATTGGGTCGAGCGTGGGTCCGATAAGACCGCGGATTGGCTAATTGATGGGCTTCCGCTCGATAGTATAAATAGACAAAACAAGGAGCTTTGACCCTTTGCTTTAGCTTCTTGCTTCGTTGGAGAGCAATATGAAACTTGGTACTTGATGCAGCTAAGAAATGGCTTATACGATATACATACCGCAGTATAGGGCGAACCGAGAGAGCGAGAACCAAGTTCTCTTTAAGACTGAGACTGTGCTGGTATGGAAACGGGTGAATGAGAGATGATCACTTTTATCAAGATGATGATGGGCGCTGTATGCACAAATAACCAGTCAGTGGAGGCCGAGGGATCGCTTTCACCCTGATTCAGGTTCACATCATCTGTCTATCGGCGCGCCCCTTTCACCCCCAGATATCCTATGCATGTGCCGCCCAAGGCCGCCACCCACCGCGGTCGGGTCTCTGTGAATCCGGTATTTCCCTTACGAGCTAGTCTCCCATTATCCGCGAGCTGTGAATGGCCAGGAGACTCTCAGAACGAAAATGGAAAAAGGAAGCTTCAAATTGGTGGGAGGGTGGCTGTGCAAGCGGCTACCGCGTACACTACTACTGTACATACGCTACCGAAAAGTACCTACCCGCCCAGGTGTAACGAGACGAGATCAATATTTAAAATATCTCTAGGTGCTCATGTTATCTTTCATTTGGATTATTTGACTGGAGGTCTTGAGGGGTCTACTTCCATACATTTCTTATTATCGTTAAGCAGCATTAACCAAACCTTGGCCCAGTTCACGATATGGTGGTTAAGAAGAGATAAGGATATCGGAATAGTACATCCCTATAACGAACGGATCGATCATATGATAATCGGCAATACTAGCTATTGGCTGAGCACCCTCATTGGTCACTCGAGCGGTTGCAGGGAGTTTGTTTCACATGCAATCCGCCCGAATAAAATGGTGTCGCATGAAAAGCGGCCTATCAGAACCCTGTCTATATCTTCCGTATAACACCGCGTTAGGCGCTCATTCAAGTGGGAGGGTTAATAACCCTTTGACGCGGCATGTGCAGTACAAACCTAGCCCTAAAGTTAGGGTGCTCAAGTTCCCTGTGAATCTCCGTATTCTTCCGGCGATCTTCCCCAAGCGCGGAAAATAAGTGGATACACCTGGAATAGCCCACCTGGGTATCCATCGTTACAGGTACCGCCGTCCGCGAAGGGCCCGCCGGCCGCGTGGCAATTCTGAGTTCTGGACCGACGATACGAGGCCCCTAACATATAGAGTCCAGACCAGACCAAACCGGGGCCCACGCGCCCGGGTCGGGTGCGCCCAGAGCTGCCGTGACAGGCGCCGCGCCGTTCCGCGTCGCTAAGCGTCACACGCTCCGCTCCGTACACGATATGCGAAGAAAGAAGATGTCATCCACGCGCCAGCCAGTATCACTCACCTTCCCTCCGTACATAGCTAGGTTCTACTATCAATCAACCAAACTAAACCAAACCAAGCCCATTGGAAGCCTTCAAAGCTTGCTGGGATCGCTTGCCCTTAGGTAGGTAGGTATTTCTTACATGCCTACAGACGCACTTAACATGCAATCATCCCGCGCGAAAACCCGGGGGCTTGGACGGCGACGATGCTAATGCTGTACTTCGTACCCTGGCTGTAGTAACTACCTACCATCAGTAACGCAGTCAGTCAGCCGCGGACGAACGAAGACTTGGTTGGACAACCGAAAGAAAAAGTTCAAGAAAAATAAAATAAGCCTTGCCCAAGGGCCCAAGGCCCAATCCACATTCGCGACGCCGACACGGGGCCCGATTCCGGCGTTCTAATCGCGCCAGTCAGTCGGCCGATAATACGCTTCACCCACCTCTTCCCCTGTCTTATGGTATCTAGGGCCATTGTTGCGCGCCATGTAGGAACAGCAGGACGAGCGCCAGGCACACCGCGCGCGGGTATTCGTGTATAGGTATGTATGTAGTAAGCAGGATTGTTCAGCTCAGCTCTGAGTCTATATCCATCCATCTCGCTCTCAAGAACGGCGAGTGGGCTGTGTTTTCATATCTCCATTCCGCCTACCTAACTGCCTAGCGGCAGCACGTGTCGAAATTCTCGAAGCACCAAGGATAACTACATAAGCCTCACTGTTTCCAAGAAAGATGAAGGCTGTTCCCGTCTCACCTAATCTTATATCCAGGCAGTTCTTGAACATATATATACCTGGCACCAATAATCCAGTCAATCCAAGGTATCGGATACCTCTGCCCAGAGGTACCTACGAAAGGGAAGTCTTATTAAATCCGCCTGACGCAGAAGCTTACCGGAAAAAGATTACAGATTGCCCCCCACGACCCATGGTTGCCGCTGAGTGGCTGGATGGGACGGGGGATTAAAGAAATCAGGGCAGATGATGCGGGACCCTCGCTCTGATTTGCTGGCGTGCCCACGCTCACCGCTCGTCGCCTGTATGCGGGCCAAGCATTTCCTGGCATCCTACATGAACTGAACGTGACATCAACATTGCACCAGGGCTGATATCGCAGAGGTGACATAACTCAACGGTTCTAGGGTCGAGTGGCCCCATCTTTCATCGCAGGTCACGGGGTTCGCACGGCAGGTGTAAATCTATCTGCAGAGAGATTCAAATGCCGATCCCGATTTAAAGCAAGCCGGGTGCGGTGTCTCGAATGAAACGCGACCGTCGCCATTTTCTTGGGGACCTTAAGATGTTGATTCGCATCAGTACCAGCAGCAGCCGCCGCCTTCTTCACGAGCGCCTTGCAAACATGTCCGTGACATGTCCTTGTAGTGGTATTGTACAAATGGCATCCTCGTTTCTCTTTTTTTTTTCAACGAAGCCGATATCATGCCCAAGCCCCTACCCCGCCGCCATCGAGGGCGGCGTCCATTAGACTAGTGTCGGACCTTGTAGTCCTCATCGGGCAAGTACAGGTGTCGATCCGCTCCCTTCTTCGTCAGGACCACCATGCGGATTACACCTCCGGAGCTGCCGTCCCACTTGATGGCTTCCCGCAGGGCACCCTTGACGAAATTGACAGCGTCCTGTTCTTCCATGCCCTCCTTCCAGTTCGCATCACAGTAGCCGTAGATATAAGTCGAACCGGAGCCGCCGATGGCATATGCTTGCTTATGTAGAGAACCGCCGAGAGGGATGGAATAGACTTGACCTCCGTGCCGCTCGTCCCAGCCTGCGATGATAAGACCGGCACTGCATTGCGATAGTGTTAGTATCCACCCGGCTTATGATTTTGACAGGCTCGTCGATATACCTCAGTCGGTCCTTGTTCGCGTAGCAGATCTCCTGGAAGATGGCTGCTGCCGTCTGTGTCGTGGGGGGTTTGCCGTTGTGCATCGAGAACAAGCCCAGTTGATATTGTACGATGTCCGCCACAGCTTGTGTATCAGCAGCCGAGCCGGACCGGCAGCACCAGATCGTGTCGTGGACTTGTGTGAGCTTATCCGTAACTCGATTTGCGATATATGCGCCGGTCGTGGTTCTCGAGTCGGCACCTGCGGTCGTCCAAAGTCTCCGTCAGCGAAAAGCCGGAAAGTCTGAGCGGGGTCCAGGGTAGTCGAAGCCGGCAAAAAATATCATAATGATAGCGGTGACGCCAGACAAACTCATCTGTAGATGATAGACGAACCTAGAATAACTCCATCTTTGAATGTAACGGCCATGCTACATTATTGCATCAGCAGGCTATCGGGACGGCAGTTCTGGATAAAGGCTCACATCGAAGTACCAAGGCTATGACCGAGTCAGCAGAGCCCGTTATAGTGTGCGATCGTCTAACTCACTTGACCTCGCCCTTCTTTAATCTGTCCATATCGACATGAATGCCATCTGTGTCGGTCGCGCATTAGCTCCCATGCGATCCTCTCGCAGCTAAAGCTCAGAGTACTGCAACGTCCAATTCGTACCTTCATTCAATACGCCAGTATTCCCGAACTCCATCTTGGCTTGTATGCAGACTCTTCTCGGTGGCCGGTAATTGAGTTTGGCGGGAAATACGTTGGTTGAACTTGTGGTTGTAGAGGAATGTCGTCGGTTTGCGGAGGATGGTGGGTGATGGTGGAGGGAAGCTTGACGTAGAGTGGGAGCTCCAGCCTTTGGTGGTCGTTAGAGCTCAGGCAGCTTACGGACGCGTTGGCAAGGCCAGGTGGGTCTCCGCAGCCTTGAGCTACGGTACGGTGGGTGGACATGGAACTTGTTATCACCACGTGATCTTCTTATCTGGACTGAGTGGCATTCTCGATGAGATGCTCGTTGTTTATATCCACACAAGACCAAATCAGCAGTATCAATCACAGGATGCAAGGGCTTTGAGATGAGCTATGCTCTACGAAGTATGTATATACAAAGTACTTGCGTATGTTCCCACATGCGATAGGACGGATCCGCAGAAGTGAGAACGGGAGCCATGTATGGCGGATCATAATAAGCGAGTCACCTCATGCGATCATAGGATAATACAAATTAAATTGTTCCTTCTCCAAGGAGAACGCGTCTACGGACGATATGACATGTGAAAAGAATATCGAGCACATGAACCAGCGAAAATTCCCATATAGATGGTCCCGAATCATCTAACCCTTCCGGTGTAATATGCGCCAAACGCCAGTGCAATGCTATTGATCCAAGTTTATCCATACAATTACGCGTCCTCAGCTACCCTCCGATATCAATCAGCGAATTCAGATTTGCGGTAATGCCACCGCGGTCAGGAAGGAGACCTATCTGTCTTTTTCCAACTTCAGCTCCCCAGCTTTGTCCGTGGACTCCGTCTTCTTGCCGTCTTCGTCACCGCATCCGCAGTCATAGAAATCACCGATCTTGGTGCAGTCGAACAGCGGCTTCTCCAGCCTCTCGTTGACCTTGTTGTGCACGAAGCACGCCCAGCCGGCCGCCGAGTTCCTCGAGCCGACCTGCGGCGGGTACTTGGCCAGCAGCTTCCGGAAGTGGGCCGCGCAGTCGCCACACGGATAGAGCCGGGCGAACAACTGAATGTACGTCTTCAGCGCGAGGGAGTCCTCTTCGGTGGGCTTTTCGGGGAATCGCGCCATCATCGTGTGGAACAGCTTCCAGGACGCGCGACCGAGCTCGGCCCTATTGTCAAACGGTTAGTTAGGATCGCCGAAAAGCGGCTGCGCACGGCGGCATCTCGTGTCGTCGGGGTCTGCGCAGGGAATCTCGAAGGGTCGCGGACGAGGCCGAAGCCGAGGGAGGGGGTGGAGGGTCACGTACTTCGCGGTTGCATTTTCGAGCTTCGGGGCGATTGAGTTACCATGCAGCACGCTTTCGGAAAGCGCGCCCAAGTCCGTTTTGATAGCCGCCGGATTGTCATCTCCCGAGATCGGCATCGATAGGTCGTGCTCACGTGGCGTTCCGCCGAAGGACGTCATCATATACGACAAAGTTAGGAAAGCCGCGATGGCTAGTATGAACATCGCCGATATGCTTCGCGCCATCTTTGCGGTCGTAGGAGGGAACGAAACCGAGTAATAAAGGGATTCTAGAACGAATGTGTAGATGCTGCGGATACACTTAAAAATATATCACGAGGGCGATGTTGCGACGGCTTGCGAGGTAGTGGAAGGCAACATCCAACAGTAGCAGCTCATAACGGGCCTTATCGATTTAGCAACTGGCTATGAAGTTGAGTTAAAGTTTGGGATTCAGGGTCTAGGCGTTTTGCGACAATCCCGAACGAGGCGGAGGCGCCCCAAGCATCTGACAGCGGAGTGGAACTTTACATGTGGCCAGATCAAATGTGGAGCCTGATCGGAAACGGCCGCACGTAAGTATCGAAGCTTTGGGGGTGGGTCCAAGTCTCCCGTTCTTCCGTACGTGGCTTGGTGGACCCATGTACAGTAAGAGCGTTACTTATGTCCTATAAGCCACTAGCTAGATTGTGGCTGAGAAGCCCCGTATAGGAACAACTAACATAAAACCCAGCTAAGCGGAATCCTCGAAGGTTATTCATGTCCAAGTTTGTGGCCCAACGCGAAGAAGCCCATATTTCTCTTTTGAGAGGTCGGACTTGGAATAACAACGAGCGGTCTTGGGCTTCGGAGTAAAAGATCGTTCTCCAGGAGAAGCAGCGTGCAATGTCGCGTCCTTTGCTCAAGTCGTGGAAGAGCCAGCTCGACGCTGGTCGGGAAAGCCTTGTTAATGCTTGACGCTGCTAGGTCGCCGTGCAGGAAATCCAGCCCTTCCACCCTACGTGCTGTTATAATGACAATCAGCCAACACTGAGCGGTCTTCGTTTACATACGGCTTGATGCGTGAAGCTTGGCTCCTTCCTCACTCTTTGGAAACTCGCCGGAGCTGCAAGCCCAAATCAACCAATCATCCCAGCAGTCAGTATGTGACCAGGAGTTCAGCGAATCAACCGGCACGTTCACGGGCAACCAGTCTATTACGATAACGCCGGCCGTCTATCTATAAGTAAAGGGTTTCTGTCCACAGTCGAGACAAGAATACCTGTCCTCGGCCCGGTCGCCGCTTGAGCTTGGCCAGGGCAATAGTTGCCCCAATTTACGCTACGGCCGGCATTCGCAGCATCCTGCGATAGCGGCATGGAAACTTTGCTTCAACAATAAACTTCTGACAGCAATTTTCCCAAGTATTCCGTTAAGGCTGTTTCCGTCCTATCCCGCATTCGTATCGCTACTTGCCGAAGCGGCTGGGAAGATTGGACTAAGACCGCCCCATGAATTCAAAGGTTCTTTGGACTCGAGAAATACATAGTGGACATACTTCAATCGTCTACGGGTATCCCCGACCGCATATGTGAGTCACGTTGGCTGTTCTCGCTTGCCTATATTCTTTTTATATATCCCCGCAGAATCCGACGTGGCCGAGCGACTGAGCGGGTACCTTTCTTGCATCCTTCCGGCAGTGCGATAACTGCTCCTTATTTACGCATCCCCTATTCACAGTTGTAATCATATGTCATGCACCGAGACAGTCCAATCTCCCCTTCTCGGCCGGATATGGGCGAGCTGTGAGCGTCAGGTTAATCAAGCCGTAGAGCCTCTGGCTCCGGAAGAATGGCCTATTCTATGGGCTATGTCAGTGCACATCCCGTATGGATGTCGGCCACGGCCCAAGGGACGAGGCTGATCGCCAAGTTCGAGACGAGGGGTTGCCTACTATGTAGTAATAGGTAGAGCTGGGTTACGGCTATGACGATTTAGCCGGTCTATATAGGCATTGGACAACATAGGATCCGGTTATAGAAGGAACTGCATCAACCCGACCGCTGGTTAAGCGTCCATCCCTGAAGATCAGAGGCTAATCTAGACATGCGCGTGCAAATGGATGCCTGACCTTCAAATACGTTATGTAAGCGAAATCGGGATTGGAATTCAAATTTAACTACTGCTGCATTAGTTAGATGGCTAGATCTTCTGGGGCCCGAAATCTTGTCATGCATGGAAGGTTCGAAATTTCGCTCGTCCCGAGAGCGTGGGAATCTTCAGGGTCGCCACTTGGCAGAAGACACCATCGTTCGTTTAGTAACATCGTCCGATCTGGGCGACCCCGGTTCTGAAGTCGGTTATTCTTATTATGATTTTTGCTCGCTGTGCGCTCAGCCGCGATATTTGCGTACGTAATCGTTCTTTGGCTTTATAATGAGAGACTAGGTTTGACGAAACGAACTTTTTCATAGAGTCTATGATTTCGCATATTGCATCAACGCAGACTTTGAGCATAGGTTAAGACTCGTCTTAGATTGATTGATAGTCTGTGTCGAGCCGCGCCCTACGTTGAAGGGGCCATGCCTGTTATATTATTATATGTCTGGAGTCCTAATGCTGTGGCTTGGTAAGAATAGGAGATCACTCTTTGCATGGAACATTGCCAACCAATACGTAGGTGCCTGCCGATGCTCGGTCCTGTTTACTTCCGTATTAATCAATTCTCGACTATTGAAACCGGGAGAGCATGGGGCGTAGATTCAGGGAGGCCCCGGCACATTCGCCCATACGTTAATTGAGTGGAGCTGCTGGCCTTACAGGGGCGCAAGGTGGCCCCGGAACGATTTCGCTCAGCCATCACATGTGGTTTTAGACGCAGAAGTATTTGTATTGCAACTTTCTTTTTTTCATTGCTATCTAACAGCAACTACATAGGGACAACATTGCCTGTTCGTATGCTCGTTACCATTAGGCCAGTTCCCCTTGGACCATTCCATTCATTCATTCCATCATAGAAACCACAGGGGGGGGCGGGTTGGGTACAGTGCACGTACCGCACACCGCGAGATCACCCAGAGGAGCCGAGCCCGAGCACGAGCGAGGCCCGCACACACCCGGTCACAAAAGCCGGTGATCACGTGAAGAAGAAACTGATCCCTCGGCGAACTGACAACGCCGCTTAACCGGAGGCGCCGTTGTAGGCGAGCAGGTTGACGGTACCGCTGGGGACGCCGCTGAGGACGCCCGAGGTGGCGAGGCTCCGGATGCGGGTGCAGAGGGCGGCGGGGCTGCGGTTGCCCTCGAGGGTCAGGAGGTAGGCGCCGAGACCAGCGATGTGCGGCGAGGCCATGGAGGTGCCGGAGATGGTGTTGGTGGCGCTGGAGCCGCCGATCCAGGTGGACAGGATGTTCTGGCCGGGGGCGAAGATGTCGACGACGCTGCCGTAGTTGGAGAAGCTGGCGCGGGCGTTGCCGGAGGTGGTGGCGCCGACGGTGCAGGCGGAGGCGGCGGACGCGGGCGAGTAGTTCGCGGCGTTGGCGTTGTCGTTGCCGGCGGCGACGGCCAGGAAGACGCCCGCGTTGGTGATGGCCGCGGCGGCGCTGTTGATGGACGTGGAGAGGCCGCCGCCGAGCGACATGTTGGCGACGGCGCCGTTGGGGCAGTTGCGGGTGCGCGCGTCGGAGGCGACGAAGTTCATGCCGGAAATAACGCCCGAGGTCGTGCCGGAGCCGCTGGCATTGAGGACCTTGACGGCGTAGAGGTTGGTGTTCTTGGCGACACCGTAGGTGGCGCCACCGATGGTACCGGCGACATGGGTGCCGTGGCCGTTGCCATCCTTGAATCGAGCGGGTTAGCGGGTACTCCAGTCGACATCCGGTGGCATTTATAGAAGACAGGAACTATGCTGGGGAGGGCTGCGTGGGAGGTTCTCAGGGGGGTGGACGGTTCTCTCGCTCCCTGCCGCGGGATCCAGGCTGGAAGGTTTGAGTCTTGGTGTACTTACAGTGTTGGAGCTGTCAGCGTAGTTGGCCAGGAAAGTAGCACGGCCGCCGAATTGCTGAACAATTATTAGCCGATGGAAAATTTCGGTGCTTCCTCTTTGCAGAACATACCGAGTGGGCAGTGTAGATACCAGTGTCAATGACGTACGAGCAAGTGCCGGAGCCGGCGCTGTTATCGTAGACGTAGGTGGTGCTGGAAGATCCCCGGTGGGAGATGGCGCCGAGACCCCAGGGGGCGCCGCTCTGCGAGACGATGGCCCTATCCTGGATGTCCGTGTTGATAGTGATGATAGCATCCTGCTCGATGAACTCGACCTGGGAAATAGTCAGTGATGCCTCCTCCAGCAAAGCGTTCTTTTGCTCCGTCACTCACGTCAGGGTGGTTCTGCAGCTGCTCGAGGGCCGCATCATCAAGAGCACCAGCGAAGCCCTTGAAGCCAGGGACGTTCCAGACGTGCTCAGCGTCCTTCTGGAAGGCGGACACGGTCTCGTCCAGGACGGAGGCAGTGATCTGATCCTTCATCTTGACAATGAACTTGCCCTCGATGAGGTCGACACCGCGGGGCTTGAGGAGGGGGGCCGGCTCGGCACGCTTGGCCGGAGCGGCGAATGCCAGAGGCAGCAGCGAGAGGAAGGCAGCGGTGCGCATTTTTGCAAGTTCAAGGCGACGAGAGGAGATCAGATGGGGTTGTCTGAAGCCGCGACTTCTGCGATGAGGATGAGAACAATTCCGTCCATTTTACAAGAACATCGTGGCTATTTATCGTCGTGAGCCTCATCGACGACCGGACGTATATTTCGTGCCCGATGATCATCACCTTCCTAGGATGGACCTTATGCCGGCCGCCAACGGCAGAAGGGTCTGGCTAGCAACGAAAACGAACAAGCTCGACTAACGTTGCAACATGGTCAGGAGAGAAGCGCATGGGTTGGTAGTATCGCAGCGTATTGTCGACGATGGCGAGCTCTTATCAGGTAGCGCTAGCTATACGGCGGTGTAAAGGTACACGATCCATAGTTGTCCCATATATTACTTGCATGCGCAAAGCCCTCAGGGTGCCTGTAGTGGCCCAACGATTACCGTAGCATAGATTACTGGCTAAAGTGAAATCAAGTCTATAAACCATGGCGATACGTGCTACGCTATCCGCACAGGAGGACGCCGCCGCCATACCTACGCAAAGATATGCCGATTGGCTCAAATTTCACGGGCTAGATAAGATCTCAACGTTAATCTCCCCCTTCCTTGATAGGACTCTGACACTGAGTTCGCGGTGCGGCACAATCTCTTCAGCGTTTAATGGGCTGGAAACTCGTGTCTACCATGGGGTAAACATCGAAGTGGAGGATTGGAGAGGCATTTTCGTGTTGACCACAGGCGCCGCTTCGATCATGTGTTATTCTCGCTTCCTACTTGTCCTTCCCCATTCGGAAAATCTTGCTTCCCTTATCTAGTCTCGGCATTCCGGTCGGAAATGCAGATCCCAAGAACCGCCCGACGACGGTCAAACCAAGCTTTTTTTGACTATTGGGTCAAGTCTACCAAGAGTAGCATGGGGGCCGTCTCGGAGCTGTATGAAGAACGTCAGAATGCAATTTGTTGACGTGCGATGTGACAATCCCAGTAGTACTTTTGCTTGTGGAGGAATAGGGCTTGGCAGGGTCCTTTAGAATTTGTTTTTGTCATTGATACCACGTAAGTTACATGAAAAGAACTTCATCATCTTTCATCATTCGAACTTGAAATGTAAGCAGGGGTAATGCCATACGAATGCTTGTCTCGTGATACTTTCTCCCCGCGTATAAAATGTGCATAGTGTGCTCAGGCGCTTGGGCCCTTCGAGGGAGCGGCCCCTCATTTCAAGGCCAAGATCTTTGATAAGAGCGGAGCCGGACCAACTACCGTAATCGCTGAAGATCTTCGTTTGGAAGGTCTGTCATCTTAGGCCTAGATCCTAGATTCATGCAACTAAACTGCGGGGGGGCGCCAGAGCCGGCGGTTTTGAAGAATGCAGATTAGCGTGGACCGGCCCGTATGCTCTCTAACTACGCCCCTCGAGGCTATGGCCACGCCATGGTAACGTAGGAGGACTCTCGTCGGTGATGGCTGGAAGAAGGGGCTTCGCCGTGAACTTGAGAACCGAGTCTCGATGAAATTCGGGAGGGTAGGCGATTGGACAGCTCAGAACCCCTTAACAGTGTTTACATGGATTGGAGCTCCTGGACTTGAACTATCCCTACCCTTCGGACATTCCCTGCATACCTTCCTGCACGATGACTGGCGGAACCTTAAATGGCTGGCATCCCCGTCCTTGGAGAGTTGGATATCTTCGCCTACGGCCATGAGTCTTAAAGGAACAGTTACCTTCCCAAAAAAGACGTTCGCGCCGCTCTAGGCGTCTAGCTACCGTCGGGTCTCCGTTCGCCTGACTCCTTTGGCATGATTTCCACCCTACCCCAGAGTTATCTGAACAGTCTTGGTGAGACCAACGCGTCGCGACCAGTACGAAGTCAATATGTCGGCTATCCGGCCGTCTTGCGGCTTGTCCTCGACGCAACGGCCTTTGGCAAGACCACGTTATCCGGGGTGTCATATCGAGACAATGCTTAGCTAAAATGCAAATACAGGGGCTATGCCAAGATTATTGAATTGATCGCATGACAGAGACAAGCCACTGAGTCCGAGTTAGCAAAGCCGCTGACCAACGAGGCATAGCCGGGGAGGTGGGTGCACCGCCCAGGAAAAAAGGCGGCGGGTTTACCTGTCACGATCCCCCCACTTTGACAGTCATACTCTCGGTCTCTTGACTCTCGACAGATCGCGGTTTGCGGCGACTGCGTCTGGAGCCCGTCCCTGGCCGTTCCCCATATATGGAAGGAACTTCAAAAAAACGAATATAGGACCACACAGCATATAGGTACAGGTTACTAGGGCATAGACGGCCGTGATGGAAAGGTGAGTGGATGTGCGATCTCGGGGCTTTATCAGTTCAAGGGACAATCCGAGCTCGGGGAGACATCTCCGAGATGAGGCATCTTTTTAAGAGCCTCCCTCGCATGCGAATTCGGTCAAGCTTCGAATGGATCCAATACAAGCTTGCTCGCTGGTCTGGCGAACGCACTCCACCATCGCGAGCGTCTGGCTTCGCCAGCAGAAGGATAGTCCCTCGGGCAAAGAAGAAATCGAGAGCACAGCCTTGATACATGCTGCAAAAGCAATTCCTCGAAACTTATACTATGCGATGATCTGCGCGACGCTGTCGGTAGAGCCTACGGTTCATGCGGTGCGGATCTTACCGAACGACGAAATCAAAGCGCAAGGGTCCCCAGGAGAAAATTAGACTCAAGCCTAGCCACGGATCTTCTGTGGCTGTGAGATGATCTTGGCTTTTTACGCCATGAAGTGGCTGAGGATATGGCGATGCGGAAGCAGCCGCAATGCCATTTTTCAACAATCAATATTTTTAACATAACGACTTAATAACATCAGGCTAAAGCTTGGCTAACGGGTTACGGCTCATCCGGAGACGAACCCCTTCCACGAGCCCGGCAGCAGCAAGCGCCATGGAACCGGCATAAAACATAGCCGGCCTGTAGGCTTGCATTCCTGCCTCGGTGCCGCCATAGGCATCGAGAAGATAGCCAGCGATCGGCGCACCCATTAGATATCCCCCCGCCCAGCTAGTAACAACCATACCCATGGCGACAGAGACCCGCGCAGATCCAAAAACGTTGCCGACTACCGTTGGCATCGTCGAGAAGAAACCTCCATTGGCCAGCCCATTTACGATGACGAAGACCGCCAATGGGGCTAAGCTCTGAGAAATGGGCCAGACAACGAGCATGCTGGTGGCGCAGACGGAGAGGGAGAGAAACAAGGAATTCAGTGGACCTATGACGTCGCACAAAATGCCGCAGACGATTCTGCCTATCGCCGACGCGAAATTAAACCCCGCTAGAAGCCCTGCCCCGGCACCAGAGGATAATCCGAGCGATCGAGCGTAAAGGGGCACGAAGAAGGCAGGCACATATAGGGGAAATGTGCCCACGGCCCCGGCAAGGACTATCAAGACGAAGCGGAGGTCCTTGAACAAGCCCCTGCGACTTGGTGAGTCTCATGCCAATGTGAGAGACGAGGTGACCGGGTCTTACCATTCAACAAAACCGCCTCGGCGTATTGTCGTCCTTTCCCTGATGAGCCAAGCAGCAGGCAGCCCAGTCGCTAGAGTAGCTAGACCGAGGACTCGAAACGCCCATGCTGGACCACCACTGCGGATGAGAGGATCCACTAACATACCCGTAGTCAGTAACTGTCTTCTCTGACCAGTAGGCGAGTTTTGAGAGTCATAGGTCTCCAGCAAGCCCTCGTTGAAATTTCCATCCGGTAAACTAGAAATAAGGCGAAACATATAACCCCAGAAATCGCTTACGAGCAAGACTGAGAATGGCACCACCCAGGCCTCCCCCAGCGAATACGAGGCCGTTTGCTAGTCCTCGCTTTCGACTGAAGTATTGCGCCGGAGTACTCGAAGTGATCTAGTAGTATGCTGTCAGCTTCCCCATCCTGCCCCCTTCTGGTTGACTCCTTGGATTATTGCTTGGCATTTCGGGGTGCTCTGATACACATACGATGAAGCAAAGTCTGGGCTCGGATTAGCTAGAGATCATGTTTAAGGTAGGTGCCAGGTACATACCCGTATCCAAACCCTAAAAGAGCTCCTTCAGTTATAAAGAGACCTGGAAGACTCTTCACAGTGAAGCTACTCAGGATCTCGGCCACTCCCACAAGAGAGATGCCCAGGAGGCTCGTATTCCTAACTCCAATCGCGCGCATGATTCGCGAGTTGGGAATGGCAATGCCGCCCAGCAGGGTGGGCCCCAGAGAACCAACGAAGGACAGCGTCGCCGGCGTAGAGAGACCCCCCTCGACCAGGGCGCCTTGGATGACTCCCCAGCTGTAGCTGGTGCCGCTAACCCACCACGAGAGAACTGCGCACGACATCACTACGACCCAGCCGTAGCCGCCGTCAGGCACTTCAGAGTCAGCTTGCTGCGACGCTTGAAGGACGGGATCCAAATCGGAGCTGCTTCGATCCGAGTTATTGGGAGGTTCACGATAAGTCGCCGTGGGCCGGCGCTGCTCAAGCTCGATCGCCGTGGTTGTCGAAGAGGCCATGGCGACTAAGGTGTTAGGTAGCTATCACTCTTCACCGCTTCCGCAGCGAGGCGCTGGATAGAATTTATATCCCTCTCAACCACTCTTATAGCTTTGGCTTTGAGTAGCCCAGGTGGGACTCGCTGGTAATTCACAGGGGTACAAAATAAGGGCGTCCAGATATGAATAAGTGGGGCCCATATTGACTCAAGAATAACTCCGGGGGCCCAGGAACATCCAAGATTGAAAAGTCAAAGCCCGATGTAAAAGAGTCCGCCTGATAGCCATTTCTACAATGTGGTAGGCTTTTAGTGGTTGACAGTGTGTATGCACTTTCCTTCCAGAAACCAGAGTAGTGGGACAGCAAGGACATGAGGAAAATAATGGTCAGTAATGCTTTAGCTATTCGTCCAATAATGGCAAGAACGATGCAATAGGAGGACTGTGTAGTTGATTATGCTTTTTGCAGTACGTCGTAGTCAGGGGGTATATAAGACGGTGATTGCCAACTAGAGCAATAATGGTTCTGTTTTTGTACTGTGGTACTGTTGAACGTAACCGGCTGCTCGGAGGGTTTCTTGATATGTTACATGTGGATGGTGCTGTTTATATATAATATGGGTTCTAAGCCTCGAGATAGCTGGATTCTACGTGTAACTCATCGATGTGTGGTTTTAAGAGGCTACCTGCCGTGTGGAAGTCCAGATGATTGAGGGTAGACTAAGGCTTTGGGATGTGTGATGGAGAGTCAGGAGTGTGTCACTGTGCGAGGCTGGTTGCAGCGACGGCTTAGTGGCACACCACTCATTGGCGATGTGTCATAGAACGGGGTTGCGTCTTCGCTCTGCTATGGGATAAACCCATTGTTCCTCAGCTAAGCGATGACCGACGATAACAGCAAGAAGATAATGAATAAACTAGAAGTTGCACATGTCCTCTGTAGCTCAAAAAGTATATATCCGTCCGTGACTTCGTGGAAAATAACGACCTCTCCCTGTTGCACCTCTCACATACAAGTCTTTCTGGGCGAAGCGAAATTTTGGAATAACTTGCAATGGTAATACTTCTTCACCCATCGCTATCCCCTAAAGACCATATTGCTATTTAAGTATAAAGCCACGCGGTATGCCTGCGATGTGCACGCCTGCAGTTTCCGGTCATGACCAGATCGCGTTCGCAGGCCACCAAGATGGAAGCCATAGCGCGAGTCTAACTGGCCGAGAATACGGTAAAGCGGTC
Organism: Monosporascus sp. 5C6A; assembly: GCA_004155035.1. NCBI lineage: Eukaryota > Fungi > Ascomycota > Sordariomycetes > Xylariales > Monosporascus > Monosporascus sp. 5C6A. Next base: position 230,835 of record QJOB01000093.1, read on the forward strand.
GAACGTAATCCCCCACCGGCGGGACACAGTTACTGACTTCATGGCAGCTATTGTATTCGCGTGTATAGCTGTCGTCCTTCTCTGTATCAGCGTTATCGCCGTCTCACTAAAGCACCGCATGTTGCAGAGGCGCCCATATGACGTCGAGCTTGCGGTTTGGGAAGGCATGCGACAAGGCAAGCCGGACCTCGATAGCAGGGCCACGACTCCTGACTTCATGGCTGTCAAGGTCCGCGAAGCAAATACGGAGAAGCGTGTAAGTATTCGGTTCCTGGACGGACCGCTGCAGGCTGGTCAGATTGACAGAGAAGCAGGCAAAGTTCCGGCTCAGTTCGCGTCAAACATTCGACGTCACAGGAAGAGGTACCCACAGTCTACCTAGCATGCCCTCATATGAGATCGCCCATGGGCCTGAAAAGGGGTGAGGAGAACTTCCGCGCGAGATATTACATCATGAGAGCTTCAATGCTCTAGTACACTGACATGGTCTAATATGCAGTAGAAATACGGCACCGAAGTTGAAGCAGTATGTGGATTAAAGATATGAACGAGGTAAGGCGAACGCGGCAGCATTGTAACTAGTGTCGTCCTTGCCGGCGAATATATGAAGGCGACGGAGACGTACCTGACGCGCGCCTCCTTGGCAGACATAACTAGCCAGATTTAAAAAGGAGGAAGTGCATAATAGACTAGGCTACGCGAGGAAGCGTCGCATGGAGTTGTGACGTCTACGCAATTAGAGCTATGTTGGAGTACTAAGTAAAAGCCTCACCATGCTCAAGATGTCAGGATATGGGAGTGTGTAGTAGCCATCTCTGATATATATCGGACCGTTCAGCTACTCTAACTACGTAACAACGGAAATATCTAGCCTCCTGGGTTCATCATGGAATGGTCGCACATCTGTCACAACTGAGTACTGGAAGGCAATTGAAAGCAAGTGTGCCTGAATTCGTTGCCACTCGGCAGACAAAGTCCACTTGGACAGCCCCTGGCACTTGTCACGGAGCCTCGTTGCTCTTAGTCGCCACTAATGAACGTCCAGGCCACACCATGAGGAGGTGGCAACGGATCGTGGCCCACTACATGGCATAATACGGCATAATAGATGGTGTATGGCAGATATGTGGCAAGGAATAGGATCCTGGGGCCAAGAGCAGCTGGCACAAAGTTAGCGTGAATCACCAAAGACAAGGGGGAAGGGGGTGGCCGGCGTTAGTCCAGGATATGCCCTCAGAGGCTCATCGGTCGCGCAGAATGCGGCTGGGATCGGTTATGTCGGTCGGCCGGTCGGTCCGGAAGGGGTGTGTTTTGGAGGGTGTTTTGGTGTGTGTCTTGGGTGTGTGGATTGGGGGTTGTGTTGGTGTAGATGGAGGGAAGGGCGATACTCCCGTCTCCACCCAGCCTCTCTTTGGCAGTACCGTCCACAATCGGAGAGTGTCCCCGTGCAGCCCTTCAGATTTCCCAGGTAATAGAAGGGCGAACTGGGGGACGGGAGGGTTGGGTTGTGGGGGGTAGAGCACAGGAACAGGATAATGTGGAAGCGAAGGTGAAGGGGGGTGCAGATGCAGGGTCGAGGGGAGAAGTGAAGATACGGTAGGAGAAGTGGTGAGCAGAAGGGAGAGACGGACTGGGGCAGAGATGGGAGGGAGGCGACCTATTTATGTGTTTTCTGGCACGGCCAGGTCTGGCGGCTGATTGAACATCGAGCTGATTCCGAAGCAATCGCCTGCCTAGGTAACCTGTGCATTGACTGTGTTTCTTTATCAATCGTTATTTTCGTAATACGCTCCGAAGTCCGGGAACCTAAGATATCCGTATGATCTCTCCAGTATGTAAACAGGGGTTTTGCTAGCTTGGATAGTCGGCATTCAGCGCGAGATCCATGGACAGCACAACAGGAGAAGGACGGCTTTGAAGATGCGATAATAATTCATCGCTCTAGATCCTTTACCATGACCCAGTCCCGCTGCGCGCACTGCCCAATAACGAAATCCGTCTTCCCGACCTTCGCGAACCCGAGCCTCTCGTACAAGGCGCTGGCCCTCTCGTTCTCCTCCCAGACGGTCAGCCACACCTTGCTGAACCCCTCGGCCCTCGCCCGTTCCTCGGCGACGGCGACGAGCCGGCTCCCGATGCCGCCGCCGTGGGCGCGGCTGTCGACGTATAGCCTGTGCAGGTGGGCGAGGCCGCTGGGGTCCAGGTCCGTGCTGGACTCCTCCAGGCACTCGTCCGTCTTGCCGCGCACGAGCTGCACGAAGCCTAACAAGGCTCCCCCTTCCGCGTCCTTGGCGGCCCAGGTGGATATCCGTGGATCCCGCAGCTCCGCCTCTAGCGCCGCCGCCGAGTACGTGGACTCCAAGAACGCGGCGAGGTCGTCGGACGGGATCGAGTATCCGAAGCTTTCTGCGAACACCTTGGCGCCTAGCGCCGCCATCGCTTGCGCGTCTGCTGGCGAGGCGTCGGCAACCTGTGTGTTTGTTGCCGGACCGGCTGATGATGTGGCTTGCCTCTCTGACATTCGGCCTTCTGTTACTGGCTCCACAGTGATGTTTGTTGAATCGGCGGCGACCGCCATTTTAGAGTTGATATAGGGTGTTCCAAGTTGATAAGTAACCTTCTCAGCGTCATAAGAGTATCTAGCCTGGGCGGCATCTTTGTTATTTATACTCTAGATCAGTACTTCTTGACTCGGAGATTGGAAGAGAAGCGTCGTAGGCTGGGTTTCACGGTCCACTCCTATATGTCAATTTCGCGCCCTATCACCCGCTAGCACCTACCCACTTCGGTAGGTGCCTAAAGCGGAATACTGACATGGGCTTTGTGTGGATGTGGGCCTGTGGGCCTGTGTGCAGTACCTGCAGCTTTGCTGTCACCTTTAACGCATGCAATAATTAATGCATGAGAGCAACCCTATGCAACTAACCAGCAGTGCTCAACCTACGTAGATACTTTCTGCGGATAGCAGACGCCTGGCCCCCGCACTAACGTTAGATATCCGATGGCCGCTCTCCTAAACCCCCCTTAACAGCGAACATAGCAGTTGATTCTGATGAAAAGTGAAATAATTCTCATAGGCTGCAATTTTGACGGTCATTTATATCTTACTGAGATTAGAGCATGCGACCATAGAGGTTTTGGCTTTGCTGGTTACTCCAGTCTCCGGGTCCTATGATGACATCTAAGAAGAACTCGCTACATACACCTCTTCATAGATGTAGAGTTAAACAATCTACCCATCACGACCGTCGCACCCTGACTAGCTGAAGAACGTATCAACTTCCAAACAATGGGGTTGCATATGCCCTAAGAAGTATCCTCCACGCGGATAACCAAAGACCTCTACCTTTGCCAGTTACTGACATATCAATCTTCGTTCGGAATCTCTGTAAGCTCGTCGGATTGTGTTTCGAGCGATTTCTTGTACTCTTCCTTCTTCTCTCGATACGCTTGGAACCTTCCCATCCAGTCGGTAGTAGGCGGGGTGAAGGCCTTTTTCTCAGCGCACTTCTGACAGTACGCCCTCAGTTTGGTCTTGGGAAGGATTTCATGAGTGCATGTATCCTGCAAGTCATCCCCACACTTAGTGCAATCGCTTGGATACGAGACCCTGACGAATTCGCCGGAGTCGACCATCGTCCTGAACATCTTAACGGCGAGTGCGGGAATCTCGTCGAGCAGTGCCGTGAACTCCGGTTCTCGGAGAAGGCGGTAGCGGGCGCGGTGGATGAACTCAGTCAGGACCGGGAGGAAATGCTTCTGAGCGGGCGTGTCGCGACCGTAAATGGTCCTGATAGTCTGTATATGCGCGGCGAGCTTGGTCGAATCGTACAAGTGGTACTCCCTTTGGATTTGGACGAGCTCCTCAGCAAGATATTCGGAGAAATACCCCATAGCGTCTCCGCATAATTTTGGGATGGCAAAGAAGTCACCGAGGTCGAATATGTCCATTAATCGGGCCGCCATGGAGGGTTGCCTGCATAGTTCCCGTAGATCAAGGTCTAATCGATCCATTAGTATGCCACAGGCCAAGAAAAGTGATGGTAGGTGGGACTTACCACCCAGGTAGATGTACTCCAGGAGCCAGCTGATATGTTTCGGCTCAAAGGTATGAATGATGATGACACCCGACGTAGCTTCCTGAGCGCCGGATTCTAGTTAGCATGCGTAAATCTTATCGCGATTTACCGTAGTTCACGTTCAGGACCAACCTCGAAGGACCCAGTAAGCGCCTTGTGGAACCACAGACACCGCGACAGGATGTTGCGGTGCAGCCTCCAGCTCTCCTCCCCACATTTGACTTCGACGTCGGAGAAGAGTCCCGACTCGAGAAGGCTGTTAGCTGAAGTTAGCGACGTGATACGCGCAGAAGGTACGAGTTGCTCACGCTTTATCATGGCTTTTATTAGCGGCCGCCGTTGTAGCGGCGGCGGTGACGGACATTGTTTCTATCATATCCCCGGTGGCCTGAGATATTATATGAGACATCGTGATTCCTCGAGAGGCCATTGAAAGCTAGCTGTGACGGAACCAGGGAGTTGCAGGTTGGGGTGCGAAGCTTGAAATTGGAACCTGGGATACATTTGGCACGTGAGCGACACACTGCATTCGAACGAACTACATACCTCACGTAATCACATCCCCAATTTCCGAAGCATGCGGCTAGGTTTGTGGATCTAAGGCCTATGCCATCTTCTCCCTAGCGAGTGTCTTGGCATAAAGAAATTAGGGGTCCTGGGGCACCTTGTATAATTTTGTGCTTTTAAGTCTCCATGTGTGACCGACCGAGGATAAACTGTAGCGAAATGGTCGGGATTGGCGCAATGCAAACTCTGGGTTAAAAAGATGGAATGCAGTCGTACGAAACATGGAATGTATAGGGTGCGATGTACGTAAAGAAGGGCTATCTCGTTAACTGGGTCGAATTCACCTTCCCAAATCCACAGTTTTGGGGTGAGAATGTAGGACCAGGCGACAACTGGGTTCCATAAACGCGACTTCACCCGTGCCTCACGGGGCCTCTAGACAGACAGATATTCTTCAATTGAGGACAAGTAACACCATAAAGCAATAGACTACATGGAAAGGGGTATCATATTGTATTATTTAACTGCCCGATGCTTTTAAATCTATCCAACCGCCCGCCCATGCTAAGATAAGTGACTTTAAGCAAGTGTCTCAGAACTATGCTGAGTCTCCCCTCTCTCCATTATCCTTCCACGCAAGCGACTTCTCGCAAGCCTCCACTGCGGCCTCTAGGTCGATGTGGAAATTCGGACGATTGATGCCGTACACGGGCGCCAGCCTCGAAGACCGACGCGCCGTGCGACCCTTCTCCGCGCCGTCGGCATCGTTAAGGGGCTTGTCGCCGGCCGGCCGCGGGTTGTTGTTCGTGATGCCGGACGCGGCCGCAGATCCGGACCCTCCGCGCTTCTTCTCCGAGAGCCCGAACAGCGGCTCCCAGCGGCCGCCGTCGCGCTCGAGCTGGCGCGCGCCCGGGTACCCGAACCCTGCGACGGCGAGGGCGCGGCGGGTCCAGCGGTCGCCGGCGTGCGCGAAGTGCCACTCGACGGGGTCCGGGGCGGCCCAGTGGTCGAGCTGCGTGCGCAGGTCGACGAGGCCCTCCACGGCGCCGCTGTCGAGGGCGTCGCCCACCGCCGCGAGGTCCAAGATCAAGGCGCGGAGCGTCGGCTTGCAGGTCTGCTGCTCCGCGTCGTCGACGTCGTCCTCAGACAGCTGCTTGCTGTGGTTATTAACGTGTGGCTGCGGCTCGTTCCAGGGTGCGTCGCCCGGGTGCTCATACTGCGTCTTCGTGGTCCGTCGCGTCTCGCGCATGATGTGCTGCGTGATGTGCTCTACGTGCTGCGCCTGGTTCAGGTAGTTGAGGCCCATTGAGAAGCGGTAGATGAAGACTCCGGGACGCGGCGACTCGACGGCAACGGCTGGGTTCGATGCGTCGTGGCGGTCAAGGGGGAGAAAGGCGCTCCTCGAGGCCGTCATGACGGTGGTTTCGGATGATGGATTCAAGTGGCTGCCGTCAACAGTACCAACTTCGCTTCCTCGAGGGTAGTGGTAGACTCTAAGTCGGCCCATAAGCCTTCCCCGCGAACGAGCAAGGCGCAGGAGCAGAAGAGCGACGGACATGGCTACAGTCACGTAAATACCGTTCTCGAGAGACGTGAAGATGGCGACGAAGACTCCCGCGAAGAATATCACCACGTCGGGCGGCGAGATGAGATACGTTTTGTATAGGTTTGACGGTGACTCCATTACATTGATAACGGCGTGGATGATAAGCGCCGCCAAGCTGGCCATAGGGATGAAGTAGAGGACATTTGTTAGGGCGTATAGGGCCAATACGAGGATGAAGCCGTTGAATATTCCAGCCAGGGGCGTTCTGACCCCGGCCTTGGATAGGATGGCGGTGCCTCCGAAAGATCCGGTCGAAGCATATGCACCGACGAAAGGCCCGAGCATGTTAGTGGCAGCGATGGACATGATCTCCTGAGAGGGAACGACAGTATAGTTGTTTATTCGGCCGAAGGACTTGCCGATGGCGATATGCTCGAGGACAAGAATGACGACCGTCGCAGGGAGCTCAGGAAGGAGAGCCGACATCAGCTTCGGGTTAAGAGTCGGTGCGCCCCCCCGACCGAAGCCTGTTTCATGTGAGCACACCGTCCATTAAGCGGAGAAAGGTCTACCATTACCTGTTGGGAGATTTCCAAGGATGCGGAAGGGTGCGTCCTCGAGGGGCATGTTTCTATTGACCAGAAAGCTGATGAGAATGTAGAGAACAATGGTGAATGTAAACCGGAGAGAGAACAGGGTCGTCCATAACCTGTTCTGGCGAGGCTTACGTGTCGCCATATGCTCGCAGAACCCCTTGATGCTGTATAGGAGCAGAAGAGCAGTCAGACCGATGGCCGCGTCCATCTTCGCCCTCGGGAGACCCTTCAGGACGCCGATAGCCACCTGGTATGCGGGGCCTTTCGAATTGACACCGGTAATGCCGAGGAGCGTTGGCACCTGACTAAGAGTAATCGTAATAGCGGCACCGGTTACGAAGGCGGCGATGGCCACATGGGGGATGAACTCGATGATCCAGTCTAATCTGAGCAGGCCAAACACAAGGAGGACACAGCCAGCAAGGAACGCATGGGTCTTGGCGATCTGTTCGCGGTTGAATTCTGGGAACTCTTCAAATATACGGTCGCCCGTCTTGCCGACGAGAAGGGAGACAACTGCAGTAGCCTCGGACAGAGTTAGCTTGAGCTGAAGAAGGCTATCGGGCTGGTAATGCGGCCACATACCCCTATCGCGATATCCTTCGACGTGCCGAACAGCCAATACAGAGAGGCTCCGGTAAAGGATGTGTAGAGACCATATTCCGGGCTTAAATTCGCCAGTAGGGCGTAAGACAAAGCCTGGGGGACGACTACGAGACCGAGCGTGGTGCCTGTGCAAGGTTAGCAAGAATCCGCGGCTGGTAGTGTGTGGTTGGGTTTCTGACCGGCAATGATGTCCCCGGTAAGCCATCGTGTATTGTAGCGGTATATCCATTTAGTAAAGGGGAAAAAACTGGTGATGTATGTAATTGTGCCGTCTTTAGTGGGCACATGCTCTAAAATCCACTCCTTAACGGTAGGGTCGTCCTCTAAAAACTTGTCGAAGGGGGCGACGGCCCTCGTCGCGCGATCGACGAGATCATCTGGGATTTGTCTTCGGTGGGCGTCAGTATCGATTCCGACGGCCTTGCCTAGGAGCAAACCTAGCGTCTTACGAGACACCCCCATCTCGACGGGCATCTATGTGTTAAAGCGACTATGGGAACAAATGAAGTGAATGCGCTCAGCGTGGCAACGCGTGTATGGTTCCGAAAAGGTGTTATTTGCTTTAGAAAGAAGGGGATGGGAGTGACACAGACAGTAAAACAGCTCTACTTTATGATCGTGTAATAGAAGGTTTGCCAAGCCAGAAGAAAACAGGCAAACAGCGGGCTTGTGAGCCGAAGCGGCAATGGAGTTGTCGCAGGCGAGCCGGGCGAGGCCGAGAAACGGCTACCAGTACCTGCATGTTTCCCGTCCGAAGCACGACGCTAAATGCCCAACTTACGCTCGCTGTTTACTCAAGGTAAGCGGCTAGATAGACCCATTCGAATACGAGAAATCGGTATTACGTCGTTAGATGCCAAGCTGTCTCAGTTAAGGTAAGGGCAGACGATGTTGAATTACCTATCTTCAGCGTCGAGGCGGGAAGCTCGCGGCTCACAGCAGCTGAATAGCAGACCAGGTTGCCGGATCTACCCACCAACGACTCACAGATGACATAGATGACGGTAGCGATTTTCTAATTCATCTGGGATTTTACCTAATTGCCAAAGACGTACAAAACCATTTCATCATAGGCACCGCTCGAGGGAGGGATTGAAGTGCCCATGACTAAAGATAGGGTAAAGAAAGGCGAAGGTCGTGACCCGATGCGGTTGGTGTGCGGCTCAAGTCGAGCGACCGACAGCCGAGATGTATGTTCCCGTCCATGTTGCCACGGCTGTCGGGACAAGGTCAGTACTATATCCCTTCACCCAACCCAAAGCCGCATTTCAGCTTGGACCAAGTCATACCGACGTCAGGTCTGGAACTCGGGCTATTTCCCCAAGGGCCCACTAGTGGTTAAGGCGGATCGGACGTTTACCGATCTCGCCTAGTCTAGCGAAGTGCTGGGATCAGCCATATACTAATGTGTCTATGAAACTCAAATTAGCCAAGTAGAAACACAATTGATCTCAACTCGGTGGACTCACACCCGCATAAAAGTCGGGATCAAAAGCCGGCAATGGTAAACAGCTCCATCAGGCTTGAATTCGACCTTATTCAATTATATATTGACTTGACTAAGTCCTGCAACCCGGGTCCCAGGCCTGTGTTTCGGTTCAGCAGTACAACGTGAGACGGAACGGTATCTGAGCCCTGATTTACCGCTATGATAGGAACGTGCTCGACTATCTTCGGCGCTGGTACGTTGACCCATGCCGCCACGGGGTACGGGCGCACGGACAATGCCTCCGGGATTGTAGATCGAAATATATATACGTTTCTCTGGGTCGCGTCCTTAGAATCACCGTCATCATGGTTAATGGATTTGGCTTATATGACACGCATAATACCCAACCTTCAAGGGACAAGTTGGAGAGGGGTCCAGTGGCAGGGGACGATGGCTGGAGCTAATTGTTGGATACCTTTAGCTGTCTACTTAAGAAGTGGTTTCCCGCCCAATAACCTAGTTTTCACGTTCTCATTTTGCATGGCGACACATGCCCCTGAACTTTGCAAGCCTCTTGCGCTCGTCCCTTGCAATGTGTAGATCGACAGCAAGCGACCTTTCAAGACTAGTTTGAGGCAGGGTCGAAGCAACTCAACCCTTCGCCACCTGTTGCGCAATTCGTTGCGCAACAGTCGTGCCTAATCTATCTATTCGGCTTTAGATTTTGTGGCCATCCATTCCACTGAAGCTATCGTGGGTTGCCATTGTGTCCATATTAAGTGGACTGTGGCGTTGCGTATGAAATAGTGGCTGAGCGGGGTCGACAGGTGTGGCTTGTGATTCGGGGCGGTCGGTTAAATTGGGGGTGGCCCAAGTCTTGGTACGGAGTTACAGAAATTTGCATACGAAATACTAGGAAATGTATGTACCTTCCGACCTCCATAATCTCCAGCGGCGGCGATCCATATCAATAAATTACGGAATCCATCCATATATTCCGGTATGCCGGTGTATGGACGTCATTCCCTGGGGCGAGTACTGGAGGGGATTACGTTGTTTCGACCTCTAGTTTGAACGAACCAGTTGTGGTTGTGAAGTAGTCAGTTTTTCCGTGAATATCTCTCTCCGTCGTTGTCCGGAGCAAACACGAAGTCAAAGGCTGTAACTTACAGCCTGTAGCGACAAGGGCAGCAGCGATTCGGATTTTCATCAAGCTAAGATTTTGGCCAAGGCAGGCCATCTTCCCTAATGTAAATTTTCAGCTTGACTTTGGCTTTGCGATGGGTACCCACCCGTGGGTGGCGTAGGTAATTCTGAGTACCTGCCCATTCATGGGTACCCACGAATGGTTATTTCTAAACAACGTACTAATTACGTACTAATCGGCGAATAATTTTATTTGCGGCAGTCGCAGTGATCAAATGCAGGAAGCTGGGATAATCTCTGTGTGTTGGTTTTAAGTATTCTAGGAAAGGACAAATCTAGTCCGTGGGCAATCGCCCTTACATACACGATTGGGCGGTTAAAGTGTCACACTTACTAGGAAGCAGTTGCACAGCTCTAGAGGATAAATTGACGATATCTAGGAGTCTAAGAAGTGGTGATCCCACTTGGTGTGGGTGATCCACTGATATAGGGCTCTAGGGCTCCGGAACGGATCAACGTTGCCCCGAATAATCCCTGAAGGTCTAGATAGGGGGGCCCTTACTGCGACATAAAGGATAAGCGGTGGACAAGGAGTGTCGCAGGCTGCATCCTGTAGGTTATTGGATGCGTTATTCGAATCTCCGGTATCGTTTTCTCTCAAATATAGCTCTTTTACATATATTTAAGGCGGCTTCGCAACCTCTTTTTCTAAACAGGACCTCTAAGAAGGTTACCTTGATAATATCTTCTTCTTCAGCCATATATGCTTCAATGTGCGATATCAGGGTCTCATAAATAAGGGTGTTATTGTACATCGCTGCTCTCATGGCTTCGGAAACACAGTCCGTTATCTCGGCGGGATCGTCAGGGTACTCCTCGACCCACTCCTCCATTTTCTGGAAAAATAAGTACGCGTCCTATATAGCCCGTCGTTGCGCAGAAGCATGTCAGACATGGAAGGGATCACGTCGGTTATCATTGCCAGGAAGGTAGCGTCCATGCGCTCCTCGTCTCCTTTGCAGCCATACCAGCCATCGCAGATGCCGTCGACGGGGAAGCCGTCTTTAGGATTCAGCACCAACAGTCGGCTCGTCACGGGAATGATCTCCCCAGAGAGGTGTGCGGAAAGCCAGTGACGGACCGACTAGCGAGCCAGAACACGGCCGGAATCGGGCACGGGCTTCGGGGGTGGCAGGAGACCCCAAGCGGTGGGGGACTGCGGGACCGATCGGCCTGTTAAAGTCGGTCGAGTTGGCTAGGGAGATAACCTTAATTCGACCGTTCTGCGACAGTTGCAGTTGGAGTAAGTCAGACACCCAGGTCACGCGCCACCCCCCTCACGCTCCACCGAATTTTCGAGACACCCAACGCACTGACCCTAACTTCAGCTATATATATCTCCCTCAAACAACGTCTCCTAGGAAAACAAAACATACCTTCTTGATCTCCAGAATCAGGCGATTCTAACGATATGGTACTTGCCGCTCAATTGCGTACTGCGAAGGCGATTGACGAGGTCGCAAATGGGAGGTCCATTCGGGCGGCCTCTAAGCTACACCAGGTCGAACACACTTATGTTACCCGCAGAATCCAGGGTATACAGACCCGGGAGGAGTATAATGAGAGTCTTCTGAAGGTATCCAAGGTCCTTGAAGACAAGTTAGCTAAATGGATCGTGATCCAGGGCCAGCTTGGGTACGCTCCTCCGCATGCTCGATTCCGTGCGTACGCGCAACGCCTCCTTCTTAAGTCCGGCAGCACGGAATGCCTAGGAAGGAAGTGGGTGACGCGATTCCTTCAACGCCATCGCGAAGTTAAGACTTTCAAGGGTCGGGCCATCAGTTATCAACGCTTGAACGGGGCTACGGAGGCCACCTGTAACGTATTATTCGACCGCCTCTCCCTACGGGAGATACGGAGGATATACTCCCGCAACAGATACAACGCCGATGAGTTCGGGGTGATGGAGGGCATGGGAGAGAACTCTCTCGTCCTCGGTGAAGCCTTTAAGAAGTTCGTCCTCTTAAAGGATGCCTTCAAGCGTGCGTGGATATCGGTTATAGCCTGTATCAGCGCAGACGGGCGAGCTCTTCCTCCGCTGATCATATTCAGCGGCGTCAACGTACAACAACAATGGTTCCCCGATACGGAGGATCAACCATATGAAGACTGGTACTTTACGACGTCTTCAAATGGCTGGACCAATACCGATATTGGGTTAAAGTGGTTGCGAGAGGTGTTTATCCCTCATACCAAGCCTGCCAACCCCCGGGAATGGAGGCTCCTTATTATAGACGGTCACAACAGCCATACCACTGAAGAATTCATGTGGACCTGCCTGATCAACAGGATCTACATCGTCTTCTTGCCCTTACATTCATCGCACGTATGGCAGCCGCTTGATGTGGGTGTCTTTTCCGTCCTGAAGCGCAGGTACCGTCATTGGTTCCGGGAGCGCTGCTACGGGAGGGCTTCGGAGGCAACAGACAAAACGGACTTCCTGTGGGCGCTCGCTAAGGCCTGGAATGAGGTTATGGGGGTCTCACGATACATCAAAACAGGCTTCAGGGCTTCAGGGATGTGGCCTGTTGATCGGAACAGGGCTTTGAAGAACCCACATGTGAAGAAAAGCGAGGGACCGGGAGATAGACCGGTTACTAAGTCGCCTGTCATCCCACAACACCCCGATTTTCTCGAGCCAATCGCCCTAATGGGTCTTAATACACCTAAATCATCAAAGGATCTGAAGAACCTGGAG